>OY039078.1:25010511-25569011 GCA_955850985.1 Elophila nymphaeata | reverse complement strand
ACCTAACCTAACCTAACCTAACCTAACCTAACCTAACCTAACCTAACCTAACCTAACCTAACCTAACCTAACCTAACCTAACCTAACCTAACCTAACCTAACCTAACCTAACCTAACCTAACCTAACCTAACCTAACCTAACCTAACCTAACCTAACCTAACCTAACCTAACCTAACCTAACCTAACCTAACCTAACCTAACCTAACCTAACCTAACCTAACCTAACCTAACCTAACCTAACCTAACCTAACCTAACCTAACCTAACCTAACCTAACCTAACCTAACCTAACCTAACCTAACCTAACCTAACCTAACCTAACCTAACCTAACCTAACCTAACCTAACCTAACCTAACCTAACCTAACCTAACCTAACCTAACCTAACCTAACCTAACCTAACCTAACCTAACCTAACCTAACCTAACCTAACCTAACCTAACCTAACCTAACCTAACCTAACCTAACCTAACCTAACCTAACCTAACCTAACCTAACCTAACCTAACCTAACCTAACCTAACCTAACCTAACCTAACCTAACCTAACCTAACCTAACCTAACCTAACCTAACCTAACCTAACCTAACCTAACCTAACCTAACCTAACCTAACCTAACCTAACCTAACCTAACCTAACCTAACCTAACCTAACCTAACCTAACCTAACCTAACCTAACCTAACCTAACCTAACCTAACCTAACCTAACCTAACCTAACCTAACCTAACCTAACCTAACCTAACCTAACCTAACCTAACCTAACCTAACCTAACCTAACCTAACCTAACCTAACCTAACCTAACCTAACCTAACCTAACCTAACCTAACCTAACCTAACCTAACCTAACCTAACCTAACCTAACCTAACCTAACCTAACCTAACCTAACCTAACCTAACCTAACCTAACCTAACCTAACCTAACCTAACCTAACCTAACCTAACCTAACCTAACCTAACCTAACCTAACCTAACCTAACCTAACCTAACCTAACCTAACCTAACCTAACCTAACCTAACCTAACCTAACCTAACCTAACCTAACCTAACCTAACCTAACCTAACCTAACCTAACCTAACCTAACCTAACCTAACCTAACCTAACCTAACCTAACCTAACCTAACCTAACCTAACCTAACCTAACCTAACCTAACCTAACCTAACCTAACCTAACCTAACCTAACCTAACCTAACCTAACCTAACCTAACCTAACCTAACCTAACCTAACCTAACCTAACCTAACCTAACCTAACCTAACCTAACCTAACCTAACCTAACCTAACCTAACCTAACCTAACCTAACCTAACCTAACCTAACCTAACCTAACCTAACCTAACCTAACCTAACCTAACCTTTTTTTTTTTTTTTTTTTTTTTACATCAGGAAATCCATTTACGGACATTTCCCCCGCTTGCGAGGCGAGGTACTCTTGTGGGAACCGACCGATAGAACGGTCGATCGCAGCCATCCCCCACCGAAGTGGGAAACAACTGCGGACTCCCCCGACGCTAAGCGCTAGCCGCCTAGCGCCGGGTCCTACCCCCTAAAACCTGATGGCACCCTGCTGGCCCTTATGGAGGCATACCGGGTTCGACGCACGCTAAGGTGCGCCACTTCTCCAGTATGTCTCCGGGCATGCCCGACCTCGCGGGTCGGGCTCCCCCCGGCTCCTCGGAGCCGGGCCGGGGCCCGGCCCCCCTCCCTTGCCCTTTTCAGGGTAGGTTGGGGGGCCGGGTGCGCCTCTGGGGATTGCTCTAGGGTACCTGAGCAATCCCAGACGGGGGGCCCATGCCGACTGGCACCGGTGACACACAGGTCGCCACCCGTGTGCGAGCCCCGCCGGGACGGTTGGAGACAAGGGAAGGACAGGCGGTCTAAGCCGCCAGCCTTCCCCGATCCCGCCGTCCCTGCCGTCTACGCCGGAGGGGAGCGGCTAGAGCATCCTCCTCCCGCTCCCTCTCCGCAGCCTCCTTCTGCAAGATCACCGTCTCGCAGAAGGAGGCGGCAGCCTTCCAGGCCCTCTCACTGCCAAGCATGGCTCGTACCATACTTGGCAATGAGAGAGCTCCACCTCCGAGCGCCGCAACCAGGGTGCGACGCTCGTTTTGCCAGGCCGGGCACTCCACTAAGGTGTGCTCGGCCGTGTCGTCGGGACAGTCGTCGCAGTGATGACACCGCGGCGACTCCTCCCGACGGGCAACGCGGTGCAGGTAGTGACCGAAGCAACCATGTCCGGTCAGTACCTGCACCAGGCGGAAGGTCAGGCTGCCCCGCTGGCGCCCTACCCACTCCTCCAACACCGGACGAATAGCATCAATCGTCCGGTGGCCAGCGGCTGGGAGGGCGAGTGCCTCGCCCCACCGGCGCAGAGCCTCCCTCTGCGCCTCGGCCCGGACCCGTTCTACCTCTTCCAGAACGGGTCTCTCTCCCCGCACCCTCGCTGCGACCCTATGCTGATGCACCTGGGCAAGCACCAGGGCATCAGCATCCCACGGGAGCGTGCCTGCTAGAACGCAGGCCGCCCCGTGGCTGACCGTGCGATATGCTCGCACGGCCCGGGTCGCAATGGCCCTCTGCGGTCTTCGCAAGAGGGCCCGAGTGCGGGAGTTGAGGCACTCCGCCCACACCGGGGCTCCGTACAGTGCCATCGACCGTATCACCCCGTGATACAGTCGACGGCACAACGCCTTCGGCCCCCCCACATTCGGGAGGAGCCGACCGAGTCCGGCTGCGGCGGCGCACAGCCGGGGAGCGAGGAGCCTGAAGTGCTCCTCGAACCTCCATCGGGGATCCAGGGTCAGGCCGAGGTACTTGATATGCACCTCGACGGGAACCTGAACCCCCTCCACCCGGACACGGAGCCCCGATGGGGTCCTGCGTCGTGGGGCATGGAACGCCATGGCCCTCGTTTTATCGAGGGCCACCTCCAGCCCCAGGAGGCGGATGCGTCGGACGACCATCGAGGTGCCGACCGACGCAAGGTGGACCGCCTCGTCCCACTCCCTCGCTTTCGCCGCGACAAGGGTGTCGTCCGCAAAGCAGACGACATCCATGCGCGGCAAGAGGGAGCCACGCAGGACCCAGTTGTACCCCAGGTTCCATAGGAGGGGGCCCAACACGGAACCTTGGGGCACTCCTGCCGCCACTGGCCACGATCGGACGCGACCCTCTGCGTCCTCGTACAGGACTGACCTGTCACGCAGGTAGTCCCGCACGAGGGCGCAGAGGTAGAGGGGCACTCTGTGAAAGCTGAGCGCCGCCTCTATGCACTCATGGGGGATGGTGTTAAATGCGTTCGCGATGTCCAAGGACACCGCGATCGCCACCTCCCCCCGTGCGTAGGCCACCTCAGTCCACCTCTTGAGGTGGCCTATCGCGTCGATCGTGGACCGACCGGTACGGAACCCGTATTGGCACTCAGCCAAGTCGGGTCCCTCCCCCTCGATGTGCTGGATGATCCGGGAGGCGATGATTTTTTCAAACGCCTTCCCAGTCTCATCCAGCAGCACCACCGGCCGGTAGCCCGCCGGAGAGTCCGCCGGACGGCTCTCTTTGCGGAGTAGGCAGAGCCGTCCCACTCTCCAGCGCCTGGGAAAGCGACTAGACGCGATGCTTACATCCAGCATCGCGCGGAATCGGTCTCCCAGGGGGCCCAAGGCGATGGCCATCACCTTGGCATGGGCCCCATCTGGCCCCGGAGCCTTGTTCCGGCTCCGGAGCCGGTCCCTCACCATTTCGAACTCCGCGTCCGAAACGGGGGGACCTGCGGCCCACACCTCCGGGGCGGCACCGGAGGCACTCCTGGGGGGTGCAAAGGGTCCGGGGTTTGGGAACAGCGTCCCCAGAACCCTCTGCAACAACGCCGGTTCCATACAGGACGTAGAGGGGGATGCCGAAGCAAATTTCCCCCTTATCGTCCTGTATGGACGCCCCCAGGGGTCGCTGTCCAGGATCGCTACAAAGCTCTCCCAGGCAGCGACCTTGGCCCTGCAGATGGCAACCCGCAGGGCCTTGTGGGCCTCATTGTACGCCCGGCGAAGACTTTCCTCTTCGCCAGGCGTTCTCCTGGCGCGCCTACGACATCTCTGGTAGGCGCGCCTGGCCCCCATACTGGTGGCACGCAGGGTTGATAGCTCCTGCGTCCACCAGTACACCTGCCCCCTACTCCGTGGGCAGGCTCGCGCCCGCGGCATGGCGGAGTCGCAGACGACTTTTATGTCGTCTGCGAACAACTCCGCCATGCCGTCGGCATCCCTCGCGACGGTATCGGGCACAGATGACCATGCCCTAACCGTCGCCGCCTCCTCCGCCAGATCTGGCTGGAGGCGTGAGAGCACCCACCGTTGAAACGGCGGTATGCCCCCACGGGGGCCCCTTCTAGCTGGGGCCCCAGGGGATGCCGGGGAGACCTCGTACCGGACGTATCTGTGGTCCGATAGGGTCTCCACGTCCACCACCACTCGCCAGTCCCGAACACGGGCTGCGAGCGGTGGGGTGGCAAAGGACACATCCACTATGGATGTGCCCTGCCATCGGGCGCAAGTCGGGGTGGTGCCTCGATTGAGGATCTGGAGTCCCAGTGTGAAAGCCCAGGACTCCAGAACACCACCCCGAGTGTCAGTGCTGGGGGACCCCCACGCCGTAGACTTGGCGTTGAGGTCCCCTGCCAACAGCACCTGACACGGGGCCGCGCGGTGGACGACACCCTCAACCACAGCAAGGAACCGCTCAAACTCGGTCCTGCTGCGGTTGGGGGAGAAATAGGTCGAGATGACAACTATTTCCCCCCAGCGGGCCGCCACAAACCCCTCCCCCCGGTCCACAGGGACCAGGGAGGGGCCCGCGCCTGCAACTACGATGGCCGCCTTACCGTCCGTCGCCCCCATCCATTTGTCGGACGGGGGAATACGGTGCGGCTCGGCGACCAGCACCAGGTCAACATCCCACTCCGCCGCAGATTGACACAGTAGATCCTGTGCCCCGGCGGAGTGGTTGATGTTGGCCTGGAGCAGGCCCCCCGATGTCCTACGCCGCATTATTTATGGACATCGGGGTCTCCGGCGAGGCCTCGGCCGGCTGGGCCTTGGCTGCCGCAGACTTCGCGGCGCCGTCTGTCCGGGGGGTCGCACCCGTTTGAGTTGGGCGACCCCTTATCGACGGGGGCTTGCATTTTGCCCCCGCCATCCGGTGTCCTGCCGGTAGGCCCCTGTCCGCGCACACCGCGCAGTGCACAGGGGCCTGGCAACCTTTGGCTTTATGCCCCTCCTTACCGCAGCGGTAGCACAAATCGCTGCGGTCTTTCTTGGAGGGGCAGGTTGCCCCCGGGTGACCCAGCGCCAGGCATTTGTGGCACCGCATGGGCCGCGGTTCCATTAGCCTGACCCCGGCGGACCACCAGCCCACCATCAGCTTCCCGCCCTCAAGGATTTTGGCTATCGCCTCCGCTGGACAGGAGGCGATAACCGACCCCACCCCCCTAAAACCATGGGAGATGGTGCCCACCTTGAAGGTGCTGCGTGGGCAGCCGGCCTTGCGGGCTAGGGCCTCTCCGACTTCATCCACGGTTGTGGAGTCATCGAGGCCCGTAATTTTGATCTCGGCCATTTTGGTCGGCCGGGTCACTCTTGCCGCCTCGCCCAGGACTTGGCTCATCCCAGCGGCCAATGCGTCGGCCTGGGATGGCGTCGTCCCTGCGGGGAGCTCGATCATCCGAGCTCCCGTGGCCGTGGTGCGGAACTTGGCAGGCCCAATGCCAAGCTCCTCCATGTTTATGGACGCCCTTGCCTTAGCTAGGGCGTCCTTGTATGTCGCCCCCTGCGCCACAGCCTCCGGCTTGAGGGCGACAACCACCGCCAGGGTCTTGGGTGGCTTGGGGATTTTAGGGCCTTTGGCCGCCTTTTTGGCCTTCTTCCCCTTCGCCGCCTCGGCCAGGGGTTGCGCCTGGGCAGCCCCTTTGGGTTTGGGCTTTTTACGGACCACCGTCACCCAGGTTTCATCCTGCTCCGCCGGGGCCTGCGACTGCTGCGGCGTCTGGGTAGGCTGCCCCTTTGGTGGCGTAGACCCCTGGTCTTGTGGGGCCATTGCTTTGCCCTTCTTCTTGCCCTTACCCTTTTTTTGGGAACCCTTCTTGGGCGGGTTTGAGGGCATGTTGGCGGGCGGAGCCAGGGTGGTAGGCTCCCTTGACCCGGACGTAACCTGAGGGGCCGCCGCCTTCTTTGGGCCTGCAGCCTCCTTGGCCTTCCTCTTATCGGCCTCCAGCTGCGGCCGACGCGGGTGCTCGGCTGCAGGCAACAGACGGCCATCCACCTCCAGACCGTCTAACCTCGCCTGCAGCATATTACACATTTGCTGGGACAGGGACTGCTGCATCACCTGCAGGGCCTCTAAGAACTCCGCCCTGCTCAGCACTTCCCTGTCCTCCCTCTCCTCGCCCGCCTTTTCTGCGGAGGCCGTCGCTTTGGCCTGGACTGGGCGGGGCTTTTGCTTCGCTGGAGGCGCTGGCGGTGGTGGTGGTGGCGGCGGCATCTCCGCGGCCACAGCCCGCCTCTTGGCTGAGGATCCCCTCAGCTCCGCGGTGACCTCAGAGAAGGCCTTTCTCAAGGCCACCAGCTCCGCGTGCATGGCCGACACCTCACCCTGGAGCCTCTTGTTGTCGGCCCGCAGTCTTCGCACCTCCTCCCCGCGCTTCCTGTTGGCCAGGGTCCCCACCAGCTTCCTGAGGGAACACGCACTCGCCTTCAGCGTGCTTACGCATGTCCCCTTCAGGTTTTTGGAGATTCTGGCCACCTCCACCACCCGATCTATATGGGCGCTTGCCTCCCTTTCCATCGCGCCACAATCCAAATCGTCGGGGTCCACCTCCCCACCTCTCAGTGTGGAGTCCGACCCCTCGGCGCTGCTGTCGCCGCTGCCCTCCGTGTCCCGGGCAAGCTCCCTGAGCTCTCGGTTGGCCCTGGACCTCCCAACATCGTGCCTAGCACCCCCACGTCCTCCTCGGGATCTAGGCACCTTCGGAGCCGCAGGCACCTCGGCGGTCTTGGTCGGGCTCTCCCTCAGGAAACATCGTCTCCTCTTCCGGGCCTCCGACCCCACGGACTCCGCCTCCGACACCTCCATGCCCTCCTCAGACGCGGACACGTACGGTGCTTCATCACCTCGAGCCACAGGGCTCTCCTTCCTCGTCGTCGGTTTCTTGCCCGACTTTTTACTGGGCTTTTCACCAACGACCCCCTTCACTCCAAACTTCAGGGTGAGCTTAGGTGCCCCGGACGCCTTGTCAGC
The DNA here is from genome assembly GCA_955850985.1 of Elophila nymphaeata. NCBI lineage: Eukaryota > Metazoa > Arthropoda > Insecta > Lepidoptera > Crambidae > Elophila > Elophila nymphaeata. The sequence continues at coordinate 25,561,730 of OY039078.1, read as the reverse complement.
CTGGCTCGCACTACAGCGGCCGACCTCCGACACAGCGTCCTCACCTCTCACGAGCTCATCGCCCTCCACTACGCCTCTCGTAGCCAATTTAACACTGCCCGGCCGAGGTACCGGGGAGCGCCCGTGGTCAGCGGGATCATATGACCTAGTGCCAACGGGCACGACGCAATTCTGGCCCCCCCCAGATACGTGGGGCCTGCCACCGGCCGAAGCCGATGGGAAGGGTTGTCCGCCTACGGCGGTACCTTCCTGGGGTAACTCAGTTTTTAGAATTTGCGACATGTTAGTTGGGTTTATTTTAACGTGTTTGTTTCACGACCACTCCTGCACACCAGACGCTAGGGACCGGACTCCCTCCGGCCATTCAGCCCATCGCCACGCCGAGAACTTGGGCTTGGGGCTTTTTTATTGAGGTGAGCTCCTCTTGGACCAAACCTCAGTGGAATGGTCCCTTGGCCCCTCAATTGGGGTAACAAGTTGCCCGACGGGGGCCTGTCATACAGGATCCCCCGCCGCGCGGCCGCCACATGGCGGTAAACACCCGCGGGCTGAACCCGCCTCCGGGTTGGTCCACTCGAAGTGAACCCGCGACCGCTGGTCGCCATCCCCCGTCCGAAGACCACCGCCAGACCCGCGCAATCACGAGCCCGGCACAACACGGGCAACGCCCACAACGGGCACAGGCCCCGCGACGGACCAGCTGGGTGTGGAACCGTCGCTTCCTCCTCGCCACTCGCACACGCCCCCACAGGGGAGCCGAGCGGCCTCCACATCTGCGTCCCGACCGCACTCTGCTAGATCAGAGCGACGACGGGAGCAGGCACCGCGGGCCTTGCAGGCCCGCCATCCCACGCCGCCCCTCGGGCGGCCACTTTGTGCAGCGTCTGTCCGCGCCGGCCAAGCCGGTACCCCCCATATCTGGGGGGCATCCCCCTATCCGCAACCCGGGGACGCGTCCGGTGGCGGTGCTGCACCCCGCCTCCCCCTCACAGGAGGGGGCCCGGAACCTAACCTAACCTAACCTAACCTAACCTAACCTAACCTAACCTAACCTAACCTAACCTAACCTAACCTAACCTAACCTAACCTAACCTAACCTAACCTAACCTAACCTAACCTAACCTAACCTAACCTAACCTAACCTAACCTAACCTAACCTAACCTAACCTAACCTAACCTAACCTAACCTAACCTAACCTAACCTTTTTTTTTTTTTTTTTTTTTTACCCTGGGAAATGGCCGACCCACGTGCCCTACGCCTTGAAAAAGGCGTAGGTTGTCCCGGACTCGAACCGGGTAAAACCCAGGGGGGTCACTACTGGACCGCTGTCTAGTCGAAATCGAGGGACTGCTATAGTATTCCATCTCAGATTTCGACTAAACGGACCGCTTTTTAAAGCTCGTCAGTTTGGAGGTGTCCGCAATGGGGACACTCTCCGTCAGGGGGTGTGCTACCAGCACCCCGACTAGGGCGGTGTTGGCTGCTGTGCATACAGCCGCCTTCTCCGGCCAAGTCTGCGTCGGCGGTTAAGGGGCGCAAGGGGATCCTCCTCGCGCGCCCGTTCCGCGACCTCCTTCCGCGTTATAATGTCCTCGCAGAATGAGGTGAATTCATTCCAGGCCGTCTCGCTGCCGATCATCTTGTAGATGATGGCCGACATTGAGAGGTCGGGTCCTATTGCCGCTGTTAGAGCAGCACGTTGCGAAGCCCACGCAGGGCATATCGTCAGCGTGTGCTGTGCGGTGTCGTCGTTATCGCCGCACTCGTGGCAGCGTGGCGTGTTCTCCCGTCGGGTTATACGATGCAGGTAACTGCCGAAGCAACCGTGCCCCGACAGCACCTGCGTCACCCGGAAGGTTAGTGTGCCGTGTTTCCTCCGCAGCCATTCATTAAGATGAGGCCGGATACCTTCAATGGTCCACAGACCGGCGACAGGATCGTCCATGCGTCGTCGCCATGCCCTCAAGGTGGACAATTCTGTGTTCTCTCTCCAGCGCCGCACCATTTCCGGCGGCGGACATATGCCTTCGCTGCGGACCTCAGCACTGCGCCTGTAGACTTTAGCGAGTGCCTTGGCGTCCAGGTCCCATGGTGGGGTACCAGCCAGTGCAAACGCGGCATCGCCGGAAATAGTCCGGTAGCCGCGAATAGTCTTAATCGCCATCACGCGCTGCGCCCTCCTCAGAAGGGCAGCGTTGTGAGGCGAGAGAGTATCGGCCCATATTGGCGAGCCGTAAAGCGCCATAGATCTTATGACCCCAGTGTACAGCCGACGGCTTGTAACACTGGGGCCGTCGATGTTGGGTAACAGTCGTCCGAGAGCTGCCGCTGTTCCAACTAGCTTTGGGCACAAACGGGCAAAATGCTCATTGAAACTCCATTTGGAGTCCAGGTCTAATCCAAGATACCGCATGTGCGGTTTAACGTCTATGCGCACCCCATTAACAGTGAGGTGCGCGCCAGTCGGTGGTTTTTGACGGGCCCCATGGAATAATAGGGCCTCTGTCTTTTGAAGAGCCACCTTGAGCCCCAGACATTGGATACGTTCCACCACGAGTGTAACGCCAACTGTCGCAAGACGCGCTGCGTCAGAGTAATTATCCCCTTTGGCCAAGACGAGTGTGTCGTCGGCGTAGCACACGACTTTAAGGCCATGCAGTAAGGCGCCCCGCAACACCCAGTTGTATCCGATGTTCCACAGTAGAGGGCCTAGAACCGACCCCTGTGGAACACCGCATTTCATGTCTCTCCTGATAGAGTTGCCGTCACGATCATTGCAAATGACGATACGGTCGATCAAATAATGTTCGACGATCCTGCGCAAGTAATTGGGCACCTTATGGAAGCGGAGTGCCTCATTGATGCAAGCAAAGGGCAGGGTGTTGAAGGCGTTCGCTATGTCGAGCGACACCGCCATTACCACCCTGCCCCTTGAAACCGCCTCGTCCGAAAAATCCTTTACGTGCTGGATTGCGTCGATGGTTGAGCGGTTGCGTCGAAATCCAAATTGGTTTTCGGCCAGGTTGGGGCCGTTGTCATTCAGGTGCGTTACGATGCGGTTAGAAATTACTCTTTCGAGCAACTTGCCCGCCTCGTCCAACAGAACTATGGGCCGGTAAGCGGACGCAGTGCTTGCCGGCTTGCCGGGTTTTTGGAGAAGAACCAGGCGGCCAGACTTCCAGGGTGTAGGGAAGCGACCCGACGACAAACAAAGGTCAAAGAGTCCCCTCAATCGGCAATTTAGTGAGACCTCGAGAGACAGCGCGAGAACACGGCTGGGAACTCCGTCTGGTCCCGGGGCTGTTTTCTTAGCCCGGAGTCGTCTGAAAACCGCGTCCATCTCACTGTCAGTCACAGGGGGAGGAGGGTTGTTGTCATCGTTGTCACGCTCATGTAAAGCGGGAGCCATGAGTGGAGCGACTTGTGCCACCTGGTCCGGGAAGAGGGTGGATATCACAGTCGAGAGTAGTTGGGGCTCGAGGGTTTCTGCCACTGGGGGACCCTGATTGTGCAGCTTACTTTGAACCGCACGGTAGGGGCGCCCCCAGGGGTCCGCATCCAACTCCTCAAGCCATCTCTCGCGGGCTGCTGATTTTGCCTCGTATATAGCCACGCGAAAAGCGCGACGTGCGTCTCTCAAAGCGGAGAGAAGTTGCGCCTCATGTTCTTCCGACCTATTGGTACGGCGTCGACGATAACGCGTAAAGGCGCGGCGTCGGGAGATGCACGCGCGGCGCAAGTTGGCAAGGTCCTGTGACCACCAGTACACAGCAGTTTTTGGTGGACGACGTGCTGTTCGGGGCATTGACGCATCACAAATTCGCGTCATAGCCTCGCCGAATTTACGAGCTTCGCCGTCCACATTCATGGGCTCGGATGTATGATTGCCGAACCATTCCTCTAGAAGTGCCTGTTCTTCGGCCAAATCTTTGTTGAACTTTGTCAACGACCATCTAGGGAAGGACTGAGATGTTGAGGCCCCCGATGTGATTTGACTTCTATACCCCTGGAAGGGTGTTATGTCGAATGTAATGTATAAATGATCCGACAAGGTTTCGACCTCTTCGTGGACCCGCCAATTGGCCACGTGTGATGCGAGAGCAGGGGTAGCGAACGTTACGTCCACTATGGATCCCCCCTGCTGTCGCACACAGGTGTTGACGGAGCCGCGGTTCTGAACAAGAAGGCCGGAAGTGGCCAACCAGTCTTCGACTACTGGTCCGCGAGCATTGGGAGTGGGAGATCCCCAAGCCGATGATTTGGCATTGAGGTCCCCCAAGACCAAAATACGAGATGAGGCCGCTCTGTAAATAGCGGCATCGACTTGTCCGATATATGCCTCAAAGTCGGCAAGGATACGATTCGGGGAAAAGTATACGCCGACTATAACTATGTATCCCCATTTAATTATCACGTAACCATTGCCCCTCTCCAGTATAGTAAAGGGGGGCGATCTGGATGTTGATGATCGAATGATGGTTACGGAGGTGTCCAAATCAGTGGCTACGTTAGAGCCGTTGGGAGCAAAATATGGCTCCGCGACAACCGCAATGTCCATGGACCACTCTGCCATGGTTTGCAAGAGGAGATCTTGCGCACCGGCAGAGTGGTTCAGGTTGCCTTGTAAAAGATGTAGTGGATGAGCTTGTTCCATTAGGGATCTGTTATCATGTCTTCAGTCGGAGGCTGTGAGGGCCTAGTCTCATTCGTTGTAGCCGGGATCCTTCGGTCTACCTTTTTGGTTTTCGGGGGAGGCGGTGCCTTGCAGCTACGCCCCCTCATAACGTGGCCAGCCGGCCGCTTAGACCCTTCGCAGAGAGCGCAATGGGGATCGGCTGTGCACGTAGCCGCCTTATGCCCAGGCTTGCCGCACCGGTAGCAGAGCATGCTCCGGTCAACCTCGGACGGACAACGCTGTTTGGTGTGGCCGACCTCCAGACAGCGGTAGCAAAACATTTGGGGTTGCTCCTGGATCTGAACCCGTGCAGAGCTCCACCCGACCAACAAACGACCAGCCTCGACCAGTTTTTTGACTCCCCCTACGGGGCATCTGACCCAAACGGACCCTAAACCATCACGTCCTTTCCGAATTTCGCTCGTAGAGATATCACCGGTGGAGCAACCAGTTTTCGTCATCACGGCCACGATGACATCGTATTTCTCGACCGAGTCGTCAAGCCCCGAGATTCGGACCTGAGCACACTTAGTGGGCCTAGAGACCCGAACGTCCTCTGGGGAGAGTACCTCTTTTAGTTTTTCGGCCAATAAGGCAGCCTTCTCTCTGTTATCGGCTGCCGATCCGGCTTCATTAACACGTAGTATACGTGCGCCAGTAGCCGATTCCTTAATTTGAAAAGGACCAAGCCCTAGCTCCTCCAAGTTCACGGCAGATTTGGCCTTTTTTATGACCTCAGCATATGAGATCCCACGCTTTTCTGCCTCGGGGTCAATGGTTATAACCACGGCCGCAGAGCGGGGCTCTCGTAACTGCCTCTTCTTCTTATTTTTCTGGCCCTTTGGCGGCGGCTGCGCTGCAGGACGAGAATTTTTCGAAGCTGAGACCGGTTGTGCTTTCTTTTTGGGCCGCTTTACTACTGTTATCCACCCCTCATTATCGTTGGTGGGACCCGTAGTAGTTGGGCCAGGCCCAGGTTGTGATGGAGCCACCGGCGTGGAAGCAAGAGGCGCCGGCGCAGCGTTTGTGCCCTTCTTCTTTTTCCCCTTCTTTCCCTGGCTGGTTTGGGCAGCGGGAGTAGGCTGGGGTTTTCCCTTGGAGGGGTTTTTCTTCTTGGAGGGAGCCGGGGCAGCCTCGACCATCGGAAGAGGTAATACGACAGACGCCTCTGAGTGGACATCCTCTCGGGCCTTGCTTGCGGCCAGAGGAGGCCTGTAGTTCTTGGCTGGGAGGAGCCTATTATCGACCTCTAGGCCCTCGAACTTCGCCGTTATCATGTTCCCGATCGCGTCCATCGTCGTTCGGGACCATTCCTCGAAAAATGCCGGAATGGCAGACTCTCTTAGGGGAACTGGCGGGGCGGATTTGTCTCGCCATTCTCTAGTTGACGCCTCCTTCTGTAACTCTGCCAAGGCTTTCCGGAGATCGGTATTCTCGGCCTGGAGACGTTCTCTGTCAGCAAGCAATTTGGCAGTCTCTGTCGAAATTGTGCACTTTATGAGCGACTTGGTACTCTCCTCAATGGAGTCGCTAGCCACACGAAGGGCCTTCTGAAAGGTGCCCTTCAAGTTACTTGATGTGTTAGCGACTCTTCGAATGACTTCGAGTTCCTTACGGACAATGTCTCCAATTTGTGTAGCCAAGGGGCCCTCGTCTGGCGACATGTAAGCGTCGGATCCATGCGCCGAACTTGAGCGCAAACTGCGCCTATCTAGAACGTCGGCCATGCTCTCCTCGGCTCTCAGCCGGAGTTCTTCCTTCTTGGCCTCGTTCAATTTCCTTTTGGCCTCAGCAAGACCAACATATTGGCCCGTGGTTGGTGGGCGGCCTCTGCCGCGTCCAGCCGACTGTACTTTCGGCGCCTGTGCCGCTCCCGAATCCGACAAACTGTCGGAGTCCGACTGGCGACCCGATACGCTTCCCCTTATTTTAGGGGCGCGCTTCCTCTTTTGTCCAGCGACGGACACAGCGGACGTGGCGGACGTAATGGTGCCTGCGCTGGCAATGGAGTCATCCGACATCGCTTCATCACTTCCGCTTGAAGCGGCATCAACATCATCATGTTTCTTCACACCCGCAGAATTGCTGGGTGCCTGGTTCTTTAAGAACTGGCTCCTCAACGAGCGAACATCCACTTCTCTTCCAAAACTTAATTTAAGGGGGGGGTTTTTTATATTTTTCGGATCCATAAAACTTATCCCACGAGCAGGAGGGAAATACACTGTCCATCCGGGTGGTGCCCTCTGCACCCGGATAACTCTAAATCACCTGGGGGGGCGAGCGGTACCCCAGGGTTGACCACTAACTGGTGGGCTTACCCAGCCCACCACCTTAAGGCGCCTGCCACCGTGGTGTCCCAGTGGCAGTTAACCCGCTGAACGGGAACTTTGGGGTTTTTTAACATGGTATGCTCCACTCAGGGCCGGCCGGTTAAGGCAAGCCCCCCTGGCCCTGTGTGTGCCGCTAGACGTGATCAACGACACACACACAGGATACCAGGTCGCCCGACGGTGGGCCGAAACCCATCCCCAGCGACCACAAAACCGTGGCCACGGGGCCGCCGCGCACGCAGACCTAGCAGGCCTGCAACCCACGCCGTAAACGGCCGCTGGGCCAACCAACAAAGGTAAGCCCCACCAAAACCAGGTTGATTAGACCTGGGTGTGGTATCACCACGCAGAGCGTCTGAGCACTCCCGCGAACACTGTCCGCCATACTACGCCACAACAAGAGGGCCACAGTGGGCAAGAAAAGCCCCGCGAGCCTTGAAGGCAAGCCATCCTACGAACCTAGGTTCCTCTGGGTAATAACCCGACATCAAATGGACATAACGTCCCGCGAGCCTTGAAGGCAAGCCATCCACCGACAAAAAGTCCGCCGGCCCTTAAAAGGGCCCCCACAAAAAGCGCGAATGCGCCGCGGGCTGTGACACCCCCACCAAGTCCGCACAGGCGGAGCCGCAGGCCTTGAAGGCCCGCCATCCCACGACCCAAAGGTCCACCGGCCCTGAAAAGGGCCCCCACCAGGGTAATTTTTTAGAGAGGTTGTCTTCCTCGCAGCCAGACGCACAGAGCAAGCCCCATACGCCCAGCCCCCGACCCCACTCAGTGTGGGGCTACGGGTTGTACTGTTTTGGTCCGCGCCGGCCGAAGCCGGTACCCCCCATATCTGGGGGGCGTTCCCTTATCCGCCACCTAGGGACGCGCCCGATAGGGGACAGAAAACCCCCACGGGAACCTCCGACTTCACATTTCCTTTTAGGTTCGAGGACTTATTGACACAGGCCTCAAAGACCTGCACGGCATGTTTGCCCATGTTAATAAGACCCGGAGCTGACTTGTCCTCCACATCCGATTCCAGACGGTCAGGGATTCTCCTACCTTTCTCCCCTCCCGTAAATTGCCTAGCCAACTCCTCTATCTCTTTTGCGGAGATATTTTCCGCTATGTCTAACCTTCTTTTCTCCTTTTCTTCCCGGGCCTTTCCATATCCTATATATGCCCCCGTTGTAGGAGGTCTCCCTCTTTTCCTCTTAGGAGTCGCGCCAGTAGCTGCAGTCACCTCTGTACTTGACTGAGCCTCCACAACTGACCTCACCGACGCAGCTGAGGAGCTCCGAGAGTCCGATAGCGAGGGACTGCCACTAGGGCTAACATTCCTCCTTGTATTCCTCGATGCAGCAGCTTTGCTGCGGGTATTCCTGGCCGGTTTGTCCGACCCTCCTCCCGGGTAGAAATCCTTCCGGAAATATGCAGCGTCCGAGCGCGTGTTCGCAACTGGGGTCCTGAACTCCGACCCTTCGGACTCACACTCCGACTCCGCCGTCGAGTTTCCTCCTTCACGCCCTTTGGGCCTCTCCTCCTCACAGCTCGTAGCCAATTTTACACCCGTCTTCCGAGTACAAGACGGGCGCCCGTGGTCAGCGGGTACTTTGGACCGGCCATCTGGTTGTGGCACGACGCAGTTCTGGCCCCCCCCAGATACGTGGGGCCTGCCGCCAGCCGAAGCCGACGGACCGGATTCTCCAGCCTTGCTGGTACCGGTCTGGGGTATGTTGTTCTTTGAAACTGCACCCATGGTTTCCGTTTTTATGAGCAGGTCGGTTCCTGCAAGCGCTTGGGACCGGAGACCCTCCAGCCATTCACCTCATCGCCACGCCCCCGAAGCTTGAGGTTGGGGCTCAGTTTATTGTGGTGAGCTCCACTCGAGCCAGACCTCAGTGGCCTAGTTCCCTAGCCGTCTCAGTGACGGTACAGGTTGCCCGGACGAACCCCTGCTATGCAAAAAAGCCCGCCGCGCACGACAAGAGAGACAGAACTCTCCCGAGAGACAGAACTCTCACCTCTGGAGCAGAAACCGCCCCCGCAGGCTTGAAGCCCGCCTTCCCACGACCCGAGGGTCCACCGGCCCTGAAAAGGGCCCTCTCCAGGGTAATTTTTTAGAGAGGTTGTCTTCCTCGCAGCCAGGCGCACAGAGCAGGCCCTAGCCCCATACGCCCAGCCCCCGACCCCACTCAGTGTGAGGCTACGGGTTGTACTGTTTTGGTCCGCGCCGGCCGAAGCCGATACCCCCCATATCTGGGGGGCGTTCCCTTATCCGCCACCTAGGGACGCGCCCGATAGGGGACAGAAAACCCCCACGGGACCCCCACGGGAACCTTTTTTTTTTTTTTTTTTTTTTTTTTTTTTTTTTTTTTTACAGTGGGGAAATGCTTTTACGCATTCCGGTCCCCCTCGGGGGAGGAGGTCCGGATATGTGGGACTCACCCGAAGGAATACCCACTAAAACCCCACTTGCTCCACCCTCGGCACCATTTGGCTCGGGCTGCGGGAACGTATGAATTCCTCCGCATGCCCGAGCAGTGCTCTCCGCCTCCGGGGGGGCACCATGAGCTAGGGCGCCCCCCAGCCGCAGCCCTCCGTGCAATGCAAGCGATAGCCCCCGCTACCGCCCACTGGACGGGCCTGCGGCTGCGCTGCGAGCACTGGTGCCCTTGCGCGCGCCGCCGCGCCTCCCGGTACCGGACTTACGGGGGGGCCCACAGCCCCCCCCGCCGAGTACGTGCGCCGTCGGCCACCCATTCGCCGCACAGAGCGGGCATCGGGGTGCCGCGGAGCAGGCCGCCGCTAAATGGCCACTCTCACCGCAGCGATAGCAAGCACCGCTGCGGTCGGGGCCAGTGCCAGGGCAAAGTGCCCGCGTATGACCGGGCTCGAGGCACCGGTGGCACCGCATCGGTCTGCCGGGCAGCAGTGTAACCGCCGCTTGCCCCAAACCGAGGCCAATCCTTCCCTTCTGGGCTAGCGCCTTCGCCGCCACAGTAGGGCACTGAGCCCAGCATGAGCCCAGCGTCCGTGGCGAAAAGCGGATGGCGCCCACCTTGACGCCGTCCACCGGACACCCTCCCTCCTCCGCGATAGCCGCCGCAACGTCGACGGCCTGCACCGAGTCATCCAGGCCGGTGATACGGATATCGCTCCGTTTCACCGGTCTGGCGACCAGCGCGTCGGTGCCGAACATCGCCTGCAGCACCTCGGCTACACGGTCTGCACATCCCGCCGAGGCGCCCGGCATCTCCACCTTCCGGGCCCCCGTCATTGTCCCCCTCAAACGAAATTGAGGGACATCTTCACCCAGGAGCTGTGGAGTGAAGACGCCCCGAACCTTCCCAAAGAGGGTGGCGTAGCTCACCCCCCTCTCTTGCGCCTCTCGGTCAACGGTGACCACCACCGCGGGCGTGGAGGGAACCCGCGGTGCCCGCTTTCTTTTCCTCCTCTTTTTCTTAACCCCCATCCCACCACCGGCCGGCTGCACCGGGGCAATATTCGCAGCCGCGCGGGGTTCGCGCGGTGCGACCACCTCTTTCTTCCCGCGCGCAGCGGGCTGACCCCCACGGGAACCTAACCTAACCTTTTTTTTTTTTTTTTTTTTTTTTTTTTTTTTTTGACCCGGGGTAATGGCCGACCCATACCCGTCCTCCTGGGGGAGGAGGGGTTATGCGGGGCTCGAACCCGCTAAACCCCCCGGGGGCATTCCTCCGCCGCTTATGTCAGGCACCGGGAACTCGTGTAGGCACCGGTGGCCCGACGCGGCCTGGCCTCTCGGCCTCCTCCGACCTGTCCCCGGAGTGGGACCAGCTGCTCCCCCGCCAAGGGAACAACTGCCGACGAGCCGTGCAATGCGGGTGACTGCCTCCGTGACCAAGGACCCCAGTCCCGTCACCCGCGTGGCCCTGGCTCCGGCAACACCCCAGAGGGCATCACCATCATTGCCTGTCAGATTGGTCTAACCTCGACTGCCGGGCAAATACCCCGCCGCAGCCCGCCGCCGGACAAACGCCCCGACGCGGCCCGTCACCGGACAAACGCCCCGACGCGACTCTTCCGCCCGATAGTTCCGGAGGCCAGGGAACACGCAGACTCCGCCAGGAAGAATGGGCCGACGTGATTTCCCGGGGTGGAGAGGCCCGTACTCTCACGCCAGAGCTGTTCGGGGGTGACAAGGCCCCTACTAGGCGACTCCCATATCCCCCAGGCGGAGAAGACGCGAACCCCAGCGACCAGAACACACGAGCACAACCCGACTGCCGGGCAAATACCCCGCCGCAGCCCGCCGCCGGACAAACGCCCCGACACGGCCCGTCACCGGACAAACGCCCCGACGTGACTCTTCCTCACGTGGACGCCGAACGCGAGAAGCCACGAAACCCCTGCTAGGGGGGATGGGCCGGCGTGAGTTTTCGGGGGTGGCAAGGCCCGTACTCTCTCTCAGGCCAGAGCCGTTCGGGGGTGAGCAGGCCCCTATTAGGCGACTCCCAAAGCCCCCAAGCCGAGGAGACTCGACACTCAACGTCCAGCGAACCACGACGCGAGTCCCCCTGCGCGTATGCCAGGCAACGCAACACCTGACACACACCCGCAGGCGGACCCCCGCGATCCACCGCCCAAACGGGCAACTCCCTCCAAACAACGCCAGTTCTCCTGTGCGTATGTGAGGCGGCACGCAATACCCCACATACAACCACAGGCGAACTCGCGCTCACCTCGTCTCCCGCCTCTCTGCGGGTCGCCGGCCATATCGACCGGCCATCCACCGCCCCAAAGGGCACCCGGCCCTGAAAAGGGCCTTTTCGTCCCCCGCCTCTCTGCGGGTCGCCGGCCATATCGACCGGCCATCCACCGCCCCGCGACGGGCACCCGGCCCTGAAAAGGGCCTTTTCGTCCACCGGCGACGCACGCCGGCCGGGCTCTCGCCCTCCGCCGTCTGTTTTGGTCCGCGCCGGCCGAAGCCGGTACCCCCCATATCTGGGGGGCATTCCCTTATCCGCCACCTAGGGACGCGCCCGATAGGGGACAGAAAACCCCCACGGGAACCTAACCTAACCTTTTTTTTTTTTTTTTTTTTTTTTTTTGACCCGGGGTAATGGCCGACCCATACCCGTCCTCCTGGGGGAGGAAGGGTTATGCGGGGCTCGAACCCGCTAAACCCCCCGGGGGCTTTCCACCGCCGCTTATGTCAGGCACCGGGAACTCATGTAGGCACCGGTAGCCGACACGGCCTGGCCTCTCGGCCTCCTCCGACCTGTCCCCGGAGTGGGACCAGCTGCTCCCCCGCCAAGGGAACAACTGCCGACGAGCCGTGCAATGCGGGTGACTGCCTTCGTGACCAAGGACCCCAGTCCCGTCACCCGCGTGGCCCTGGCTCCGGCAACACCCCGGAGGGCATCACCATCATTGCCTGTCGGATTGGTCCGGTCGCCGGGCAAACGCCCCGACGCGACCTCGACTGCCGGGCAAATACCCCGCCGCAGCCCGCCGCCGGACAAACGCCCCGTCGCGGCCCGCCGCCGGACAAGCGCCCCGTCGCGGCTCATCACCGGACAAACGCCTTCGGACTTGCGTTTGGAGGCAGGGGGTGTAAAGGGCCCCCTCCTCTTTCCTCTTCCCTCTGGAAGGACTGCTGACATTTCGACAAAAGACACCGTAACCTCCGTCACAGTGCTTGCTGGTCCAAGCTGAGACTTACGCGCTGCGTGCATTATAGATTCGTCTCCTTCGCCCGCCGCGGCGGCGTCGGATCGGGTCAGAGAGGGGATCGTCCTCTCTGGCCCGCTCCGAGGCTTCCTTCTCCGAGATGACAGCCTCAGAGAAGGCTGCCACAGCGTCCCACGACCTGTCACTGCCGAGCATAGATTGAACCACGCTGGGCAGGGAGAGGTCTGGCCCAATAACGCGCACCAGGTCAGCGCGCTGTTGTCCGAAGGCTGGACAATGCTCCAGGGTGTGTTGGGCACTGTCTTCGTCCTGCCCGCACTGGGCACACGCACGACTCGCTTCCCTTCCAATTCGGTGCAGATAACTTCCAAAGCACCCATGGCCTGAGAGAAGTTGCGCCATGTGGAAGGTAAGCGAGCCGTGTTTACGCCGCACCCATTTATATAGGGTCGGCCGGAGAGCTTCTAATGTCCTCGCCCCATAGGTGGCAGCTGCTAGCCTCTCCGCCCAATCCGCCACAAGCACCTTGTTAGCTTGACGCCGAATCCTCTCTAAATTGACTGGCGTCTCTGTTCTTAGCGCGTCAATTTTCCTCTGGTATACTTCGGTAAGTACCTCCGCCTCCATCTCCCACGGCGGGGTAGCGGCGAGAGCGCAGGCGGCGTCGTAGCTAATTGTGCAATAGCCCCTGATTATCCTGTTGGCCGCAATCCGTTGCGCTTGTCGGAGTTGCGCTCGGTTGCGGTCCGACAGGGCGTCTACCCAAACGGGGCTACCATAAAGCGCCATGGAGCGCAAGACCCCTGCGTAAAGTTTCCGGCACGTGCTGCTTGGACCCCCGATGTTGGGCAAAAGCCTTGCAAGAGATCTGGCAGTGCCGACCAACTTCTTTTTTAATAGGCGGAAATGTTCCTCAAAGCTAAAGGTGTCGTCTAGCGTCAGACCGAGGTATTTTAGGTTGGATCCGACTTGGACACGCGTTCGTTCGACCTCAATCGTTACCCCAGTTATGCGTCTGCAGCGGGGGGGCCGGAAAAGAATTGCCTCAGTTTTATGGGCGGCGACATGCAGTCCCAACCTCCGAACCCTACCCACTATTAATCCGGTGGCAGCCGTCGCAAGCGCTGCAGCCGATTGCGCATCCCTGCCTCTGGCCGTGATGAGAGTGTCATCGGCGTAACATATCACTCCCATACCGGGCAGAGGGGACCCCCTAAGGGCCCAGTCATATCCGATGTTCCACAGGAGAGGCCCAAGGACCGACCCCTGTGGAACACCGCACACCATACGCCTCCTCTGCAGAACACCGCTGCGACCAACAAACAACACCTCTCTTGCCGCGAGATAGTCAGCGACAATCTTTTGTAGGTACGCTGGCACACCGAAGAAGCGGAGCGCCTCCAGAATCGTGGCGAAGGGGAGGGAGTTAAAAGCATTTGCTATGTCCAGAGACACCGCTATGAGCGCTTCTCCCCTCCGCCGCGACTCCAAGACCGCATCCTTTAGCCTCTGAAGGGCATCTACGGTCGACCTATGTTCCCTAAATCCAAACTGGGAGTCCGAGAGGCCGATAGAGTTCTCAACCAGATGCTGGTTGAGGCGGCCCGCTAGGATCCTCTCGAAGATCTTAGCCACCTCATCCAGGAGGACTATAGGCCTGTAACCGCTAGGAGAGTCCGATGGCCTGCCGGGTTTGTGCAGTAGAACCAGCCTCCCCTGCTTCCACAACGCCGGAAATCTGCCCTCGACTATTGCCCTATCAAATAGAGAGCGCATGTCACCGCCTAGATGGTCCAAAGCAATACTGAGAACCCTTCCGTGAATACCGTCCGGTCCGGGAGCGGTTTTTCGAGCAACCATCTTCCCAATTGCGCACTCGATCTCACTCTCCGTAACCAGCGGGGGTGGTTCTTCCCCTGCTCCAGTTTGCTGCCCCTCCACAGAAGGGGAGGGTTGTTCCGTGTCATGTGGGAACAAGGCCGTCACAATGCTGTTCAGAAGCTCCGGCTCCATCGACTCAACCGCTGGAGGACCCTGCGAGCGTAGTTTATTGCAGGCCCGCTTGTACGGACGCCCCCAAGGGTCGGCATCGATCCCGTCAAGAAGCTCTTGCCACGCCCTATCCTTGGCCTGTGCAATGGCTTTCTTGAGCGCTTCCTTTGTGTCGCGGTAGGCAACCCAGAGAGACGCCTCCCTGTCCAGGTTGCGGTGCTCACGTCTCCTGCTCCTGGTGTATGCTCTCCGGGCATTCATACACGCCGCACGGAGTCTTGCCAGTTCCTGGGACCACCAATAGACTGCCTTTTTTGGAGGGGCGCGGCGTGCGCGAGGCATGGACGCGTCCGAAACGGATGTCAGAGCGTCTCGGAGTCGGCTCGCATCGTCGTCCACTCCAGAGGGTCCTTCCGGGGCTGGAACCCAGGATGCTACTATTGCCGCGATTATAGCGTTTTCTTTATCTAGGTTCGTCAGAGACCAACGCGGAAACGGATCTATCATCGCCGATCCAACAAAACCATCACTAGGCGAGGCGGAGACCTCAAACCGGATATAGACGTGGTCCGAGAGGGTCTCCGCCTCACCCAGCACACGCCAATCTCGGATGCAGTCTGCCAAAGCAGGGGTGGCCAGCGTTATATCTACAACTGATCCTCCCCGCTGCCGCACGCAGGTCCACTCGCGTCCTAGGTTGCAAACAGCAAGTCCCATTTGAGACAACCAATCCTCTAGTGCTTCCCCCCTCTGATCCGTAACGGGGGAGCCCCACGCGGAGGATTTCGCGTTCAAGTCCCCCGCTACGAGCACTTGCGAGGGATACGCTGAACCGACGACCTGACCAATTTGGATAAGGAAATCCTCAAATTCCGAAATGGGACGATTTGGCGAAAAGTACGCCCCAACAACTACGATCTCCCGCCAGTCCACTACCACAAAACCTTGCCCAGTGGTTCTGACAGAGAGAGGAGGAGAATCCTGGCCACCAACAATCGCGACTAAGCCATCCCGATCACCAGCCCATCGAGGTTGACTGGGAACCGAGTATGGCTCAGCCACGACCGCCAGCTCAATCTCACTCTCCGCCATGGCTTGCACGAACAAATCCTGCGCATGCCTGGCGTGGTTGAGGTTGCCCTGAATCATACGCCTATGGCTGACCCTGGGCATTATCTATGATTGTCATCTCGCCCGCCGGCAGATCTACCAGCTCGGCCCTCACCTCAGTCGTCTGTTCCCCAGATGTTTTAGTGGGCCTCGGGACAGAACCCGGTGGCCCACGGGGGCCGCGTCTCCTCTCGCTAGGTTGTGGGGGGCGACACTTCTTGCCTCCCATGGTATGGTTAGCCGGCTTACCGAGCGCAGCACAGACCGCGCAGTTCGGTTTCGCGCTGCAGTCTGAAGCATAATGGCCCGTAGCGCCACATCGGAAGCATTGATTGCTCCTATCCGTGCCTCCCCTACACGCCTGTCTTGTATGTCCCAGCTCCATGCAGCTGTAGCACCGCATGGGGCGAGGTTCCAGGGCAACAACTCTTGCCGAGCTCCATCCGACTAAAAGGCGTTTCGACTCGATCATCTTCTTCGCGGCTAATACCGGGCACCTAACCAGCGAAGAAAACATGCCGTCTCTGTCCATCCTCAAAGACCCGACCAAAAAGTCGTCCACTGCCAATCCGGTCAGCTCGGCAGCTGCCACTGCGATGTCGGCACAGGACACCGAATCATCCATGCCCAGAACCCTGACCTCCGCCTTCTTGACGGGTCGGATGACGCGTACCTCTGCCGGGAGACTCTGTTTTAGTTTTTGCTCTAGTTTTTGAGCTTCCTCTACACCTGCTTCTTTAGGCAGCTCCAGAATCACTGCCCCCACTTGTGACCTTCTGAATCTGATACCCGAAATGCCGAGTTCTTTCAGGTCGACTTTCTGCTTTGCCTCCTTCATAACTTCGGCGAACGTTAGCCCTCCTTCCTTATTTTTCTCCTCCTGCAGGATATCAATTACCACTGCTGCGGTTTTTCTTTCGCGCAGCCGGGGCATCTTAGGCTTTTTCGCAGCTTTAGCGCCTTTTCGGGGCGCAGGCGCT
Organism: Elophila nymphaeata; assembly: GCA_955850985.1. NCBI lineage: Eukaryota > Metazoa > Arthropoda > Insecta > Lepidoptera > Crambidae > Elophila > Elophila nymphaeata. The sequence continues at coordinate 25,544,978 of OY039078.1, read as the reverse complement.
CCACTGCGAGTCTTTTCTTGCTCCTTCCTCTCTGCCTTTTTCTGCTTCCCTTCTTTCTTTTTAGTGCTCTTACTCACAACCCTATTCCATCCTTCCTCTTCAACCTTGTCTGTTGAGGGCGTGGTAGAAGGCTGCGTTTGCGGGGTGGGATTCTCTACTCTCTTACTCCCACTATCCCGATGAGGCTGTCCTCTCTCTATCTCCTTTCCTTTTTTCCCTATATTTCCTTTCTTCTTTTCCGGATTAATTTTATTTATCCTTTCTGTTGCAGGTGGCGCTGCAGCCGTCATCATCTCAACGCACATCTCCGTGCCTGCAGAGGGGACAGCACCAGTTGAAGATGGAGGGAGCCTTTGAAGGATGGCTTCAGTGTTGACCCTCATCATCTCCCGGACCGCCGACAGTATCTCGGACCGAAGCCTCTCCTCTCTTCGACTGCCGTGCAGTTCTTCGACGGGCCGAGACGCGGACGCAGCGGGGACGGGTTCAGCCGCTGCCTGTGCTTCTACTCTTCTGCGCATCAGCTCGTATTTGCAGGACTCCAGGTCAGTCTCCAACTTTTCTGTTTTTTCCCTGACCTTTCTTAGCTCATCCTTTAAGCTGTCATTCTCGCGGTGCAGCGCCTTCATCTCTTCCGGCACCGTGAGCGACCCTATCCTATCCAGTATCTCGGAGAGCATGACACAGGACCTACGCATCTCCGATTTCACGCTTCCTTTTAAGTTCGAGGACTTATTGACACAGGCCTCAAAGACCTGTACGGCATGTCTGCCCATGTTAATAAGTCCCGGAGCAGACTTGTCCTCCACATCCGATTCCAGGCGGTCAGGGATTCTCCTACCTTTCTCCCCTCCCGTAAATTGCCTAGCCAACTCCTCTATCTCTTTGGCGGAAATGTTTTCCGCTATGTCTAGCCTTCTTTTCTCCCTTTCTTCCCGGGCCTTTCCATAACCTATATATGCCCCCGTTGTAGGAGGTCTTCCTCTCTTCCTCTTGGGAGTCCCGCCAGTGGCTGCAGTCACCTCTGTACTTGACTGAGCCTCCACGACTGACCTCACCGACGCAGCTGAAGAGCTCCGAGAGTCTGATAGCGAGGGACTGCCACTAGGGCTAACATTCCTCCTCGTATTTCTCGATGCAGCAGCTTTACTGCGGGTATTCCTGGCCGGTTTGTCCGACCCTCCTCCCGGGTAGAAATCCTTCCGGAAGTATGCAGCGTCCGAGCGCGTGTTCGCAACTGGGGTCCTGAACTCCGACCCTTCGGACTCACACTCCGACTCTGCCGTCGAGTTTCCTCCTTCACGCCCTTTGGGCCTCTCCTCCTCACAGCTCGTAGCCAATTTAACACCCGTCTTCCGAGTACAAGATGGGCGCCCGTGGTCAGCGGGTACTTTGGACCGGCCATCTGGTTGTGGCACGACGCAGTTCTGGCCCCCCCCAGATACGTGGGGCCTGCCGCCAGCCGAAGCCGACGGACCGGATTCTCCAGCCTTGCTGGTACCGGTCTGGGGTATGTTGTTCTTTGAAACTGCACCCATGGTTTCCGTTTTTATGAGCAGGTCGGTTCCTGCAAGCGCTTGGGACCGGAGACCCTCCAGCCATTCACCTCATCGCCACGCCCCCGAAGCTTGAGGTTGGGGCTCAGTTTATTGTGGTGAGCTCCACTCGAGCCAGACCTCAGTGGCCTAGTTCCCTAGCCGTCTCAGTGACGGTACAGGTTGCCCGGACGAACCCCTGCTATGCAAAAAGCCCGCCGCGCACGGCAAGAGAGACAAAACTCTCCCGAGAGACAGAACTCTCACCTCTGGGGCAGAAACCGCCCCCGCAGACTTGAAGCCCGCCCTCCCACGACCCGAGGGTCCACCGGCCCTGAAAAGGGCCCTCTCCAGGGTAATTTTTTATAGAGGTTGTCTTCCTCGCAGCCAGACGCACAGAGCAGGCCCTAGCTCCATACGCCCAGCCCCCGACCCCACTCAGTGTGAGGCTACGGGTTGTACTGTTTTGGTCCGCGCCGGCCGAAGCCGGTACCCCCCATATCTGGGGGGCGTTCCCTTATCCGCCACCTAGGGACGCGCCCGATAGGGGACAGAAAACCCCCACGGGAACCTTTTTTTTTTTTTTTTTTTTTTTTTTTTTTTTTTTTTAAAGTGGGGAAATGCTTTTACGCATTCCGGCCCCCTCGGGGGAGGAGGTCCGGATATGTGGGACTCACCCGAAGGAATACCCACTAAAACCACCACTTGCTCCATCCTCGGCACCATTTGGCTCGGGCCGCGGGAACGTATGGATTCTTCCGCAAACCCGAGCAGTGCTCTCCACCTCCGGAGGGGCGCCATGAGCTAGGGCGCCCCCCAACCGCAGCCCTCCGTGCAGTGCAGACGGTAGCCCCCGCTACCGCCCGCTGGACGGGCCTACGGCTGCGCTACGAGCACTGGTGCCCTTACGCGCGCTGCCGCGCCTCCTGGTACCGGACTTACGGGGGGGCCCACAGCCCCCCCCGCCGAGTACGTGCTCCGCCGGCCACCCATTCGCCGCACAGAGCGGGCATCGGGGTGCCGCGGAACAGGCCGCCGCTAAATGGCCGCTCTCACCGCAGCGATAGCACGCATCGCTGCGGTCGGGGCCAGTGCCAGGGCAGAGTGCCCGCGTGTGACCGGGCTCGAGGCACCGGTGGCACCGCATCGGTCTGCCGGGCAGCAGCGTCACCGCCGCCTGCCCCAGACCGAGGCTCATCCTGCCTTTCTGGGCAAGTACCTTCGCCGCCACAGTGGGACACTGAGCCCAGCAAGAGCCCAGCGTCCGTGGCGAAAAGCGGATGGCGCCCACCTTGACGCCGTCCACTGTACACCCTCCCTCCTCCGCGATAGCCGCCGCGACGTCGACGGCCTGCACCGAGTCATCCAGGCCGGTGATACGGATATCGCTCCGTTTCACCGGTCTGGCGACCAGCGCGTCGGTGCCAAACATCGCCTGCAGCACCTCGGCCACACGGTCTGCACACCCCGCCGAGGCGCCCGGCATCTCCACCTTCCGAGCGCCCGTCATCGTCCCCCTCAAACGAAACTGAGGGACGTCTTCACCCAGGAGCTGTGGAGTGAAGACGCCCCGAACCTTCCCAAAGAGGGTGGCGTAGCTCACCCCCCTCTCTTGCGCCTCTCGGTCAACGGTGACCACCACCGCGGGCGACCCCCACGGGAACCTAACCTAACCTAACCTAACCTAACCTAACCTAACCTAACCTAACCTAACCTAACCTAACCTAACCTAACCTAACCTTTTTTTTTTTTTTTTTTTTTTTTTTTTTTTTTTTTTTTTTTTTTTTTTTTTTTTTTTTTTTTTTTTTTTTTTTTTTTTTTTGGCAGGGGTAAAAATGCATTTACGCATACCCCACGTCCTTTGAGGGTGACGCAGGGTTATGCGGGACTCCTCAGGCCTATGCGCCAAGACTACCCGCTAAAACTTCCCCCTGTGCTCCGCCTCTCACTGCGACAGGTTAGGGCGACAGTTTCCCTTTTCCCACTGTTCCTGTCCAGCGTTTGTCCCAACGGACTCCTCTCCGCACATGTGGTGCTTATGTCTTCTCACGGCGTCCGCCGAGCACAAGCGAACGCCGTCCTGCTCAGGGGCTATGGTCAACGGGTGGACTCCCTCAAGTCGACCCATTGACAGCCTGTTAAATCAAGGGGCCAGCGCGTTTGCGAATGCGCGGCGTCGCCGGCCAGTCCTCTTTCTCCTGAGCGAATCGGCCGACGGGTCCTGCTCTCGGGACCTCTCGTCGGCCTCTTTGCTCGCCATCACCGTTTCGCAGAAGGTGTAAAGAGCCTTCTGCGCTCTGTCGCCGTCTACGATGGCCTGGGCCACGGTGGGCAGCGATAGGTCTACTCCTATGACTGCCGTTAAGGCGCCTCTTTCTCTCACCCACATAGGGCACATCGCTAGTGTGTGTGCGGCCGTGTCTGTTGCGGCACCGCACTGGTGGCACACCGGGGTTCGCTCACGCCTCGCTACTGTGTGCAGATATTTACCGAAACACCCGTGTCCGGTTAACATCTGCACCATGCGGTACGAGAGCGAGCCCCCCTGCCCCTCAAGCCATTGGAACAGGACTGGGCGGAACGCTGCGATCGTAAGCTGTCCCGCCGTCGGTCTCTCCAGCCTGTTCAACCACGTTTGGGTTGCCGTCTCCTGGGCGTCTGTCCGCCATCTCTCAATAACCTCTGGGAGAGGTACTCGCCCCGTCTCAGTCTTCGCTTCCGCGGTTCGCCGGTAGACGGTCGCTAGGACTTTTGCGTCTAAGTCCCACGGTAGGGACCTCGCTAGCAGACATGCTACTTCGCACGAAACGGTGCGGTATGCCCGTGCCGCCCTTAGCGCCATAACCCTTTGGGACTGTAGGAGCAGAGTCTTGTTACGGGATGATAGCGCATCTGACCATATTGGCGCCCCGTAAAGAGCCGCGGAGCGCACCGCGTTCGTAAAGAGGCGGCGACAACCCGCGCTAGGCCCTCCCAGATTAGGCATTAGCCTACATAGCGCTAGGGATACTTTCCTGATTTTCGGAGCTAACGTCTCAAAATGGTTCCTGAAAGTCCATCGCCCGTCTAATGTAAGTCCCAGGTACTTTATAGTTCTTCCAATTGGAATGGGTACGTCGCCGATTAGAATGTGGGAGTTGGCGGGTGGAGATCTGCGGGGCCCGTGAAAACAAAGGGCCTCTGACTTTTCCAGTGCCACCCTCAGACCCAGTCGTCTGATGCGATTCACCACTTGGGACACCCCGGCCTTAGCGAGGATTAAAGCGGACTGAAAATTGTCCCCTCTAGCTGTGACCAGGGTATCATCGGCATAGCAAAAGACGTTGACGCCCCTCAAGTTTGAGCTCCGTATGGCCCAGTCGTAGCCTAAGTTCCACAGGAGTGGTCCCAGTACCGACCCCTGCGGAACGCCGCCTGAAACCTCTCTTTCTCCCCATCCACTTGCCGTGGGATAAACAACTTTCCGGCCAGACAAGTAGGACTTGATTGTTTCCCGGAGATAAAATGGGAACCCAAACCATGACATCGCCTCTTCAATGCAGGAGTGTGGTAGAGAATTGAAGGCATTGGCGATGTCTAAAGACACCGCCAACACCACCCTGCCTTTTGTAATCTCCTCCTCGGACAGAGCCTTCACACTGGCTATGGCGTCAATCGTCGACCTCCCCTGTCTGAAACCGAATTGGTTACTGCTCAAATTCGGTCCAGTCTCGTTTAGGTGTTTGAGTAGACGGGCAGCTATGACTCTTTCAAACAATTTTCCGGCCTCATTTAGTAGGACGATCGGGCGGTACGCGGAAGGAGAGTCCACCGGTCGACCATCTTTCTTCAACAACACCAGCTTACCGGTTTTCCAGGTGTTTGGAAAACGCTTCTCCCGCAAACAAGATGTTAATAGTTTGCGAAAGCGAGGCTCTAGACCATTCTTCAACGCTACAACCAGAGCGCGACCAGGAATGCCGTCTGGTCCGGGGGCTTTGTTTTTGGCTTGAAGCCTTAGGATTGCCGCGCCCAGCTCTCCTTCAGTAACTTCCGGGATGTCCGTTGGTTCAGAATCATCGCTCGTTCTCTGAATGCCGAGAGGAGGATGGTGATCACCTCTGGAGGGAAAAAGTGCCTCTATCACTCTCTGCAGCACTTCCTCGTCCATTTTGGACGTAAGAGGTGGGGCCCAGGGGCGGAGCTTGCTCATAACGAGTTTATATGGCCTGCCCCATGGGTCTTGTGCAAGGGTCTCGAGGAGTTCCTCCCATGCTCTTTCCTTGGCGTCAGCGATGGCGGCTCTCAGCGCCTTTTTGGCGTCCTGGTATGCCGTGTAGAGGAGATGTTCCTCGGCTTCACTTCGCCGTCTGCCCCTTCTACGGGATCTAGTGTATTGACGTCTGGCAGTAACACAAGTCGCTCTGAGATTAGCGAGCTCTGCAGACCACCAATACACTTGTCTTCTAGGGGGTAGGGTCCTGACTCTTGGCATAGCCACGTCGCAAACGTGTGTGAGTGCTGTTCCGAACCACTCGGACTCACTTTCGATGCCCGGGTTTTCTGGGCTTGGTGACCATCCCTCCACTAGCGAGGCCTCTATAAGAGCGTCCCTGTCCATCCTCTTTAGCGCCCATCTGGGACCAATCTCCGTATTGACACGGTGGGGTGGACCAAGGCCTCGTGCCTGAGAAGAAACTTCAAACTTTACGTAGCGATGGTCTGATAACGTTTCCTCACCTACCAAGACTCTCCAATTAGTTACGCGTCGCGCCAAGGCCGGACTGGCGAATGTGATGTCGACGATGGAGCCGCCTTGAGCGCGGACGCATGTTTCTGCACTGCCGGAGTTTAAGACAACCAAACCGTTTGCGACCAGCCACTCCTCAACAAGAACGCCCCTTGCGTCCGACGATGGTGATCCCCACTCAGTCGATTTGGCGTTAAGATCGCCAGCTAGGATAACTTCCCGAGGCCTACACCAACTTAAGGCTGAATCTAGCTGTGCCAGAAAATCTTCAAATTCGTTAAGCGGTTTGTTTGGGGAGAAGTAAACCCCAATGACCGCTATATCACCGCACACAACACCTACAAAACCATGGCCCTTTAAGGAGTCTCTGATAAAAGGGGTGCCGAGTCTAGAATTCACTACGACCGCGGCGAGGTTATCGATGTCCCCGACCCAGTCGTCTCTGCTGGGGACCACATATGGTTCCGCGATTATTGTCACATTCACACACCACTGTGCTGCGGACTGAATGAGCAGGTCTTGCGCTCCAGCACTGTGGTTAATATTGGCCTGCAAGAATTTAAGCGGACTATGCATTCTGCGCAATCTCCATCGGCTCTTGTTCTACCCTGTCCGGTGGGTTGAGAGGCTGGTGTGCCGGTTTATTACCTGGTGCAGCCTGGCCTCTTCTCATCTTACGTTTGGGGGCCGAACATCTCTTGCTCCCCAGTCTGTGGTCGGCCTTTTTGCCGGCCTCTGCGCATAGAGTGCAGTGAAATTCTTCGTAGCATTCTGCCGCACGATGGCCTGGTTGGCCACATCTGTAGCATTGCTGACTACGATCCACACATGCCGAACATTTTTCCTTAACATGCCCTGTTTCAAGGCATTTGAAGCAACGCATATCTCGCGGTGGCAGCAGTTTCACCCTAGCGGAGGACCACCCTACAAGTAGCCGTCCCTCAGTAACCTTTTTTGCCGCTGCAACTGGACAGCTTGCCCATACTGCACCCATTCCATAGCTGGTTTGCTTAATAATGCCGACTTTCACTTGGTCGACAGGGCAGTCTCCCAGCTTGGATATAGCTTTGGCTACCTCTTCTGCTGTGACCGAGTCGTCCAAACTGGCGATCATCAGTTCAGAGCATTTGACAGGCCTGGACACTCTAAGAACCTCGTCACTAAATAACTCCCGTATTTTTGTAGCTAGGAGATCAGCCTTTGCGTCATTGTCGACAGCGTGCACTTCTATAATAGACGCCCCAGTGATCGCTCTGCGGAATCTGGTAAAATCGATCCCCAAGCTGGCTAGGTCTATTCTGCTCTTCGCTTCCCCTATAACCGAGCTGTAGGTTATACCCTTTTCTGCTGCGCATGGTTGTAGCGTAAGGACGACAGCTGCAGAGCGGGGAGGTCGGACTCTGCTCTTTGTAGTTTGTGTTTTAGACAGGTTTGTCTTGCCCTGTTTGGGAGTGGGCCTCTGAGCACTCACATTCTCTTTATTTGCCCCCTTTTTGCCCCTTTTGACCACTGTTGTCCAACCTTCCTCAGTGGTCGCAGGTGTCGGCGGTGGTGGATGGCGTCTCCTGGACTCAGAGACGGAACTCTCACGTCCCATCGTCCTGCCTTTGTTTTGACTCCGTCTAGTATTGGCTGGAATCATCTGCTCCTTGCTTTTTGCGCTTTCACTGTGTGCCGTTGCTGTTTTGGACATCTTCGCTCCCTGTTGGTGAGCAGGGGCGGGCGCAGCTTTCTTGCCCTTATTTTTCGCAGGCGGCACCGGTGGAGGACCCATGACTGTCTTCGCTGGTGGTGCCGTTTTTTGGGCCTGTGAGATTTCTCCTCTTTTGAGATCACTCTTCAGCGCCGGTCTATAATTTGGAGCCGGGTTGAGGCGCGGCTCAAGACCCTCCATCCGGATATTAATGCGGTCGGTCACGCGGCTCATTATACGAGCCTCCAATTCCTCAAACATGGACTGCGAGGGACTCGTGTCCATGAAGGTAGGTTCATCAGCCCGGGATGTAGCTGTGGCAGCCGCCTGCTGCGCCATGCTCGCTTTGACCTGTTTAAGCTCTTGGCGGAGCTCCTCCATTTCCTTCTCCTGTCGGGCGACAATCTGCTCGAGTCTACCTGCGTCTTCGGATGCACTGCGCTGCGCTAGCTCAATCGTGCAGTCTTTGATCGCTACCGCTGCGTCTTTTAGCATGCGGACGAAGGTGCCCTTTAGGGAGCCAGACTTGGTGGCGACCTTCTCTATTAGTTCGACCTGGGCCATAACTTTGCCAACGATCATTCTGGCCGTCTCAATGTCATCAACCGCTCCATCAGTTGTCTGTGTCACAGTCGGCGTGGAGCGGGTAACTCTCGCGCACACTGCTGCGTCCAATAACTCCTTCTCCGCCCGAATCTTTAATTCTTCTCTTTCGGCCTTGGCCAGCTCAGCCTTGGCCTTCGCTAGGCCGACGTACTCACCCGTAGTGGGTGGTCGACCGCGACCTCTGCCCTTGCCTGCGGAGGCTTTCACTTTGGCTGACGAGGTGGTTTCGTCACTATCCGCGCTATCATCCTTGTTAGTGGTGATTTTGCGCTTACGGTCGTCTTTGTGCCAGAATTTGAGGCTTATCGAGCTGCCTACGCTGCTCCTTGACTTCGACCTTGACCTTGACCTGCTCCTTGATCTACTCCTGGATCTAGTCGATCCGTAACTTCTGACTGTATGCACAGACGAGTCAGATACCCACTCTTCTTCAGCATCACTCTCCTTCCTAACGTCATTTGAATTTTTGTTTTTATTTAATTGAGACATCTATTGTTGTTCCCACGAGTATGGGGGATCTAAAAAGTCGACCTGGGCGGTGCCCCCTGCACCCAGGCAACCCTATTACTCCAAAGAGGTCGGGCGGTATCTTTGGGGTGAGGCGCTAGTTGGTGGACTTGCCCAGCCCACCACCTTAAGGCGCCCGTTGCCACGCCTCCAGCAACGGTTAACTGGTAAAACCAGACACTTTGGGGTTTTTTAACGTGGTTGTCTCCACTTCAGGGAACACCCTCCTGGTCCTGCATACACAGGGTGCCAGGTTGCCCGGCGGTAGGCCGAAGCCCATCCCCAGATACCACATAACCGTAGTCACGGGGCGACCGCCGCGCCGCAAACCTTGAAGGTCTGCACACCACGCCAAAAATGGCCACTGGGCCGGCCAACTAAGGCAAGCCCCGTCGAACCGGGCTGGTTAGGCCCGGGTGTGGAATCACCACGCAGAGCGTCAGAGCGCTCCCGCGAACACTGTCCGCCATACCACGCCAGAAAACGGCCACAATGAACAAAAAGTTCCGCAAGCCTTGAAGGCAAGCCATCCCACGACAAAAAAGTCCGCCGGCCCTAAAAAGGGCCCCCACAAAAAGCGCGAATGCGCCCGGGCTGTGACGCCCCCACCAAGTCCGCACAGGCGGAGCCGCAGGCCTTGAAGGCCCGCCATTCCACGACCCGAGGGTCCACCGGCCCTGAAAAGGGCCCCCACCAGGGTAATTTTTTAGAGAGGTTGTCTTCCTCGCAGCCAGACGCACAGAGCAAACCCCATACGCCCAGCCCCCGACCTCACTCAGTGTGGGGCTACGGGTTGTACTGTTTTGGTCCGCGCCGGCCGAAGCCGGTACCCCCCATATCTGGGGGGCGTTCCCTTATCCGCCACCTAGGGACGCGCCCGATAGGGGACAGAAAACCCCCACGGGAACCTAACCTAACCTAACCTAACCTAACCTAACCTAACCTAACCTAACCTAACCTAACCTAACCTAACCTAACCTAACCTAACCTAACCTAACCTAACCTAACCTTTTTTTTTTTTTTTTGGCAGGGGTAAAAATGCATTTACGCATACCCCACGTCCTTTGAGGGTGACGCAGGGTTATGCGGGACTCCTCAGGCCTATGCGCCAAGACTACCCGCTAAAACTTCCCCCCGTGCTCCGCCTCTCACTGCGACAGGTTAGGGCGACAGTTTCCCTTTTCCCACTGTTCCTGTCCAGCGTTTGTCCCAACGGACTCCTCTCCGCACATGTGGTGCTTATGTCTTCTCACGGCGTCCGCCGAGCACAAGCGAACGCCGTCCTGCTCAGGGGCTATGGTCAACGGGTGGACTCCCTCAAGTCGACCCATTGACAGCCTGTTAAATCAAGGGGCCAGCGCGTTTGCGAATGCGCGGCGTCGCCGGCCAGTCCTCTTTCTCCTGAGCGAATCGGCCGACGGGTCCTGCTCTCGGGACCTCTCGTCGGCCTCTTTGCTCGCCATCACCGTTTCGCAGAAGGTGTAAAGAGCCTTCTGCGCTCTGTCGCCGTCTACGATGGCCTGGGCCACGGTGGGCAGCGATAGGTCTACTCCTATGACTGCCGTTAAGGCGCCTCTTTCTCTCACCCACATAGGGCACATCGCTAGTGTGTGTGCGGCCGTGTCTGTTGCGGCACCGCACTGGTGGCACACCGGGGTTCGCTCACGCCTCGCTACTGTGTGCAGATATTTACCGAAACACCCGTGTCCGGTTAACATCTGCACCATGCGGTACGAGAGCGAGCCCCCCTGCCCCTCAAGCCATTGGAACAGGACTGGGCGGAACGCTGCGATCGTAAGCTGTCCCGCCGTCGGTCTCTCCAGCCTGTTCAACCACGTTTGGGTTGCCGTCTCCTGGGCGTCTGTCCGCCATCTCTCAATAACCTCTGGGAGAGGTACTCGCCCCGTCTCAGTTTTCGCTTCCGCGGTTCTCCGGTAGACGGTCGCTAGGACTTTTGCGTCTAAGTCCCACGGTAGGGACCTCGCTAGCAGACATGCTACTTCGCACGAAACGGTGCGGTATGCCCGTGCCGCCCTTAGCGAACCTAACCTTTTTTTTTTTTTTTTTTTTTTTTTAAGGTGGAAAAAATGCATTTACGCACTATCCCCATGCAGCAGAGTGACACTACTGCACAGGGGGTGTGTGGGACTCACCCTATTTAACGGGTCCTACCCACTAAAATAACCACCGCATTCCTTCTTCGGCTAAAGGATAGTCGCGGCCGGGGTAAATACTCATCGCACACCATCGCGAGCCACGGCCAATAGCCTGTCCTGTTGGGGGCTCATCTATTCGCAGAAGTGTCCGCAGTGAAGACACCTCTCAATCCTTGGTTGCGCTTACGGGGGCCAGACACCACCCTGTCCCCCAGCATCCCTGACTAGGGCGGTTGAGGCTGTAGCCCATAGAGCCGCCTCCGCCTGCCTAATCTTCGTCTACGGTTCGGATCAGCGAGGGGATCCTCTTCCCGAACCCTTTCTGCGGCCTCCTTCTGCCTCAACACATCTTCACAGAAGGTAGCCACTGCCTGCCATAATGCCTCACTGCCGGTCATTTGCTTGATGACGGCCGGCAAGGAGATGTCTCGCCCAATCGCCGCGACAAGAGCGGCACGTTGTGTCGCCCAGGCCGGGCAGTCACTCAATGTGTGCTGCGCTGTGTCTGCGCTGCAGTCGCAATCGTGGCATCGCGCGCTCGACTCACGCCCGGCAACCCTGTGTAGGTAACTGCCGAAGCAACCGTGCCCCGACAGTACCTGGGTCATTCGGTAGGTGAGCGCGCCGTGTCGTCTGTCAAGCCATTCTTTTAGATTAGGCCGAATGCCGTCGATGGTCCAATGCCCCGCAGCAGGAGCCTCCATGCGAAGCCGCCATGCTCGGAGGGTGGACAGATGGGCCCTATCCCTCCAGCGCCGAATCATTTCGGGCGGGGGACGGATTCCTTCGTTACGTACTTGGGCGCTGCGTCTATAAATGTCGGCAAGCGCTAGGGCGTCTAAATCCCACGGAGGGGTGCCCGACAATGCAAACGCGGCATCGCTAGATATTGTGCGATAGCCGCGTATAACCTTATTACATACGGCGCGCTGCGCTCTCCGTAAAACGGCAGCGTTGCGAGGCGACAACGTGTCGGCCCAAACTGGAGACCCGTAGAGGGCCATTGATCTCACCACCCCAGTGTACAGCCTCCTGCATGACACACTGGGGCCTCCTAAGTTGGGAAGGAGTCTGCTAAGTGACGCTGCCGCCCCCATAAGCTTGGTGGACAGGCGCTGAAAATGTTCCTCGAACCCCCACTTGTGATCAAGTAGGAGTCCGAGGTATCGCATGTGTGGAGTCACTTTGATGCGTACGTCATTGACGCAAATGTGCGCGTCAGCCGGGGGTCTCTTACGGGGCCCATGAAAAAGTAGGGCTTCCGTTTTAGTGAGTGCCACTTTTAGCCCCAGGCTCTCAATCCTACGAACCACCATCGTGGCGCCAACAGTGGCGAGGCGTGCAGCGGCCGTGTAGTCATCGCCCTTTGCCAGTACTAAAGTGTCATCTGCGTAGCATATGACGCTTAAGCCCGGCAAGAGGGCGCCCCTTAGCACCCAGTCATAGCCGATGTTCCACAGGAGAGGGCCAAGAACCGACCCCTGTGGAACACCGCATGCCATGACCCGGCGGATCAGGGTTCCGTCTCTATTTTGACACATTACCAGTCTGTTCCTAAGGTAATGTGAAAGAATCCTGCGTAGGTACAAAGGCAGCCCATGGTAAGTGAGCGCCTCATCAATACAACAATAGGGCAGGGTGTTGAAAGCGTTGGCGATATCTAATGACACCGCCATAACAACCCTGCCCCTGGAGACCTCCTCGTCGGTAAAAGATTTTACTTTCAGAATCGCGTCGATGGTTGAGCGATTCTGTCGGAACCCAAACTGGCAGTCAGAGAGATTGGGACCAGTCTCGTCTAGGTGCTGGACGATGCGGGCAGATACAATCCGCTCAAGTAGCTTGCCTGCCTCGTCCAGCAAAACAATTGGCCGGTATGCAGAAGGTGAATCAACCGGCTTGCCCGGCTTCTGCAAAAGTACCAGCCGGCCCTGCTTCCATACAGTTGGGAATTCGCCTGACGACAGACAGAGGTCGAAAATTCCCCTCAGGCGGTCTTTCAGAACGGAGAGGGACAGCGCTAAAACGCGACCGTGCACCCCGTCTGGACCTGGGGCCGTGTTTTTGGCCCGGAGTCTACTGATAGCTATGTCCCATTCTCCGTCTGTAATAGGGGGAGGGGGGTTGTCGTCGTCAGGAGTTGGCCTATTTGGGGCCATGAGGGGCGCCACCTGTTCAGGTTGAGATGGGAACAAGGCGGCTATCGTCGTTTCCAGTAATTGTGGCTCGAGGGACTCAACCACTGGGGGGCCATGACTACACATCTTATCCCGCACGATGCGGTAAGGGCGACCCCAAGGGTCAGCATCCAGCTCCTCGAGCCATCTCTCTCGGGAAGCTTCCTTAGCCCTGAATATAGCCACTCGAAACTCGTGCCGAGCATCCCTATATATGGCGTATAGTCGAGCCTCTTCAGCTTCGTCTCTACCAGATCTTCGCCTACGGAATCTGGTGTACGTACGACGATGGGATATACATAGGCGTCGCATAGCTGCTAGCTCTTGCGACCACCAATGAACCTCTCTTTTGGGAGGGCGACGCTGTGTGCGTGGCATAGAAGCATCGCAAATCCTAACCATTGACTCGCTGAACTCCGAAGCCAATTCGTCCGCCCTCGCAGATGTTGTTGCGGTTTGGGAGAACCAATCCTCCAGCAGGGCGGACTCCTCGACGAGCTCTTTGTTGAGCTTGGTCAAGGTCCATCGGGGAAAAGGCTGAACTGAATTAGCCCTAGCCATGTTGATGTTAACTCGACTAGAAGAGAACACCTCGAACGTTATGTAACGGTGGTCCGAGAGTGTTTCGGCGTTTTCATGGACCATCCAATTAGACACGTGCGTGACGAGAGCAGGGGTAGCGAATGTAACATCCACTATAGACCCCCCCCGCTGTCGCACGCAGGTGTTAATGGAGCCACGATTAAGGACTAGAAGACCACATGTTGCCATCCATTCTTCAAGCACAGCGCCGCGCGCATCAGTGCTGGGAGATCCCCACGCAGACGATTTTGCGTTGAGATCTCCCAGCACGATCACATGCTGCGACGCCGAGCGTTGAATTGCGGCAGAGACACAATCAATATAAGACTCGAATTGAGCCAGGGTACGATTTGGGGAGAAGTAGGTTCCTACGAGTACAATCTCTCCCCATTTCGTGACGACATAGCCATGGCCCCGCTCCAAGATGTTCAGGGGCGGGGACCTGGAAGATGACGCTCTGATTATGGAGACGGTGGTGTCCAAATCAGAAGCGTAGTTGGGAATTGGCGGAGTAAAATATGGTTCCGCGACAACTGCTAGATCTATAGACCACTCTGGCAAAGTTTGCATCAGGAGATCCTGTGCACCGCCAGAGTGGTTAAGATTGCCCTGGAGTATTTTGTACGGGTGTCTGAACATTATGCGTCCGTTTGCATGTCTTCAGCTTGTGGCCGGACCGGCTCATCTTGACTGGCGGCTTGGGTCTTAAGGGCCGCTTTTCTCCCTCTTGGGGGCATTGGGGCTTTACAGCTCTTGCCCCGCATAATGTGGTTAGCCGACCTCTTGGAATTCTCACATAATACACAGTGAGGTGCGGCTTTACATGCTGTAGCTTTGTGGCCGGGCTTACCACACCTAAAGCATAGAGTGCTTCGGTCAACTTCTGAGTTACAACGCTGTATAGTATGCCCCACGTCTAAGCAGCGGTAGCAGGTCATCTGCCGGGGCTCCTGTGCCCGTATTCGGGCCGAACTCCAACCAACAAGGATCCGACCTGCATCTATAAGGGTTTTGGCGGCAGCCACAGGGCATTTCACCAATACGGTACCCAGGCCGTCTGGTCCAATCCGGATCACTCCGACGGTTATCTCACAGAATGGGCAGCCACACTTATTAAGGATGGCCGCTTTTATCTCGTCACTGGTGACGGAGTCGTCTAATCCCGAAATGCGCACTTCGGCTCGCTTACAGGGGGTGGATATTTTAACCTCACCCGGGAGGACTCCACGCAGCTTTTCAGCTACCTCGCTGGCCTTCGTACGGTTCTCAGCAGCCGACTTTTCGGTGGTGACTTGTAGAATACGAGCCCCAGTAGCAGCCTCTCTGATTCTAAAACCCGCTGCAGAGAGACCGAGCTCCTCTAGATTTAGATTGGTCTTTGCACTCCTAATAATCTCCGCATAGGAGAGCCCATTCTTGGCTGCCTCGGGATCAATGGTGAGAACCACAGCCGCCGAACGGGGCTCCCGAAGCTTAGCCTTTTTAGGTGCAGCCTTTTTCTGCGCTCCTGGTTTATTGCTAGGCGGAGGGGCCGCAGATGAGGCTGGTTGGGCCTTCTTTTTGGGCCGCTTCACCACAGTGACCCAGCCCTCGTTGTCAGGCTTGGATGTGGTGGGCGTGGGACCAGTAGGTTCAACAAGGGCAGCTGTAGGTGTTATAGCTGGCACTTTCGGGGCCTTCTTCTTCTTGCCCTTCTTTGCAGCCTGACCGGAGGCCAGCGCAGGCGCAGGAGTGGGTTCGGGATGAGCAACGGGAGGCACCGCAGTCGTCGCTTGGGGTGGTCCAGATGTTGAGACCTTCTTGGCCTTGTCAGCGGCCAGCGGCAATCTGTAGCTCTTCGCCGGCAAGAGACGGTTGTCGCGCTCTAGGCCCTCAAATCGAGCGTTGATAATGTCGCCAATTGTGTCAACCGTTCGGCGAGACCATTCTTCGAATAGCGACGGTATGTTCGCCGCGCTCGTCTCAAAAGGAGGCACCACGATTGAGTGGCCAGCCTGGCCTTCCCGGAGCGCCCTTACCTCTGCGCGCAGCTCCGCCATTCCCTTGCGCAGTTCTGCAACCTCGTCCTGCAACCGCTTCTTGTCTACCTTTAGTTTGGCGGTTTCGGTTGACTCCGTGCATCGGAGTATGGCCAATGTATTGTGGACTATAGAGTCCGCGGCGTCGTGGAGGGCCTTTTGGAAGGTGCCCTTTAGGTTGCCCGAAGTGTCGGCAACCTTCCGAACTAAGTCGGCATCCTTAGTGATCACCTCATAGATTTGGGATGCTAAGGGACCTTCATCGGCGGACATTGCAGCGTCCGAGTACTTTGAATGGGCCGAATCTGAGCGTAGGCTTCGCCGATCAAGTTGCTCGGCCATGCTTTGTTCAGCCCGAAGCCGCAACTCCTCCTTCTTGGCCTCATTGAGGGCCTTTTTCGCCTTGGCTAGGCCTACATATTCGCCCGTTGTAGGCGGGCGGCCTCTGCCGCGACCTGCTGACTTGGACTTAGTCAGTAACTTGGGAGCAGTAACCGACTGGTCGCTCGACTCGCCTTCAGAATCCGATCGGGCGGGTTCAGCGGCAACCCGGATCTTGTGGGTGCGCTTGCGTCCAGGTGTTAATGATTCTACAGCAAATCCGGCCGTTCCAGCTTGGGATCCTAAGGTTTCAGTGCTCGAGATCGAGCAGTCTGACATCGCCTCGTCAACAGTGACGGGATCCTTCTCCTTCTTTCGCTCAACGCGACCTGCAGGTGGTGCGTTAGCCTCAACATTGCCCACGGAGGAGCGTTCACTTCCACTTCGTTTGAAACTTAATCTAAGGGGGGGAGTTTTTGTATTTAAATGTGCCATAAACTTATCCCACGAGCATGAGGGAAATATAAAGTCCGCCCGAGTGGTGCCCTCTGCACCCGGGTAACTCTAATACACCTGGGGGGTCGAGCGGTACCCCAGGGTTGACCACTAACTGGTGGACTTACCCAGCCCACCACCTTAAGGCGCCTGCCACCGTGGTGTCCCAGTGGCAGTTAACCCGCTGAACGGGAACTTTGGGGTTTTTTTTGTGTGGTATGCTCCACTTAGGGCCAGCCAATTAAGGCAAGCCCCCCTGGTCCTGTGTGTGCCGCTAGACGTGATCAACGACACACACACAGGATACCAGGTTGCCCGACGGTGGGCCGAAACCCATCCCCAGCGACCACAATCCGTGGCCGCGGGGCCGCCGCGCACGCAGACCTAGCAGGCCTGCAACCCACGCCGTAAAACGGCCGCTGGGCCGACCAACAAAGGCAAGCCCCTCCGAAACCAGGTTGATTAGACCTGGGTGTGGAATCACCACGCAGAGCGTCTAAGCACTCCCGCGAACACTGTCCGCCATACTACGCCACAACAAAAGGGCCACAGTGGGCAATAAAAGCCCCGCGAGCCTTGAAGGCAAGCCATCCTACGAACCTAGGTTCCTCTGGGTAATAACCCACATCAAATGGACATAACGTCCCGCGAGCCTTGAAGGCAAGCCATCCACCGACAAAAAGTCCGCCGGCCCTAAAAAGAGCCCCCACAAAAAGCGCGAATGCGCCCGGGCTGTGACGCCCCCACCAAGTCCGCACAGGCGGAGCCGCAGGCCTTGAAGGCCCGCCATCCCACGACCCGAGGGTCCACCGGCCCTGAAAAGGGCCCCCACCAGGGTAATTTTTTAGAGAGGTTGTCTTCCTCGCAGCCAGACGCACAGAGCAAGCCCCATACGCCCAGCCCCCGACCCCACTCAGTGTGGGGCTACGGGTTGTACTGTTTTGGTCCGCGCCGGTCGAAGCCGGTACCCCCCATATCTGGGGGGCGTTCCCTTATCCGCCACCTAGGGACGCGCCCGATAGGGGACAGAAAACCCCCACGGGTAGCGAACCTAACCTAACCTAACCTTTTTTTTTTTTTTGACCCGGGGTAATGGCCGACCCATACCCGTCCTCCTGGGGGAGGAGGGGTTATGCGGGGCTCGAACCCGCTAAACCCCCCGGGGGCATTCCTCCGCCGCATATCTCGGGCACCGGGAACTCGTGTAGGCACCGGTGGCCCGACGCGGCCTGGCCTCTCGGCCTCCTCCGACCTGTCCCCGGAGTGGGACCAGCTGCTCCCCCGCCAAGGGAACAACTGCCGACGAGCCGTGCAATGCGGGTGACTGCCTCCGTGACCAAGGACCCCAGTCCCGTCACCCGCGTGGCCCTGGCTCCGGCAACACCCCAGAGGGCATCACCATCATTGCCTGTCGGATTGGTCCAACCTCGACTGCCGGGCAAATACCCCGCCGCAGCCCGCCGCCGGACAAACGCCCCGACGCGGCCCGTCGCCGGACAAACGCCCCGACGCGACTCTTCCGCCCGATAGTTCCGGAGGCCAGGGAACACGCAGATTCCGCCAGGAAGAATGGGCCGGCGTGATTTCCCGGGGTGGAGAGGCCCGTACTCTCACGCCAGAGCTGTTCGGGGGTGGCAAGGCCCCTACTAGGCGACTCCCATATCCCCCAGGCGGAGAAGGCGCGAACCCCAGCGACCAGAACACACGAACCCGACTGCCGGGCAAATACCCCGCCGCAGCCCGCCGCCGGACAAACGCCCCGACGCGGCCCGTCACCGGACAAACGCCCCGACGTGACTCTTCCTCACGTGGACGCCGAACGCGAGAAGCCACGAAACCCCTGCCAGGGGGGATGGGCCGGCGTGAGTTTTCGGGGGTGGCAAAGCCCGTACTCTCTCTCACGCCAGAGCCGTTCGGGGGTGAGCAGGCCCCTATTAGGCGACTCCCATAGCCCCCAAGCCGAGGAGACCCGACACTCAACGTCCAGCGAACCACGACGCGAGTCCCCCTGCGCGTATGCCAGGCAACGCAACACCTGACACACACCCGCAGGCGGACCCCCGCGATCCACCGCCCAAACGGGCAACTCCCTCCAAACAACGCCAGTTCTCCTGTGCGTATGTGAGGCGGCACGCAATACCCCACATACAGCCACAGGCGAACTCGCGCTCACCTCGTCACCCGCCTCTCTGCGGGTCGCCGGCCATATCGACCGGCCATCCACCGCCCCAAAGGGCACCCGGCCCTGAAAAGGGCCTTTTCGTCCCCCGCCTCTCTGCGGGTCGCCGGCCATATCGACCGGCCATCCACCGCCCCGCGACGGGCACCCGGCCCTGAAAAGGGCCTTTTCGTCCACCGGCGACGCACGCCGGCCGGGCTCTCGCCCTCCGCCGTCTGTTTTGGTCCGCGCCGGCCGAAGCCGGTACCCCCCATATCTGGGGGGCATTCCCTTATCCGCCACCTAGGGACGCGCCCGATAGGGGACAGAAAACCCCCACGGGAACCTAACCTAACCTAACCTAACCTAACCTAACCTAACCTAACCTAACCTAACCTAACCTAACCTAACCTAACCTAACCTAACCTAACCTTTTTTTTTTTTTTTTTTTTTTTCGCAGGGGAATGCATTTACGCACTTCCTACCCGATTTGGGAAAACCGGGAAGGGGTATGTGGGACTCCCGGGCAACGGTGCCCGTCCTACCCACTAAAACCCTGCGTTGTTTCGACGCGCTACATTGGCGCTACTGCGGGATCACTTGTTGCATTCACCACAGCAGCGTCGCAGCGAGCCCTTTGGCGAGCTCTTCCGCAAGGTGGGATGGGATACTCTCGAAACAAAGGAGAGTATCCCTCGTCGCAGAAACCGTGCAATGCGAGTGCCTATCCCATCGACACCCGCTAGCCTCTACTTGGCGGTGGCAGACGTTAATCCGCCCGCCGAGACGGGCTGCCCCGGGGTATAGACCCCGAGGCAGCCCGCCCCGACGGTCCCCTGCCTTGTCCCGAAGAGGACGCAATAGGGGCCATCGCCTTCCGCGACCTGTTAGCAGCGGGGGCCGCGGAGGACGGGCTTAGCCCATCCCCGCCTCCCCCGCCACCAAGAGGTCTACCTCGCGTGCCGCGCCTCAGCTGCTGTAAGCAGCTTCTACTGCCCGCCGTGTGACTGGCCGGTAAACCGGCTTCCTCGCACGGCGCGCAGTGAGGCGCAGCCGAACACTCAGCGGCCTTATGGCCCGATCGACCGCAGCGAAGACAGACATCACTGCGGTCGACTGCCGACGGGCACAGCGGTCTGGTGTGCCCCACACCAAGACAGCGGTGGCACATCATCGGCCGAGGCTCTGCCACGGAAACGCGGACAGTGCTCCAGCCAATGGTAAGCCGGCCGCCCTTGCCGATGTCCCTCGCCGCAGCCGCGGGGCATGTGACCTTAACGGTCCCCATGCCCCACCGGCCGCGGCGAATGACACCGACTCGGACCATGTCACCAGGAATACATCCAGCACGAGCGATCGCCCCCCGGATGTCGTCCCCGGTGATGGTGTCATCCAGGCCGGTCAAACGGAGTTCCCCCGTTTTGACCGGTCTGGATATGAGCGCATCCTCGCCTATCACCTCTTGGAGGCGGGCAGCAAAGACGTCGGCCTTTTCTACTCTGTCCGGGCCCGCTATCGTGAGAACGCGGGCACCCGTCTTCGTCGGCTTTATGCGGAGCTCTGGGATGTCAGAGTCTCCGGCCGTGGCTGCTCTCGCCCGAGTGAGAACGGACAGGTAGGTCTCCCCACGCTGCTCCGCCTCGGGCGAGAGCACCACCGCGATGGCCGCTGTGGTTGGCACCCGAATTCGAGCGCCGGCCTTCTTCTTCCTCCTCCTCTTTCTCCTCTTTTTGCCGCCTTCTACCCTAGGCGTAGGCTGCGCTGGGGCTTGCACTGCCCGCATTTGATTGCGGGCGCCGCTAGCGTAAGTCGTCGCTTGCACGGTTTGTGGTCGCGCGGGCGCACGGGTGGGCGCTGTCATCATTGGTGTTGGGGCAGGGGGGGGCTTCTTCTTGGCGCTCTTCCTCTTGACGAGCTTGAAGCCATCGTGCTCCATGTGCTCGTCGCCTGCCGTCGTCTCTGTGGTGGGAGTGGTTGGGGCATGCTCCGTTCTCATCTCCGGTGGGGGCGGGGCAGTAGCAGTGGCGACTTTCGCCGTTCTATCCGCCTCCGCACGCGCCTCCAAAAAGCGCTCTACGACCCGCATGATCCGGGCGTCGTCAGCGTCGCGCTCTTCCCGTCTGGTCGTTGCCAATTCCCCAACGTTCACCGCTGGCAGCTCCTCGTCCAATGTGCTGCTGGTGCTAGCAGCGGTCCTACCGCCGCACGCGCACTCTGGCCCAGGCTCCGGCATGGCAGCAACTGTGGCGGACAGGTGGTCCAATTTTTCTTCGAGGGCTTTGCATTCCGCCCGTAGCGCATCTATCTGCGCACTCTGCAGTGACAGATCGCCTTTAAGGCGAGCGTTCTCCTTCTCCAACCGTTTAACTTCCGTGGTTGCTGACCGTTCATGCAGTGTCTCGATTGTGTCTTCAAGGCGGTTTGCGCTTTCCTTCAGAGCACGGACGAATGTGCCCTTCAGGTTTTTCGAGCGCATGGCCACCCTGGTGACGACCGCGATGTCATCCATCGCCCTCGTTCTTAGGAGCTGCAGGGCGGGGTCGTTTGGACGCTCGCCCGGCGGGGGCATCCGGCAACGCTCCCAGGTCCGGCGTGCAGATTCTAACAGCTTTTCAACCTCTCCGTCGCTGTCTAGGTTTTCAGCGAGCCAGCCGCCACTGGCCGCCGCCTCCCTCTCTTCGACCGACCGCCGGGTGTTTTTGACCATCTGCGGTTTCGGTGACGCACTAGGTGACCGTGAACGTTTTTTTTTTTTTTTTTTTTTGACGGTGGGAACCAATTTACTGGCCATATCGCACGCTGGTAAGGCGTGCGACGTGTGCGGGGATCACTGACGCGGAACAACGCCAGTACTACCCGCTAAACGCCACCGGTACCCTCCTAAGCCCTTATGAGGGCGCTTTGGGTTCGGCGCACTGTATGTGCGCCATTTCACCAAAGCGTCCCCGGGCTGGCCCGGTCCAACAGTGAACCGGGCGACGCGCCTGTGGGGGATTACGCTAGGGTACTAGGTAATCCCCAGACGGGGTGGCCTATGCCGACTGGCACCAAGGACGCGCGGTTTGCCAACCGCGCCCAGACCACCTTAGGGCCGACGAAGACCGGCGGTCACGGCCGCCTGCCTTCTCCGGCCCTGCCGTCTACGCCGGAGGGGAGCGGCTAGAGCATCCTCCTCCCGCTCCCTCTCCGCTGCCTCCTTCTGCCCCATCACATCCTCGCAGAAGGAGGCGGTAGCCTTCCAAGCCCTCTCATTACCAAGCATGGCTCTAACCATGCTTGGCAATGAGAGCGCTCCTCCGCCGAGCGCCGCCACCAACGTGCGACGCTCGTTTCGCCAGGCCGGGCACTCGACAAGCGTGTGCTCGGCCGTGTCGTCAGGGGAGTTGCAGTGGTGACACCGCGGCAACTCCTCCCGACGGGCGATACGGTACAGGTAGTGACCGAAGCACCCATGTCCGGTCAGTACCTGTACCAGGCGGTAGGTGAGGCTACCCCGCTGGCGCCCTACCCACTCCTCCAACACCGGACGAATCGCCTCGATCGTCCGGTGGCCAGCGGCTGGGTTGGCGAGTGCCTCATCCCATCGGCGCAGAGCCTCCCTCTGCGCCTGGGTGCGGACCCGTTCGACCTCCTCTCGAACGGGTCGCTCGCCCCGCTCTCTCGCCGCGGCCCTGTGTCGATGCACCTGGGACAGAACCAGGGCATCGACCTCCCACGGGAGCGTGCCTGCGAGGACGCAGGCAGCCCCGTGGCTGACCGTGCGGTAAGCCCGCACGGCCCGGGCCGCGATGACCCTCTGCGGTCTCCGCAGGAGGGCCCTCGTGCGGGACGAGAGGCACTCCGCCCACACCGGGGCTCCGTATAGTGCCATCGACCTTATCACCCCGTGATAAAGCCGACGGCACGACGCCTTCGGCCCCCCCACATTGGGGAGGAGCCGCCCGAGTCCGGCTGCGGCGGCGCACAGCCGGGGAGCGAGGAGCCTAAAATGCTCCTCGAAGCTCCACCGGGGATCCAGGGTCAGGCCGAGATACTTCATATGCATCTCGACGTGAACCTGGACCCCCTCTACCCGGACACGGAGCCCCGGTGGGATCCTGCGTCTGGGGGCATGGAACGCCATGGCCCTCGTTTTCTCGAGGGCCACCTCCAGCCCCAGGAGGCGGATGCGTCGGACGACCATGGAGGTGCCGACCGACGCAAGGTGGACCGCCCCCTCCCAATCCCTCGCTCTCGCCGCGACAAGGGTGTCGTCCGCGAAGCAGACGACCTCCATTCGCGGCAAGAGCGAGCCACGCAGGACCCAGTTGTACCCCAGGTTCCATAGTAGAGGGCCTAATACGGAACCCTGGGGCACACCTGCCGCCACTGGCCACGACTGGACGCGGCCCTCCGCATCCTCGTAGAGGACTGACCTGTCTCGCAGGTAGTCCTGTACGAGGGTGCGGAGGTAGAGGGGCACTCGATGGAAATTGAGCGCCGCCTCTATGCACTCGTGGGGGATGGTGTTGAACGCGTTCGCGATGTCCAAGGACACCGCGACCACCACCTCCCCCCGTGCTGTGGCCACCTCAGTCCACCTTTTGAGGTGGCCTACCGCGTCCACCGTGGACCGGCCGGTGCGGAAGCCGTACTGGCAGTCTGCCAAGTCCGGCCCCGTGCCCTCAATGTGCTCGATGATCCGGGAGGCGAGAATCTTCTCAAACGCCTTCCCGGACTCATCGAGCAACACCACCGGCCGATAGCCCGCTGGAGAGTCCGCCGGGCGGCTCTCTTTACGGAGCAGGCAGAGCCGCCCCACTCTCCAGCGCCTGGGAAAGCGACCCGTCGCGATGCACACATCCAGCACCGCGCGGAATCGGTCTCCCAGGGGGCCCAAGGCGATCGCCATCACCTTGGCTGGGGCCCCATCTGGCCCCGGAGCCTTGTTATGGCTCCGGAGTCGGTCCCTCACCATGTCGAACTCAACGTCCGACACGGAGGGACCCGCGGCCCACACCTCCGGGGCGGAACCGGAGGGCATCCTGGGGGGTGCGAAGGGTCCGGGGTTGGGAAAAAGTGTCCCCAGCACCCTTCGCAACAACCCTGGCTCCATACAGGACGTGGAGGGGGCCGCCGAAGCGAATTTCCCCCTCACCGTCCTGTACGGCCTCCCCCAGGGGTCGCTGTCAAGGATGGCTATGTACCTATCCCAGGCAGCGACCTTGGCCCTGCAGATGGCAGTTCGCAGGGCCGTGTGGGCCTCATTGTACGCCCGGCGGAGGCCTTCCTCCTCACCGGGCGTTCTCCGGGCGCGCCTACGACACCGTAGGTAGGCGCGCCTGGCCCCCATACTGGCGGTACGCAGGGTCGTGAGCTCCTGCGTCCACCAGTATACCTGCCCCCTGCTCCGTGGGCAGGCCCGCGCCCTCGGCATGGCGGCACTGCAGACGACGTTGATGTCGTCTGCGAAAAGGTCCGCCATGCCGTCGGCATCCCTGGCGACAGTGTCGGGCACATCTGACCAAGCCCGCACCGTCGCCGCCTCCTCCGCCACATCAGGCTGGAGGCGTGTGAGCATCCACCTTCTGAAAGGTGAACTGCCCACACGGGGGCCCAGATGAAAGGGGGCCCCAGGGGATGCCGTGGAGACCTCGTATCGGACGTACCTGTGGTCCGATAGGGTCTCCATATCCACCACCACCCGCCAGTCCCGAACTCGGGCCGCGAGCGGCGGGGTGGCAAAGGACACGTCGACAATCGACGTGCCCTGCCAGCGGGCGCAGGTCGGGGTGGTACCTCGATTGAGGATCTGGAGCCCCAGGGAGAAAACCCAGGACTCCAGGACACCACCCCGAACGTCGGTGCTGGGAGACCCCCACGCCGTAGATTTGGCGTTGAGGTCCCCTGCCACCAGCACCTGACGGGGGGCCGCGCGGTGCACGACCCCTTCAACCGCAGCGAGAAACCGCTCAAAGTCGGCTCTGCTGCGGTTGGGGGAGAAGTAGGTCGACACCACCACTACTTCCCCCCAGCGGGCCACCACATACCCCTCCCCTCTTTCCACGAAAACGAGGGGAGGGCCCGCGCCTGCCGCCATAATGGCCGCGGAGCCGTCCGTCGCCCCCATCCACCTGTCGGACTGGGGAACGCGGTACGGCTCCGAGACCACCGCCAGATCGACCTCCCACTCCGCCGCAACCTGACACAGGAGGTCCTGTGCCCCGGCGGAGTGGTTAAGATTGGCCTGTATTAGTTTCCCCGATGTCCTACTCGGCATTATTGATGGACATCGGGGTCACCACAGGGGTCGCCACTGGCGAGGCGCGGCGCGGCGAGATGCGGCGCGGCGCGGCACGGGGCGCCGCTTCAGGTGCGGCGCGGGGGGCTGTCCCCGGTTGGGGAAGGCGGCCCTTGACAGGCGGGGGGTTACACTTCGCCCCCGCCATTCGGTGCCCGGCTGCCAGTCCCCTGTCCGCACAAATCGCACAGTGCGGCGGGGCCGAGCATCCCTTGGCCTTGTGCCCCTCTTTGCCGCAGCGGTAGCAGAGGTTGCTGCGGTCTTTGTTGGAGGGGCACTTCGCTCCTGGGTGCCCCGGTGCCAGGCATCTATGGCACCTCATGGGGCGTCTCTCCAGGAGCCGGACAGTAGCCGCGACCCAGCCCACAGGCACCCTCCCATCTTTTACGATCTTGGCGATTGCCTCCACCGGGCAGGAGGCAATCGCAGAACCCCCTCCCCTCGCGCCTGAGGATACCGCCCCCACCTTGATGCCCTCTGGGGGGCAGCCGGCCTTTAGGGCCAAGGCTACTTGTACCTCCTCGGGTGTCGTGGCGTCATCCAGCCCCGACACCCGAATCTCGGCCATCTTAATAGGCCGCGACACCTTGGCCGCCTCGCCCAGGGCCTCGCCCACCTTGGCCGCTAGGGTATCGGCCTGGGCCGTCGTTGTTCCGGACGGAAGCTCAATAATGCGAGCTCCCGTGACCGTCGTCCGGAACTTCGCCGGGCCTATGCCCAGCTCACCCAGGCTGACCGCAGACTTCGCCTTCGCCAGGGCGTCCTTGTAGGTGGCCCCCCCAGCCACCGCCTCCGGCTTAAGCGCCACTACCACCGCCAGGGTCTTGGGCGGCTTCGGCACTTTGGGGCCTTGTGGGTCCTTAGCGGCCTTCTTCGCCTTTTTCCCCTTCTTTTTAAAAATTTTAAAATTTTTAGATATGGAGACATTTCTAGACCCCAGCCGGGTGCACAAGGCCGTTTAAGAGCCGAGCAGTTATGGCGGCAACTCACCGAGGTTTTAAATTCTATTGGTGGTGGTATACAGAGGCCATCTGAGAAATGGAAAAAAGTAAGAACCAGATTTAATCTGTCAAGCCACGGGATAGGTACCCTTAGAGGGCTTGTCAATTTAAAACCAAAATTGTGTCTGAAATCTGTAGCTTGACAGGTTCATGAGATTTCCATTGGTCCATTTGTTTACTTTTTTTAAGTTTCTTAGTTAAACTCCGTAATTCACAAGCTATCATTATAAAGATAGAATGCACAGTAAAGTAAGCTTGATTCTAATTAATTTCTGATGGTCTTCTATAATAGTGCTTCTGCAGATGAAACCAAGGATTTGGGTTAGACAATGAGTCACACCAACATTTACTATAAATGTTACTGCATTTAATACTAGTGCCAATAATAATATTAGGTTTCGCATTATAGTATGTATAAACTTGTAATAAAATCTCTTTGGCTATACTATTTGTATCTGGCTGGTTTTGGTATCATTGAAAGTTTAAATTTTAAAGAACATAATTCCAAATTCAAATTAGGAAAATGTATGATTTTTATTTGTTTTTCGTACCGCCAAGATGAGTGAATCTAATGAAGAAATTCGATACATTTTAAAATTTTACTACAAATAAGGTAAAAATGCAACGCAAGCCGCGAAAAAAAATTGCGATAATTATGGACCTAGTGCAGTGTCTGTGAGAGTAGCACAAATTTGGTTTAAGCGTTTTCAATCCGGAAATTTTGATATCAAAGATGCACGTCGCTCTGGTCGCCCTATTACAGATAAAATGGATGCCATTTTTGAAAAAGTGGAGCAAGATCGGCATGTCAGTAGTTACGACGTAGCTGAAGAACTGGGAATTGACCACAAAACAATTTTGGCGCATTTGAAAAAAACTGGGTACACAAAAAAGCTCGACATTTGGGTACCTCACGAGCTCACTGAAAGAAACCTAATGAACCGTGTACTCATTTGTGATTCTTTATTACGACGTAATGAAACCGAAACATTTTTGAAGAAGCTGATAACTGGTGATGAAAAGTGGATCACGTACGACAAGAACGTGCGAAAAAGGTCGTGGTCAAAGGCCGGTCAGGCTTCACAGACTGTGGCGAAACCCGGGTTAACTCGCAACAAGGTGATGCTGTGTGTGTGGTGGGATTGGAAGGGCATTATTCATTATGAGCTGTTACCACCAGGCAGGACCATCGATTCTGAACTCTACTGCGAACAACTAATGAGATTAAAGCAAGAAGTTGAGAGAAAGCGGCCGGAATTAATCAACAGAAGGGGTGTGGTTTTTCATCATGATAACGCTAGACCTCACACATCTTTAGCCACTCAGCAAAAATTAAGAGAGTTTGGCTGTGAGGTGTTAATGCATCCGCCGTATAGTCCTGACCTTGCACCTTCAGATTTCCACCTGTTTCGGTCTCTTCAGAATTCTTTAGGCAGTGTCAGGTTAACATCACGAGAGGACTGCCAAAACCACTTGTCGCGGTATTTTGACCAGAAGTCCCAAAATTTCTATAGCAATGGGATCATGTCCCTACCTACAAGATGGCAAAAAGTTATCGAACAAAATAGTACCTACATACTTTAGTTAAATGTAAATAAACTATATTAAAAAATGTTTTGAATTTTCTTAAAAAATGCGAAGAAACTTTTTCCCCAACCTATTAGTTTGTGTTTTATCAAAATTGGGCCAGGATTTCCAAAGTTACAGCATTGTAAAGTTTCACCGGTTTATTAAATTTGCCTTCCTTCGCATACTCGTAAGATGACGTCACGGTGCAACAGTCATGTCCGATTGTGGGTGATGCAGAGTGTTTACACTCTTTAAATTTGATTTGTAAAGTGGTTTGCACTTATTATTTTAAGTGTTTGTGTTAGCAGTTACTTTAAATACACAATTTGCCAATCTTGCGTATTGTGGTCGAAGATATTTAAATTTCCAATAAAATTCGAAATTTCGAAAATAAAAAATCTCGAGGGTACTCGTCGCCAGATGGAGTATTCGCAGCAATGAAACAAAATGGTTCTGTGCCGAGGTCCGTTTATTACTGACTGGTGCGTGCGCGACGCACGTACATTGTACACATACACCACAACTATCCATTTATTAAGGCAATTATTGCTAGTTTTTGACCCCCTCCTATAGTAAAAAAAAATATATAAAAAAACCTTTTAAGAAAAGTAAGACATGGTCGAACTCCTAATTGAAATAAATAAGCATAATAACCTGTTAATTAGGAAATAACATTCAGTATCAAAATTATATTTATTCAATTAGGGCCATAATCATCTATCACGAATAAAACCATAATTAAAAAAAAGAAATAAACGTCATAACTGAAAAGAGAAATAAAAGATAAAAACACTAATTAAGCACACTAATTAAGCGACTGAGCATTGCCCTCCCTTGCAGTAGGTCCCCAGTATTCGGTCTGCTGTCTGAACTTGTGGTGTAAGAAAAGAGCTCTTCATTAACACTTCCTTCAGGAATGTTCACTAAGTCGGGTGGTGGCAAGCGCGCATTTATTGCAATGTTGTGTAAGACACAACATGCAATAGTTATTTTGCTGGCAACAATAGGGTGATAATGGAGAGTTCTATCCTTTAATAGACATCTCCATCTTGATTTGAGCAGCCCAGTTCTATACAATTTCTGGCTTGTATATGCCTTTTGGTGTACAAGTCTTCCGGGGAACCTGGAGCAGCATGTAATATCGGGGTCATTAACCAGGGCCTCAGGGGGTATCCGGAATCACCTCAAAATTAAGATTAATTAATTCTTGTCCTGTCCAGGTCTTTTGATTCAAACAACAATGAAATTGAAGTAGATAGAAGGATTAACTGCACTTGGAAAAAATATTGGACACATAAAGAAATTCTAAAACAAGACTACCACATGAAACACAAAAAGGATGTAATGGAAACCTGTATTCTCCCTAGTCTAACATATGGCAGCCAAACATGGACATATACCAACAAAATTAAAAACAAAATCACATCATGTCAGCGCTCCATGGAAAGAAGCATGTTGGAACTGAGGAGAATACAGAAAACCAGAAATGAAGAAATAAGGAAAAGGACAAAAATTACTGATGCCCTACAAAACGCTTTACGCTTAAAGTGGACTGGGCAGGCCATGTATCAAGATATAAAGATTAAAGATGGACCATTGAAGTAACGAAATGGCCTGGCCCTAAAGGCAAAAGAAGCAAGGGCAGGCCTCGGAAACGGTGGGCTGATGACATCAACGAGATCGCTGGGCCAAACTAGATGAATGTTGCCCAGGATCGAACCAAATGGCACGGATTGAAGGAGGTTTTTACCCAAAAGAGATCCATATTACTAACAAAAAACTAACTTAAATTAGGAAAAATACCTAAATTAAACTAACAATACTAACATTACAGATGATTTGTAACTTTTTAATATGGAATAAATTTTAATATTGTTGTCCTTGTTAATACCACTTATAATCATATCAGTCATTATTACAGAAGAGGACCTGATTAACAAATTTTATACAACTAGGTTGATAAACATGCATACAACCCACCTAATGGTATTTAGTTACCGTCGCCTATAGAATTGCAGCAACTTTCGCATGGTTGCTCCTAAAGTACCTACCTAGGAGCAATATATATCCATGTATTTCTACTATATTATGCAAACAACCTTAGTATTTGGTAATGAAGCATGTTTGTAGTACTAGTAGTAATAAATAGATAGTATTGCTCCTAGTGGAAATACTTTAGTTTAGATACAATGGATGGACCAACCACTTTCGCTCACTACGTATTGCCTATTCTGTAAATATCAAGTAAAAGCATTATGTTGAAAGCATCGAAGATAATTTCCTCTGTTCCCAACATAACACTTTCTCTAATGCTCTCTGGCGACCTTACTCACTACAGGAACACAATACTACAAAGTAATGTTACTCTGCTGTAATCTTCTGGTAAATTGGTTGCAGTATCCCAGTCGGTCCCTCTAAATTCGAGTAGAAATACCACTATGTCCTAGCTCTCTTAAATATAGCAAATCTAGATATTGTTACAGCCAGTTTAGTCAGTACAGTAAAAACAAAATTGCATTTATACCTAATAACCAAACTTGTTCCCCACTTTGATGAAGTTCCCGCATATATGGCTCTATTTGGCTTGATGAACATAAATATGAATCGTGTGTAGCTCCACCAAACTTTGCATTAACATTTGTGATGCGAGGATTACTATCACAAATCTGAAAAAAAAAATTATGTTGTAATTTATAATATACTTACATATATATATTACATACTCATCAAAAATATATTAAAAACTAAAAAGCAAATACACACCATTTGTACATTTAAAGAGTGATACCCCTTTCTGTTAAAAAATAATTGCTCTTCATAAAC
Source organism: Elophila nymphaeata (assembly GCA_955850985.1). Classification (NCBI taxonomy): domain Eukaryota; kingdom Metazoa; phylum Arthropoda; class Insecta; order Lepidoptera; family Crambidae; genus Elophila; species Elophila nymphaeata. Next base: position 25,514,328 of record OY039078.1, on the reverse strand, counting down.
TGGTTTAACGAGAGCAATGTGGGTGCAATCTATGCACCCTATTACCCCTGGTAAACCAAATCTTCTTTGGAACCTGCAAGGTAATCCATATCATTAGTGCATCTATATATTTTACAATAGCAAACAATAAAATATAAGTGAAAACTAATGATTCAATAAAAGGAGTAAGGAGTACATACAATAATGATTAAGTATACTTTTAAATAAACTTTTTGTCAATCATGGCCACCTGAATACTGAAGATGTCAGTGCTAACTATTGTCACTTTGTATTATATTTTGAATGTTCCAATTCAGACACAGAACTCATGTTGGTCAGAATATCTACTGTCTAGGTTGTGGGTACTTCTTTATAAATTGATAATGAAATTGAAATAACTTACTCTTGTTTGATAGAGTTTCTATCTTCTCTCCTTTGTGAAAATTTTATCCAACTGTTTAAAATGACGCTGGAATTCAGTGCATCCACAACCTCTCTTATGCACCTACTTGCAGATCTTTGGGGAAGGTGCTGTGTTACACCTACTATTCTTTGGTAGGACCCTGTGGCCAAAAGCTTAATGCACACAGCACCTGAAAACAGGGTAAGTAGGTACGTAATTAAAATTGTACATAAATATTAAGTTACTATTTTAAAACAATGAAGTATAGAAAAATATATCAATAGTTATTATGTGCCTGCCTACGTTACGAAACAATGTTTTTGTTTTACCTTTTTTTTTCTTTAGGGGGTGAATTATCCCCTTTTTGATATAAATAAATACCAAAGCAATTTTTCAAGCACAAGAATAGAAGTAATTGCTGACTAGATTAAAGCAAAAAAGGGTTGTTGACGTACCTTCAGTTCTAATGATATTTCTTTTGTTCCTTTTAATATAGTATATGTTTGCAGACTGCCGCAAAACGCCGCTGTTGCTTTATCAAACCGAAATCGCTGTTGAAATAATTTATTAGGCATATTGTCCACATTTTCCATTAACTTTCTGTTCCAAATATGTTTTTGGCGCCTCTCATAATTCTCTTCGTTGCGAGCACGCCACAACAAATTAACAGAATGCATTTTTTACATGCAATAACTCGCAATAGTGCGTTGAAAGATTTGTTTTGCTTTTTTTATCTTTTTGCACAAGCGTTTTCTACATAGTCTCGGGGATCGAAAGCCAAGCGATCGATCGAATCGCTAGTTGGTCGATTTCGAGTCTCAAAGCTGCATGTTGGCTACGCCTTGTATGGGAAGTTAGCGAGCGACGCTTTCTATTGCTTGCGTTTCGTTTCAATAGAAACGATAACTGACATTTGGCTAGCAATTTTCGATTCGATTATTTTGATGACGTCACTTTTCTATTGCTTATGTTAATCCCATACATTTTTTGATTTAGCGATAGCGAGAGCGATTGTCGAAATGCATGTTGTCTAAGCCTCTGGTCGCTACTGATTTCTGTATCTGTAAGTCGGTGCGATCGATGTCGCGTGACATCGCAAGCACGCTGCATGAGCCCTTACGCTCACGCACTCACACGCACGGCTGCGGCGCGACTGTTTTAAAAAAAGTATATTTGAAAATAAACATATAGTGTGTCCGGGATAGTCAAAATGAAACTTAGTGTGTACTAACTATGCACAATTTTATCATTAAAAATACCTCAAGTTAGGATCTAGCTTCCACCCTCGACGAAATACAAGAACTTAAATATTTTTTGTCTCTATTTATCAATCTATTGAGCAAATAACTATTTTGTATTATGTAAGTAGCTAGAAACAGAACTCTACTATACTGCAATCGTATAGAAGAATGCATTAAAGGTGAACCCAGTTGTGTTAATTAGGCACTCATAGGTGGCGCTTATCACAGTTTATAATAGCGTTGACTTGAATCTGTTCTAAATACAAGAACTATACCGAAGAAAACAGCGAGGCTTAATCTGTCACTATTTTAGGGTACTACGTGACCCATTCTGCCAGATCTGGATTTATGTGTAACAAAATGTTACCTAAGACTCTAGTCAAACCCATTTGGGATTACGATTGTGATGTATGTACATACATATGTATTGTTAAAATAAATAGCAAATAATTTTCTTGGAGAATTCAGTAGTGGGGGCCGATCAGCGGCTACTATCTGTAGTGATCGTTTACTATTAAGTCGGTCACAGTCTGCGCTGGTACGGTTGTTAAAGCTATAAATAATCTGTTACTATTGGTTATCAACGCAAATATTTCTACGCAAGTCATAGTTAGTAATCACAGCATGGGACTGCCATCTTATCCAATACTAGTGGTCGCCCGTTGTATCGCTCGCGTTAATTCCGGTTATTATATTAGCCTATAGCCTTCTACGATAAATAAACTATCATACACAGTTTTTTTTTTCAATTTGAGTCAGTAGTTCCTAATATTAGCGCGTTCAATCAAACAAACAAACCCTTCAGCTTTATAATATTAGGTATAGATGTAAACTATAATCCGTCGCGGTTAATAATTCAATTTGAAGAAGCGATTGCCAACAGCAGCTTCGTGCGCGAGGAGCATAGATTACAGTCAGTCATATAGGCCATTGTTTCGCCTAAAATAGTTCTAATTATATTTTCTTGACTGTAATAATTTGCACGGCATGGTTGTCGTATATAATCAAGAGTACCACGTACGTACGTACGTTAGTACCACTATTCATTTTACATACCAAGAAAACTATTATAATAAAACATATTAATAATATTTGAATACTTATCAGGTATGTAGTTGCGGATCCATTGCTGATAAAAAAATATATGATGGTTTAACATAACCTATGTGTAGGTAATATATTCACAACATGTCATAGTGTTGAGGTAATAAAGTGCACTATTGTATATTAAGAACTTATTAAAAAAACCGGCCAAGTGCGAGTCGGACTCGCACACCGAGGGTTCCTCGGTATAAACTGCTGTATCTTTTGATCGCGTTAACTTAGAAGTTTGATTTTTTCACTGCTTAAAGGGACAATAGGTATTTGGTATAAATTTCAATTTGATACCTTTATTCGTTCGTGAGAAATAAGGTAGTAAGTTTCATTTTATTAAAATATTTTTATTATATTATATAACTAAAAAAATGTGATTTTCGCAATTTTTCCTATATTTGCATTATATGACAATGCTTCATGCCAAATTTCAAGATTCTGAGTTTACGGGAAGTATCCTGTAGGTTTTGATTCCTTTGCGAGTGTCGGAAATTTGTTGAAAATATCGACATAATCGGCTGTATCTTTTGATTGGCTTGGCTTAGAAGTTTGATATTTTCACAGCTTAAAGGGACAATAGACCTGAGTATTTCATGTGAATTTCAGCTTGATACGTCCTCGCGTTCTTGAGATAAAGGGTCTTGACAGACAGACAGACAGACAGACGGACAACAAAGTGATCCTATAAGGGTTCCGTTTTTTCCTTTTGAGGTACGGAACCCTAAAAAGGATGAATAAGACATGGGTGTTTACTTCATACTTTGCATTGCTACTAAAATTCAAAACAAAATAATCCTCATAGATGCCTACTAGCAGCACGTCCCGGCTTCGCACGGAATATAATTTTATTTTTCAAACATTTTGGGATAAGCGTAGACAGAATCTTTTTTAACACGCTTATATTACGAGTATATTAGTTTCACCTGTATGTTTGTAACTGACTTTTTGGGATCGATTTTGACCCACTTTGGGATATTCAATTTAATAGTACCGATCGAATATTTTCAAGAACTAATGTTATTGAGCACCCCACGCTTTTCTTTAAATAATAATTTTATACTTTTCGTTCATCGTGTACTTTCTATAAGTACTAAAAAGTTATTTTTCACTTTTTAGTTCGACTTATTGTAATTGCAAAGAAATATTTGTAACGAATAAAGTCAAAGTCAACATTTCTTTATTCATTTAGGTACAATTTGTACACTTATGAACGTCAATTTTGATGCTATCGGTTCAAGATTCTACCAGGAGGCCTAACTCACCGCCGCCCTAAACTCAAAAACTACTGGAACGATTATTATCAAATATGGTACAAATATTGATTAGACGTTGGCAAAAAAGGATTGAAGTGGTTGAAATAAGGGTTTGTATGGTAGTTCGTCATTTGTGAAGATAAATCCCTGAAATTTAGAATTTAGACACTTGCTAAGAAATAAATAAATTTTAAACGTTGGGGGTGAAATAGGGGATTTGTGATGATGAAAGGTAGCCTTAGTATAATATATGGTTTCTCAACATCTAATCTATATCTGTACCAAATTTCATCAAAATCAGTCTTGTAGTTTTTGAGTTTATTCGTTACAAGTATACAAATATTTCCTCTTTATAATATTAGTAACGATGACGTTAACACATAGTTGATGGCATGACCTCCCTCAGTGTTCCCTCCTATAGCAGAGGCGTGCAGCAACACTCTGTAGGTGCAAGGCGACGGTGACGAGCGCTCTATATATCATTGCATTTGGTTTGGCCACCACTTCCTCCAATATATCTTGATAGAGAAGGCCTTCATTTCAGCTGATGGTAAGTCATAATAAGGTCGACAATGGCAGATTCACTTTGCATCCTTAATTACTATAGACGAGTTTCTATAACATAATGTGGGAACATTACATGTTGACCTATATTTTTACTAGCATAAGAAAAGTGTTGTTAAACAATATTTCTAGCGGCAGTCGTCCCGCGCCACCAGTAAAGAAACACGTTCGGTAACTAATCTTTTATTTAATCCCGACACACACGCACTTACACATAACTACCGACAGTTTAAAGGCACAGTTTAGAAAGTATAAAGGTACTTACCATTAAGAGATTCTTAAGAAATTTATATAAATGGCTTATACAATACAATACACTTTTTACACAATAAAAAAGTTTTTATAGCACAAACATTGTGATGCTTATACTGTATAGTATAGTATATAAGTAGGTAACCAAAAAGATTGTATGATAATTGTTTCTTACCAGCTATGCCAATTAAGATGAGATGATGAAAGTCGGTCATTAGCTTTGAGTAATTAATTATAAATTCTTGACATAAGTAACTTGATTTGTTTGTGACATTTATAATTTATAAATTAGTTTAGTTTTATTACTTTAATTACATTTTGACATTTTAGGATTTTCATGCATGGACAAGCTTTTTCAGGCGCCATATTTGAAAACGAGCACACCTCCTTAGGGATCGAACGCCGGACCTCAGTATCTCAGGTCTCTTGTGATTCACCTAACGGTATCACAAGTGGTGATATAACTCAGATTTTTGTACTATGTAACATTAAGATCCTATTCTATTCTATTCATAATTATGGCGTCGCGTCGTATGAAACGTACGCATTTTGCCAATGTCAAGTGAAAATGTAACTAAAGTAACAAAAATTGTATGGTTGATTTTCTCTCAACTCGTGTTTTTACAACAAGAACTCGGCGGGAGAAACTCTTAATTGGAGTCTATCAGAGATCCTATCAAGAACTGTTAAGTATACAGGGTGGCCCATCCATAGGCGTCCAAAAGAAAAAATTAGAAGCTCTATGCTATGGGGTATCCGAATCACCCCCATGTATGTTCAGCGATTTTTTGTAGTTTAGGAGCTAGAATTATTTTTAGATTTATTTTCAGTAATTTTCTATCGACATTGGTTTTCCTTTTTTATTTTTTTTCCTTACGTTTACAGATGTTTTTTTTGTGTAATTAATCATTATGATAGTAGCTAACACCTGAAATAAAGCGGATTAGCTAAGCATTGCAGAACTTACATAAAATTTTAAGGTCTGATTTTTATGAATGATCTTCATTGTTACAGGTTCTTAGCAGATTTTAAGAATGCTTAGAAACCTCTGGCACCCGTTACTAATTTTTTTAAGCCCTTAACATTTTTGACTACTGAACTCTAACAGTGATTTTGAACTTCAGATAAAATTTTATGTAAGTTCTGCAATGCTTAGCCAAACCGCTTTATTTCAGGTGTTAGCTACTATCATGATGATTAATTACACAAAAAAAACATCTGTAAACGTAAGGGAAAAAAAGATATCAAAGGAAAACCAATGTCGGTAGAAAATTACTGAAAAAAATCTAAAAATAATTCTAGCTCCTAAACTACAAAAAATCGCTGAACATACATGGGGGTGATTCGGATACCCCATAGCATAGAGCTTCTAATTTTTTCTTTTGGACGCCTATGGATGGGCCACCCTGTATTTTACTGTCACCTGCATAAATTTTATCGTCATGTAATTTAAGTTTCATAAAACTATTTCAACGCGTCATGAGTATCGTAAATATCTTACCTGTGTAGTAGAAGTCATTGATAAAAGCTCCTCGCGTTGCAGTGATCCGCTGCTAAATTCTCGTCAAGGCTGAACGTAGTTACTAAGCATTAGATAGAAATAAACGATAATTTCATTTGTATCTACGAGTAGCAACTTTTTTAGTCTGCTTCTTTATCCAGTTAATTATTTAAATTATGATACTCAAAATACAAAACCTGGTGCACTTTCGAAATGAGGGTCCTTTCGAAAGTTCTCCAGGTTTTGTTCCTGATGCTCTCAGAAGAACAGACGAAAAATGCGTCAATGGTGTTTCTAAATCGCATTTTACCTGTATATCTAATCTATCATGTCGTACCCTACCTCGTCTACATATCTCTCGTATCATCAATGTGTTAACATGTTTACATACATACATATAATCACGCTTACAATCCCAAAAGGGGTCGAGCAGAGCTTCAGGTAACGTTCGGTTACACACAAAGCCACATCTGGCAGTATGGGCCATACAATACCCCAAGATGGCAACCTGCTGTCGACTACACAAAAGGGGCACCGAACCCAAAATTACCAATCCTTCAGTAAACAAACCAACTAAAGCCAACGACCAGGACAGATGTTACACTCAAAACCATCTCAGCACTCCGGGTTTAATATCAGTTCACATGTTTAATATCAGTTATTACCAGGACTTTTGGGATCCGTAAACACATAAACCTATGTTTTGGATATTTCAACAAATGCTCGCTCAATTAGACACCTTTATTTATATTTTCCTTCTAGACTGAAAAATATGCATTATTATTTATTTAAAAACAGTTATTAAAAAGGTTTCCTAGATATCGCTTCTTCCGCAAAGATCTTGACGCGGAGGATAGCGTCGATTGTTGAGCGGTTCTCCCTAAACCCGAACTGATTATCTGCCAGGTTGGGACCAATCGAATTTAAGTGCTCTACAATACGGGTCGAGATGATTCTCTCTAAGAGTTTCCCCGCTTCGTCTAGAAGGACGATGGGACGGTATGCAGATGGAGATTGTACCGGCTTGCCTGGCTTCTGAAGCAACACCAGGCGACCCGTCTTCCAGGCTTTGGGAAATTGTCAAGTCGAGAGACAGAGGTTGAAAATTCCCCGGAGTCGACTTTCTAAAACACTGAGGGACATCGCCAGGACGCCGTCAGAGCATATTTCAAATATTAAAGAAAAATTAGCTATTATATAAAGTTATGGTGTGGACTCAACATGGTACCCTGAGACACGCCAATAAAGACTCTATAAGTGATATTTTTTATTTAAGATCACTTTGTCTCCTCTCATTGAAATGGAAACTATGGCATAAATGTTAATGCGTACATTGACTCATTTTAACCAAAATTCTCGATCAGAATTCAGTGATGGAAGTAATGAAACGCTTTGGAGAAAACACCTAGATCCTGCCACAATGCATTGATTGACGTATGCAATGCGTGTTCACAAATAGTTGCTAATTTGATATTGAATTGAGCTTACGATAGAAGTTATTGGTGCCCTCCTTCCATACCTTTCTGTTAGAAGTGTGCACGTTGTCCTCATGCACTAGATTACGGACAATGAATTAACCGGAATTTGGAGAATCTTTGACTTCGTGCACGGGTGGTATGTAGGCTTGTAGGCTTATGAACGTTAGTTACAATTTTAGTGGAGATTGTTTGATTCTGACATATTTAAAGTTTTTACAACAGTTTAAAATAGGTCCACACCTATTTAGAACTGAAACAGCAAAGCTGAAAAAGTTACATTAAATAATTTAACTTTTTATTTTTCTCCATAAATCGTGTTAAACATCGGTAATGGTAAATAATTGTTCTTATGGGGTAGCCTTTCATAAGTAATAAAAAAAATCAAATCAATCTATTTGTAAATAGTGTGCGAAGAAGATCAATTGTCACGATTGATATTTTTAACATGTCGCACAATGCCAGGTAATGAACTTCCTCGTGCGGGCGGCGGGGAGGCGTAGATTCGAATCTATTTTGCGCTGAGTGGATGCAATTAGCGCGCGGCGATGGTCTTAAATGGTAGTCGCGGCGGCGGCGCGCGCGCCTTGTAGGGCGCCGGGGGAGGCCACGACGGGCGCCGACCAGTGCCGACGCTGGCCGACCGGGCACGACGAGGGCGGCTGCCCCCGGTATATAGAGCCGCGCGCGCGCCGCCCGCCACTGCCGCTGCCGAGACCGCGCCGTAAGTACCGCCGCCCGCCCGTCGTTCGAGCCTTGGACTGTGTAGTGATTGTGTCAAACGTAATCTCAACTTGCTTCTTCTTTTTCTAACTTCACGTGTTATCGCTATAAGTTTTGCTACAGAATATTGTTTATTTTTGAGGAAGTTCGTATGTGTAGAAATATATTTCGGGTCTTTTAATGTGCTGTGAATTTTGGCAATTATAGTTTTATTCAACGCTACTTATTAAATTGCTGCATTGCTAGCTTTTGTTCCAAAGTTATAAAAATAATTTTGTAATTCGATTATGCAATTCCATTTTTCGAGATTGCTCTAACCGTTAAAATCTTTTTGTATAAAATTAAAATGAGATCGTGACTGAACGGAGAGAGATCTAATTATATACAAATCTTTAATTCGTTTATATTAAACAGTAAGCCCCTAATGTAGAGAACGGCTCGAGCGCCAAAACGGGATTAATACCGTACTTATTTACGACAGGGCTGAAAACGTCCAATGGACTAATCGTCGCCTTGTGGTTGCAGGTAGCCGGATCGCTGTGTCTAGTCGTGTGAGAGCAACAAGAGGTAGTCAACATGTGCGACGATGATGCGGGCGCGCTGGTGGTGGACAACGGGTCCGGTATGTGCAAGGCGGGCTTCGCCGGAGACGACGCGCCGCGCGCCGTGTTCCCGTCCATAGTGGGCCGCCCGCGGCACCAGGGCGTCATGGTGGGCATGGGGCAGAAGGACTCCTACGTCGGCGACGAGGCCCAGAGCAAGAGAGGTATCCTCACGCTCAAGTACCCCATCGAGCACGGCATCATCACCAACTGGGACGACATGGAGAAGATCTGGCATCACACCTTCTACAACGAGCTGCGCGTCGCCCCCGAGGAGCACCCGATCCTTCTCACCGAGGCGCCGCTCAACCCGAAGGCGAACAGGGAGAAGATGACCCAGATCATGTTCGAGACGTTCAACTGTCCCGCCATGTACGTGGCCATCCAGGCCGTGCTCTCGCTGTACGCGTCCGGTCGTACCACCGGTATCGTGCTGGATTCGGGCGACGGAGTGTCCCACACCGTGCCCATCTATGAAGGCTACGCGCTGCCTCACGCCATCCTGCGTCTCGATCTCGCCGGCCGCGACCTCACGGACTACCTCATGAAGATCCTCACCGAGCGAGGCTACTCGTTCACGACCACCGCCGAGCGGGAGATCGTCCGCGACATCAAGGAGAAGTTGTGCTACGTGGCGCTCGACTTCGAGCAGGAGATGCAGACGGCGGCGGCGTCCACGTCGCTGGAGAAGTCGTACGAGCTGCCGGACGGGCAGGTGATCACGATCGGCAACGAGCGGTTCCGCTGCCCGGAGGCGCTGTTCCAGCCCTCGTTCCTGGGCATGGAGTCGTGCGGCATCCACGAGACCGTGTACAACTCCATCATGAAGTGCGACGTGGACATCCGCAAGGACCTGTACGCCAACACCGTGCTGTCCGGCGGCACCACCATGTACCCCGGTATCGCCGACAGGATGCAGAAGGAGATCACTGCGCTCGCGCCCTCCACCATCAAGATCAAGATCATCGCGCCGCCCGAGCGGAAGTACTCCGTCTGGATCGGCGGCTCCATCCTGGCGTCGCTGTCCACCTTCCAGCAGATGTGGATCTCGAAGCAGGAGTACGACGAGTCGGGCCCCGGCATCGTCCACCGCAAGTGCTTCTAAGTGTCCGGGCGCAGGGCGCATACTTCTCTGCTTTTATAAAAATTTTATACTTTCGACGATGAAAAATGTATTTATTTTATACGATTTGTTGGAGACTGTACGCTCTTGCGTTACCTTGTAAGTGAGCTAATTGTAAGTTTCTGTGGTTTAATTATAATTTCGTTACGTTAAAGTGCGTTTGATTGCGGTCCGGCGTGGCGGCGCCCGTTGCCCGTACAAGGCGGCGCGGCGGCGTCACGGCAGGTATTAATACGCGGTGCCGATCGAGTGCAGTTTAAATTAGTATCGATGCGGCGGCCAATAGTCCGATGCCGCGGGAACAATGCGCTGCTCTCGCTCGCCACTCCTCACCTTAATGTCACCCTATAATTAGATGAAGATAGTACTTGCAGAACATAATAGGAAATCGTAATAATAGCTTGGTTATCAAACAACATAATTATTATATCATAGAGAATACAATAATTTATCATTTTTTGTTAAATTAATATTTGTTGTGTTTAAAGTTGTTATCTGATGCATATAATAATTTAGAAAACGAACACAATTAAAAGCCAATAAGAATCAGTATTCCCCCAATGTGTCTATTACTAATACCTAATCAGTATGGTTTGTCGATATCATCAAAATAATTATACTCTTTTATGTAATTTTTTCATATTATTTGTGAAGTATTTGAATCGATTCTAATCTTCAACAATTTATTAATATTTTTAATTTCTCGTATACTTACCTACATAGTCTTGTAAATCGTCTAAAAATTCGACCTCGAGATTTTGACGGATTTACACTTTTTGGACCTCCCTGAGTCCAAAAATCCCGTTTTTGGAATTATGTCTGCGCGTTAGCACGATAACTCTCGAGTATGCTTTAACTTATTGCAACCAAATTTAACATACGTGTATGACATCAAAATTTGTATCAACTTTTGAGTCGTCGATCACGACGGTACGATCGGTACTCGGATGGGTGACCAAAATTTAACATGCATGTATGTCATCAAAATATAAGGTTTTTATCAGCTTTTGAGTCGTTTCCGGTATACGAGAAAGTAAAGGGGAGACCAGTCCCGATTTTTAACAAGCCCGTGGACAACATAGCTTCTTCGTGGCAATTGAAAGTAAAACAAATAAAACAAAATCAATGTAACACTGTTATATTTTCAAGTTACAAAACATCGCATTTAGACATATTTACAACTATGTACAATATCGTTTTACTTCAGGACACAAGCCAAGGGCCGTAATGTCAGCTACCTCTCAGTACAATCTCACAATAATAACGCGTCCAACTGGTGGGAACAGGGGAACAATATATCAAAGCGACTACCGTATCACAATTACGAGTAGGCCGTGCGGTACGAAGGGCGGAAGAACTTCCGCTCGAAATATGCGTCCAAGGGGCGAATCGACGACCACCGTCAGTCAGAACACTTTCACTTTTAGCGTTTCAGCGATCGAATGCACAAGGTGCGTCCACGCAGGAGTAGCACAGTAAGATCAGAACACGACGCGGTGTACGCGAACGGAGAACATAGGGCGGTCAGCGCGGCTGGTGCGGCGCGGGCGGGTGGTGCGGCGCGGGCGGGTGGTGCGGCGCGGGCGGGTGGTGCGGCGCGGGCGGGTGGTGCGGCGCGGGCGGGTGGTGCGGCGCGGGCGGGTGGTGCGGCGCGGGCGGGTGGTGCGGCGCGGGCGGCTAGAGCAGGCGCGTGTGCGGCGGCGCGTCGTCGTCGCTGTCGGCGCACTCGAACCGGATGTGACGCGCGCAGGCGCGACGCTCGCCCGCCGCCGCCTCCGCCTCCGCCTCCGCCCCGCCCCCGCCCCCGCCCCCGTCGCCGCCCGCCGCCAGTCAAACCTTGTCCTCGCCGGCGCCGGGCGGGCCCGACCGCACGAACTGTAACACATGACATAAATCATAGCCTAAGAGCCAGTGGAAAGCTACCTGTATGTATTTGACCAGACTTGGGGTTTTGTACAGTGAGGCCCCTATACCTACCATATATGAGATGGGGGTTCACTAAGCCCCAAGTGGTGGACACGGCGCGCGCTCAAGCAAGACAGGTATCGATTTTCGGCGAATTTTTAATGCATTTGACGACGTCTGCCGTTTTTAAAATTTGATAATATATTATTATTATTATCTAAAAACAACAATGGCAGACCATTATCGCGCGGTTAACATTGTGGCAGACAGTTTTGAAAGTGCTGAAAAAAATTAAATTTTGATTTTATTTGAAGAGATCTGCCATTGATATATTTTATTTATTAGGGTCTTGAAAACTTATATTCATCACGGCAAACGACTTCATTGAGTACACACATCAGCAGACAACAAAATCTTTGCTACTATCCGGTCAGATGTATGTGTATTACGTTCCCTATTTTACATCAATATGATTTACTTTATCACTGTGATTAACTAAAATTGATAAGTTTGATGATTAATAAGTTTGATGATAAAAAAGTTAGTATATTTTGGAAGAATCTCAAATATTAAGGTATATTGCAGATAACAAATAATTATTCAAATATTTATTTAATTTTCTTCTTTTTATTTATTTAAGACATAATTAAAAAAATGAATAACAAAATATGAAACGTGCATGCAATAAAAAAAAATGTATGTTTTTTTTACTTATTTAAATCTTTATTCATCGTCATCGGAATCATGGTCGTCGTGGTGTGACTCGTCTTCATCATCCATAGAATCGGAATCTGTAAAAAAATAATTTCAAAATAAAAATAATTTGTAAAGTGATCCGAATATATTCGATTAAATTTGGTTATTATGAACTTACCATGGACTTGGGTGATTAAGTCGCTCACAGAAGTTGGAAGTTGATCACCTTCGAACCATTTGAATAAAAATTTATCATCCTGTTCAATCCAACCATACTCTAATGGGTCCAATGTGGTAGGTTGCTTCTTATAAGCATTTCTCCAAACACTTGAAATATAATGTGATATAAGTAATATAAGATGATCAACTTCCAACTTCTGTGAGCGACTTAATCACCCAAGTCCATGGTAAGTTCATAATAACCAAATTTAATCGAATATATTCGGATCACTTCACAAATTATTTTTATTTTGAAATTATTTTTTTACAGATTCCGATTCTATGGATGATGAAGACGAGTCACACCACGACGACCATGATTCCGATGACGATGAATAAAGATTTAAATAAGTAAAAAAAACATACATTTTTTTTTATTGCATGCACGTTTCATATTTTGTTATTCATTTTTTTAAATTATGTCTTAAATAAATAAAAAGAAGAAAATTAAATAAATATTTGAATAATTATTTGTTATCTGCAATATACCTTAATATTTGAGATTCTTCCAAAATATACTAACTTTTTTATCATCAAACTTATTAATCATCAAACTTATCAATTTTAGTTAATCACAGTGATAAAGTAAATCATATTGATGTAAAATAGGGAACGTAATACACATACATCTGACCGGATAGTAGCAAAGATTTTGTTGTCTGCTGATGTGTGTACTCAATGAAGTCGTCTGCCGTGATCAATATAAGTTTTCAAGACCCTAATAAATAAAATATATCAATGGCAGATCTCTTCAAATAAATTCAAAATTTAATTTTTTTCAGCACTTTCAAAACTGTCTGCCACAATGTTAACCGCGCGATAATGGTCTGCCATTGTTGTTTTTAGATAATAATAATAATATATTATCAAATTTTAAAAACGGCAGACGTCGTCAAATGCATTAAAAATTCGCCAAAAATCGATACCTGTCTTGCTTGAGCGCGCGCCGTGTCCACCACTTGGGGCTTAGTGAACCCCCATCTCATATATGGTAGGTATAGGGGCCTCACTGTACAAAACCCCAAGTCTGGTCAAATACATACAGGTAGCTTTCCACTGGCTCTTAGGCTATCATTAATAAACTGATTCTGAATACCACGAGACACAATACATTTCATTTTAAGTGCCATATGCGCGCTGTCAACCGTCGACGTTTTACTTACCACATAAAAGAACCGACAAGAACAACGCGAAATTCATCTACATGTATTGACCAAATTTTTACAAACTTCAATGACAAAACAATAAAAACACTCGTAATAGATAACGGTTTCTCTGACCACAAAAGCACAATTATAAACATTTCCATTAATGACGAACACAAACAGATTACATGGAAAATAACAAAACGATATTTTAACGATCAAAATATTAAAAACTTTCAAACATGCCTACAAGAAATAGACTGGAGTGAAATAATAAAACTAGACAATGATATAAATAAAAATTATAATTATTTTGACGACACCATAAAATTTCTTTTAGATAAATGTATACCGAAAAAAATCACAAAAATAAATAAAAACAAACAGAAAAATTGGCTTACCAAAGGAATAAAACTAGCATGTAAAAACAGGAGACTGTTAAGATTACATTTGAATCATTCCAAAAGTAATATTTTAAAAAAATACTATCAATCATATCAAAAAATCTTAAAAAAGTGTATAATTAAATCAAAAAAATTAGAATATATAAAACAAATTAATTATTCAAATAATGTAACTAAAACAATGTGGAATATAATAAAAGAACGCACAAATAAGACTACAAAACACTGCCACCAAAATATAAAATTGCAGGTCCATGATAATCTTGTATCCGAGCCCAGGCTAGTTGCAAACACGTTTAATGAATTCTTCGCATCAGTAGGCGCGCGACGCAGCGACGGATCGCATGCGCAGGGCCGGCGCGCAGCTAGCTCCTGTGAAAATACTATTTACCTTCGCCCGGTGGAGCCTAAGGAAGTCAACACAATTCTAAAACGTCTACCAAACAAACATAGCCACGGAATAGATGAGATACCACCCATCCTTCTAAAAAAGTGCTCAGATGAACTAACGTTACCGTTCTACCTACTGGTCAACCAATCCTTTGTCGAAGGAATCTTTCCTGACCGTCTAAAAATATCCGTGATAAAACCGCTACACAAAAAAGGTAAAAAAACCGAAATATCGAACTACCGACCAATTGCACTGTTACCTACGGCATCTAAAATATTCGAAAAGGTAATGTACACTCGAGTCTATTCTTTTTGCGAATCTTTTAACTTGTTTGACGAAAATCAAAACGGCTTTCGGAAAAACCGTTCAACAACATTAGCAACTTTCACGTATATTCAAGAAATTCTAACCATACTAAATGACAGGAAATACGGAGTAGGAATATTGTTAGATATGACGAAAGCATATGATAAGGTTCAATACAACATTTTATTAGAAAAATTATACAACATAGGAATAAGAGGCATCACACACGATTGGTTTAAGACATATCTACACAATAGAAAACAATACGTTGAAATAAAAAATCATAACGAAAACACCCAGGAAATTGTAAGCACCAGATCAGACATTAAGGATACTACTCACTCAATACCACAAGGAAGCGTCTTAGGATGCCTCCTTTTCCTCATATACATAAATGAACTACCAAAAGCAGTAAACCAAACATGTATTCTCTTCGCCGACGATATTTCCCTACTAACATCATACTCATTACACGACCAACTAGATCTAAACACAACCCTACGAAATATCATGGATAAAGTGACAAGCAGGCTATCGGACCTTAACCTGGAAGTCAATTTCTCAAAGACAAAAATCATGCAGTTTAGGCCACATCAAAAACCTCCTATAAATATTAATTTTACATACAACGGTAGCAACATACAATGTACAAATACGTTCACCCTACTAGGCATAGATATCGACAGCCATATAAACTGGAAAGCACACGTTGCAAAAATAGTATTAAAAATATCCAAGTTTACATACGCCCTTTGGGAACTTAAAAGAACTACCAACGAAAAAACGGCAATAACAGCATATTACGCGTACGCACATTCATGTTTTAGCTACGGAATCGTCCTATGGGGGAATAGTACGGATGTAGGTACATTGTTTACTCTACAGAAAAAATGCATCAGAATAATCAAAAACCTAGAAAACACCGATAGTTGCCGACCACATTTCAAAAACTTAAAAATTCTGACACTCGTATCAATTTACATCTTAGAGGCCTGTAAATTTATACGGAAACAACCAAAGTTATACACAAAAAGAGGAGACATACCGAGACGTTATCCAATAAGAAATAGAAACAAATTAATACTACCATCATCAACATTAGGAATGCTGGGCTCCGGCCCCTTGGCAATGTCCATTAAAATATACAACAAAATACCAAAGACCATAAAATCCGAGGAAAGCTTGCCGGGTTTCATTAAAAAGTTAAAAACATTTCTAATCAGCAAAAGTTACTACTCTCTAAACGAATTTCTGATGGATAAACTGACATGACATAGCCTAGTAATAATAACAAGACCTAAATAAATAATCTGAGACAAAACATTATATTCCTTTTTCACCACCATAAAAATTAAAACGAATAACAATATAAACACACTATGACGTACCAATTAAAACATTGACTTTATAAGATGAAAATAAAAATAAAATTAGTAAATGAACTTTGACTATGTAATAATTATGACATAATGGATATTTGACATCAATTTTAATTATAATTTATTTTAATTTTAATTTCTTTTTTTTTGAACATTTTTGACATTTTGATATTTGACCACAGTCTATATTTGACACAGTATTTTTTTTGCATATTTTAATTATTTTTTTTTCAAATACTTTTAATTTATTTAATATGTCTGCCTGTCGCTCCACATTGTCACACCCAACAGGGTTCATATGTACAAACTTACTCCATTGTAACACCTTATTCACCATATGATTGACAATAAATATATTGACTATTGACTATTGACGACTTGGTCTCCCGGCGACCGGCAACCAAGTGCGTAAACACTATACAAACTATAGAAAGTCACAGTCACCGTCGTCCGAGTAGCCGGCGTCTAGTCGACGGTGCGTAATATCACTTATGTTATGTAGACACGATGGACTTTGATATATATTTATTTTATTGATATATCTTCTATGATAATAGGGTAAATTTTCACTGATACCACTGCCCTTCATTTAAAAAATAAATATAAGACTCCCGCTATCTTCCTGGATCTGTCAAAAGTATTTGACACTATCTCTGTCCCCATCTTGCTTGAGAAATTAGAAAAAAATTATGTCAGGGTCTGGCGCTTGGTATCTTTGTAAGTTATCTAAGTGATTGTTCCCAAGTAGTCAAGATTGATATTTTTACCAGCGAAGAAGCATCTCTAACTTTTGGTGTACCGCAGGGTAGTGTTTTAGGGCCAAACCTGTTTCTAATCTATATTAACGACTATGTACGATGTCTCTTAAAAATGCCTACGTAGATGACACCGCAATTGTAGTCCATGGCTCTGATTGGTCAGAAGCGTGTATTTGTGCAGAGTTGGCGTTGAAGGTTGAACTGGCTAATGGCTTTCGGCTAACTTGCTAACTATAAATACTAATAAAACAAATTACATCACATTCGCTCCAAGTATGGCCTCGCAACCACCTGCGTCATTTACGTTGATTGTGCACAGATGTTGGCCTACAGCTCCGAGTGCATGTGATTGTGCTAATATCATAAGGGTCAGCACCATCAAGTAACTGGGAGTGATGATGACACTGTCCAGGAAGTGTCAAGTCGAATCGCTGATTCCAAGAGTCAGAAAACTAATCGGAATTCCGCAAAATTAATAGCGAAATTGCTGTGCACAATTCGGGTCTATGTTTGATACCATAGATTGTTTAAGACCTTTTAAAATGTACAACATGGAATGCAATAAAGATATTGACTATTGACTAATTTTTGTTTTTAAGAAATTGAGAGCTTCTGTTGCAAGCCTGATAAATGCAAATGTTGATATATGGCTCCATACCTTAACTTATGATGAGGTAGAAACTCTTATTAAATAAAAAGCGAAAAATAGAAATAGTACTAAAATAAAACACTTTAACAAAAAACACATTGAAAAAACCCTCAACAAAATCGTAGATATAATAAAGCAATTACAATTGGTTATTGTCAAGACTCTATGTTGATTAGTAAAAGTAAAAATTAGTTTGAGATTCAGACGATTTGGTCTTGTAGAAAAAAATATGAATAAGAATGTGAGTAGACATGCAGGATGGGGAAAACCTAGACGAAGGCTTTTCCATCGATCAAATCGAAAATGTCTTAAAGAAGATGCAGGTCAAAAATAATGAAAATCACCCAGAGGATTGTGATGAGGGTAGATGAAAGAAATATGTGGCTTAATAAGTGGGAATAACTGAGTTGTGATGAGAGCAACATGTGCACATATTTGCACCTTTATGATTTTTAAGATTTGTCCAAAGCTTTTGATTGTGTAAATCATGATAATTATGATTATCAGGAAATTATTATGTCCGTTATCTAGTATCCATAACACAAGTTCTTAATGATACTTACTTTGGGCTAGATAATTGGTGTGAGCGTGGAAATATATTATTATTATTTGGAAATTGTTTTCTACTACTTGAAATACAATTATAATAATAGATATACATTTCATGGTTATTTATTTTTAATAAAAGGAGATTTATTAGAGAAGTTGTGCGATTCATGAGTGATGGATTGAATAAGTCCAATTCGTTCGTAGATAAGATTATTTAAAAGGTGCGTTATTCAAAGTTTGATCGTCTTTATAAATATCATTATGGTGTTTGTATATTTGTGTCAAGATACTTAATTAGTTACGTTTCGGTAGCTCCTCTATTTGTCTGATGTTGGTTTAAATGGTTTTGTGTACTTTGCTAGTTTGTCGCTTTTTACTTTCTCGTATATAGTAAATATAGAGGAAGTATGCTTGCTATACAAGACGCAAGTACGGTCCTGCGTGGAGTATTGCTCGCACCTGTGGGATGGCTCTGCCAAGTACTTACTCGATGCTTTGGATAGGTTGCAGCGTCGCGCGGCCCGCATCATCGGCGACGAAGAGGTGACTAAACACTTTGAGCCTCTCCAATTGCGTCGCAATGTTGCGTCATTGAGCGCTTTCTACCGTCTGTACCACGGCGAGTGCTCTGAGGAACTTTTTTCCCTAATCCCACCATCTCCCTTCCTTTTGAGGACTACGCGTGCTGGTCTACGTTGTCACCGACAAACTGTGGCTACCATTCCAACGCGAACTAAGAAATTTGGCAACTCGTTTCTTTGTCGCACAATCAAGAAATGGAATTCACTGCCAGCACACGTGTTCCCTCCTTCCTATAATCCTGGGTCATTCAAAAGAGGCGTGAAGAAGCACCTTGCAGGTCAGCAAGGCGTGGGTGGCTAGCGCGGCAGTTTATCTCTCGCGCTAGCTATCTTCGCATTTGGACTCTACTTCTGCTTACCATCAGGTGGAATAGAGTCATTTGCTTGATCTCTTTATAAAAAAAAAAAAAAAAAAAAAAAGTCTTGTAATCGTAAAAAAATTCGACATCGACATTTTGACGGAATTACACGTTTTGGAGTTCCCTGAGTCCAAAAGTATGTGTCTGTGCGTTAGCACGATAAGTTAAGTATGTTTTAACTTATTACAACCAAATTTAACATGCATGTATATCAAAATATAAGGTTTCTATCAACTTTTGTGTCTTTTTCGGTATACGAGAAAGTCAAGGGGAGACCACTCTTGATTTTTTACAGACAGAGTTACGAGCGTAAGAACGAAAAGGTCGGCACTGACCGAGACGGTGGTGTTGGTGGTGGAGTTGGCGCGCGGGCGGAAGGTGAGCACCCGCCAGCGGCGCCGGAGCTGCGCCAGCACCTCGCCGTTGCAGAAGCAGTACAGCACCGCCACGCACAGCCCCTGCAGCGACGTCGTCAGCGCCGACACGTACTCGTACGCGAGCCAGTAGCGCGCCGTGCGCGGCGGCCGGAACGGCGTCAGCAGGTACTGCAGCCCCAGCAGCGGCGCCAGCAGGCACGTCGCCCGCAGCGCGTGCAGCGCCGTCGACGACGGCCGGCCCCCGCCGGCGCCGCCGCCCAGCGCGCCGCCCGCGCGCAGCTTGGTGCACAGCACGCGCACGATGTTGCACAGGAAGGCCACGTTGAGCAGCACGGCGAGGCACACGGGCACGGCCAGCTCGGGCCGCGGCGCGCCGTCGTCGGCCCAGCACAGCGGCTCGGCGGCGGCCTGGCGCCGCGCGGCGTGCGCGCCGGCCGGCAGCAGCGGCAGCGCCCAGCCCAGCGCCAGCAGCGCGCGCAGCAGCGGCCGCTCGGCCACGAAGGCGCGCACCAGCACGGTGTGCAGGTAGAGCCCCTCGCACAGCATCCACGCGTAGTTGGTGAGCATGGCGTACGCCAGCGCGGTGTTGAGCGCGCGGCACCACGCGGGCGACGCGCCCAGCACCGCCGGCGCGCGCACCACCAGCGCGTACCAGCTCAGCCACAGCGCGTTGTTCAGCGCGAACGACGCGAACAGGTTCATGTGCACCGTGATGCGCGCGCACCGCAGGTTCCTGGGGACCGAAGCCTTCCTTCACACCTACCTCTTCGAACCGAAGCGGTAGCGCGGGCGACCGCCGACTGCCACCTGGCTCTTTTCTGGAGATATCTACCGATTCGATTGACAGGTTCACTGATGGAAACTTATTTTGAACTCGTGATACGAGCCCTAAGAAATACAAGTTCAGTCGAACGTTAAGAAGTAAAATATTTAACTCTTGTTGGACCTCACGAAAGCTTTCTACACTATGTCAAAACTGATTTATCTTGAAAATCCTTAAAAAACTTTTGTAATTCTTAACTTAATTCTACATTATTTCAACAGGTGATTCTCGAATAAATTAATGTATGATAAATTGATGAACATCAGTATGTTAGTTTCCAAAGTTACCACGGTATACCCCAAGGCACCATTATGTTTTACAAAAATTCAGGTCTAACAGATTATTAAAATTTGTTATTACTTTATGAATGCTAATAACACTCCTTTTCGTTTCGCGCTGCTCAGATGTGGAACAATCTTCCAGCTATTATCCAGGATAGTCCATCTATCCTTTAAAAACAGGCTTAAGCAGTAGGTACTCAAATATCTAATTAATCTTTGCAAACTTATCTCATCATGTTTATTTTGTTAAGCTTTGTATTTGTCATAATATTCATTACTATGTGTTCGTTTATGTTTATGTAAATACAGGGTGTAAAAGACATGAACAGTCAAACGAGAACCATGTATTCTGCTCACCATCATAACATTTTTTTCTCCTTTAGGCTATACCTGGGAAATTAATAGTTACGATATTATTGAAGGTCAAAGTCATATTTTTTTTTTCGTTTTTTTTTTATGAAAGCATATTCTAAACATGATTTCTTAATTACTGTTCAGGGAAAAATTAATTTTATTAGTATTTCATAACAAAAAATAGGTTCAAAACGTTAGTGTTCAATGTAGCTCACTCGATGCGCACGGACACAAACGAACGCGGCCGCCGTCTGGCAAAATTATCGCGGTTTTGCGAGTTGCGCGCTTTACATTGCGCGATACAATTTGCAATTTTTGTAACACCAAAAAATAAAAATCATTTCCCAGCAATAATTTTTTGAAATGTTGCTTATTTTGATGTATAGAATACATGATTCTCGTTTGACTGTTCATGTCTTTTACACCCTGTATGTATTTTTTTTCAATATTAGGTATTCATTAGCTTGATGTGTTCTTTATACCTTCATTTTGCATTTGTGTCGCTTACCACATAAATATCATAACACACATTTATGGGTTGACTGGAAGAGATTTCTTCTAGAAATAAGTTTGCAGTTGCAAACTACATATTTGATAATTTGTTATTGTGTAATAACATAAACATATCACGCATTGACAAGATATTCTAATCGAGTTAATTCCCGTTTATAATCATGTTAACATTAAAGTCCTCACTTGAAATAAAATAGGATGGCCAGCGACATGAGCAGAGCGACGAGCGACACGCTGTAGCCCACCTCGTACACGGCGATGATGTCGCTCACGTCCTGCAACAGAGCGCGCGTCAGTGTGTGCGTGAGGGCACGAGGAGTGTGCGTGTGTGTGTGTGAGATACCGACGTCCTCGGGCGTGTAGCAGGTGGTGTAGTTGGACCAGGGGTTGCCGGTCACCGGATGCTGCCACCACGTGCCATTCTCCGTGCACTCCTTGTGCGCGAGCACTGTACGCAAACGATTACAATTATGATTGTTTCACAATGTATGCAATACTTAAATGGAGTAAGTAGTATATAAGTACAACTGATTAATTAATCGAGTAGTTAATTTATAGTAGAAGACGTTATTTTATTTATCGAATTAATTTCCAATAATGTGAACGCGTTATTGTGATGAAAGAGTAATAGACGAGAAGAGTTAGACAACTTTTTCAAACCCAGGGTAGTAGAGTGACAGGATTGCGGAGAATAAAATTGGATGTGAACTTGGAGTGTGTGTGGTAAGTGACGTGATTGAAAACGGTAACAGCTGTCTGTGAGCTTAAGGCGCTGCAGTGTATAGTTTCAAAAGTGTGCATAGGGCAAGTGTCTCACGCTCGGGGCGGAAGCCGGGCACGAAGGCGGGGCAGGGCGCGAAGGCGGTGGAGTTGGCGGGCGTGTGCGGCCAGCACACCCAGCTGTCGAACGTGCCCGAGCAGTACGGGCCCTCTGCAACCACACCACACCACCTCAACATCTGTTTACATCGGTCGACTTAAAGGATCTGTGATGATACACCTGTACTCACAAACAGTACCTGTCCAAGTAAAATAAAAATACTAAGTGAGGCATTCCAAAGTGTGTTCTATATGGCAAGCCTTTTCATTAATTCATAAACAATACTCAAGCGACTCGTGGATAATGTAGCATTGTTTATTTATCAATTTTTCAAAGTCAACATCGTCATCTGACAAGTGACATTACGTTTCGTTTCGCATTAAGTTTGACATTTAGGCAAAGTGATAAATTCTATACCCAGCGACTTATAAAAAAAAAAAAAAAAAAGAAATAGTTCAGACGAAAGTTTCTTGTCTTGGTAAGTTGTATCATGTTTCAGTTCGATATTAGAGATTATGGTCGTCTGTATGGAATTTTTACACTTTGTTTTTGAATTGGGGCGCGTTAGAGCGTTTTCTATAGTCTCGTCATTATTTAGGTGACGTTGGGCTTACGGGGATCATATTAGTTGTTCAAAATTCATTCAAAGATAGTTATTCGCAAAGATTCGTATTGACAAGAATTTTTCGTTCATTCGGATGTATGGACTCACTTTCCTTTGCCTCAGACGTTAAAAAACCATAGGTAGGCCGACCAATCAGGGACGTTTGTTTTTGCTTGTCAGATTATTCATTCGCATTTCGAATTTCAAATTCAAGGCTGAATTTATTTTGGAGAAACATTAAAAATCTTCGTGATATTAACATATGCGAGGATTATATTAACGAAGGAGAACTATTTTCTAATTTGGAAGGAAGATAATTCCGTATTTACATAATATCCTGGAACGGATAAATAACCGTTAAGGAGTTAATAATTCACCCGAAAGGTAACTATAAAACTCTTATCGTTTTTCAATTATTCTGAAAGTTAAAAGTAAATTCTGTGATTGCCTTGATTTTGTGTTACAGTAAATTAGTAAATTCGGTTGTAAAAAACCGCCTCATCTTGTAAAAATTGCCTGACTACCTACTAAGGTAATTATATTTTGTCAGGTTCGAAATTTTAGGCAATGAATGATCTATTTGTTTAAATTATGAATAATTCCCATCTCGAGATATCATATTCTAAGTACTGTTGGTCGGGTTTCGTAATTGCTCAAAGATTTGCCGTTGTTTTATATTAGTTTTTGGACAAGTTGTGGTTCCAACTCCCTCTTGGGGTTTTATAATGAGTAGTCTAACATTTATTGATGTTGTTTTATTATGACACATCTTCAGGGTCGTCGGTACGGGTTTAGAGACCCCAAATTTCCATTACAAATATAGTCGGCGGGTAGAGAAACCTGCGCAGAACCACAGTTTGGAGTTGTGAGATCAATTTGGAAAAGTGACCGGTGAACTACAATATACAGAGAGAGCTAACTAGTGGCTGATCTATCAGAGCCAAGACACAACGCACTGATCCAGGTACACTACACTAGCCAAACGGTAGCGGCTGACTGTCGAAGAGTTCTACAAATACTCTGCAGAAGGTTGTCTCATAACGCGTTTACTAATAATTTATACATAGTAATACCCAAATTCCACTCGTTAACGATCAGAGCAGACTCCAGGACCCTACCTTTCATTATTTTTATGGTTGTATTTTACTATTAGATATATAAGTTAGAAGGTCTAAATTGTGTAAAATCTAAATTGTGTAAACTAGGTATTTTCAAGGAAGAGAATTCTCACAAAGGTATATTATTTGGAATATGTAAGTAAATAACTTTTCTAGTGCAACAAACAGAATATTGTCCACCCTAAATAAACATTGTACTGCCAAACCATCAAATTGTTGTTTCACTTCATATATACCCATTTAGGAAAGGAAAATACAACCAGTTGAAATCCAGTATTACAATAAGTAAACGCATCGCGTCGAATAGAGCTCTGTGATTGATTTGTTTCTCTAGTGTAGTTCACTTCGTTGAATTGACTGACGGTTTTTCGTTTTTCTACTTCCACTTTTGACATGGACGTTGCTTTTGACATCTCGACATTGCCTTTCGCAATATAGCTAGCTAGCTACCGTAGTTGGGAGTTCATTTAAAAGTACGCATAGTGCCGATCCCCACTTTAGTATTGTCTATGAATCGGTTTTTACGACCCTGTGCGTCCACGCGTACTGTGAGAACTTATAGTAATGTTTGTGAAAAATACCTTACTTCGCATAGTATTATTATTTTACTTGAACAAATATTGTTTGTGAATGCAGGCATTAATTTAATCTAAATCTTGCAATAAAATTATTTATGAATATTGTCAATAGGTAAGTATATATTCATATGATTTTGCGTTTTAAGCGTATGTAGAGTTTATGTAATTAATATCGTTTTATGCTAAGATTATTGTGGTAATTTTCTGAAATAATATTACGAAATGTTTCACAAATTATATCCGACATCTATTCAATCATTATACATCCGAATGTCTCAATGGAATGTATGAGAGTGTAAATTTTAAGAACTACTAATTTAACAAAGTATCATTTGCAAGGAAATCGCTCTAGTTTTTATATCACTACAAGATTTGACCGCGACTTCCGTTGGCGTTGATAGCTTTTTTTTTCAATAACTAACGTGTCCATAGCCCCATTTATCTCTACCAAAATTCATCTAAGTCTGTTCACATTTCCAACATGTATTAGTGAGGCTGATAGTGTTAGGTGTCGGTCTACCTGTCGGCGGCTGCGTGACGTTGAGCGCCCGCTGGCAGGCCGCCTCGTGCTCGGCGCGCTGCGGGTCCTCCATCGGGGCTACTGCATGCCACGCGCCGCGCCGCCTGCAACCAACCAAACACGCTCATTACCTCACACTCTATCACATAAACACTGAAAACACTCAATGTCTTGGACATATTGGGGGACGATGACATCTAGGGTTTTGGAGTTTTTCCCGAGTTCTTGTGACAATAACACGTGTAGAGAGTCTCGATTGTTTATTCAATCTAACGTAAAAATTTAGTGCGGAATATTTATTTTCTAAATGCTTAAGATCTAAAATTTTCAGAGAAGCAAGTCAGAGGTGCAACGCAGTCCTTTGTGCAAATCTAATCATATCGCACTACACTTTTCTTCAAAGTCGTGTACATCATAGACCCTCATTAAAAGGTAATTGACATGTTTTCACTACTTTCATATTTTTGATCATTTCGAAACCTAGTTGCCACTATTAGTTGATTTATCGGTACATATAATTTTAAATAACTGTAATCTCGAGTTTTGTAACGTGAATCAAGCAAGCGAAGTACGTGTACCAAAATGTATACTTCTGGCAATTCATCGTTTGTTGGATACTCAGTTGGATCAAAACATCAAAAGTAATTCTGTCAACTAACTGTCGGAAGTAGGTTTAGGTAAATTTTTCAAAGTAGGTAGTTTAGTAAGACTATCATTTATATAGTCGCTCTTTATTTAATTAAGCCGTTCAATTTAAACTATTTGCAGTAAGTAAACACTTATTATATTATTAATATTGGCTGTTAGCCTCCCTGAATAAATGAATATACTTAAGCGTACATATTGCTTCTCCGCGAAATAATGGGTAGTACAAAGAAATGCTAAGTTCTCGGACATCGTGAATAATTTAGACGCTCAAGCTCAATTTTATTACACGCTCTCTGTGAGATTTACGAGCAAAAGTGTTATAATGTATAAGATTGGGGGAGGGGTAGGAATCGGATGAAGGAAGGAGGGGGGGGGGGGGGGGGGGGGAGGGGCAGAGCTGTTTTTTCCATTTAAATGTTAATGGTGTATGCACGCGTGCTGCATACGATCTCGACCCTGACGTATTCGACGGTAAGGAAAACGATGCGATAAGAACGAGTAGCGGTTTTTTGACCATACATAACGTGTCTTCATTTATAATTACTTTCATGTCATTTGAATGTTTGGTAGCGACCGTACATGTGCCACACACATGCCATTCTAGTGGGCTCTGCGACAATATTTATCGTGCAGTTGATGTAGTTCACGAATGAAACACGCCGCCTATTACCGGCCGTCTGTTGGTAAACATAGAAATTTAATGTTCCACAGAAAGGAAATCATTGTTGCAATGCAGTATGTGGACATGCTGATTCTGGAGTGAACGACAAATAGAAGTCCTCAAGATTGGGACACTTTATTCACAGTTTATAATTAGGAAGTTAATGTTATTGAAACAAAAATGTTGATAATGTTATTATGATAGAAAGCTTCTGAATTGGTACAATTAACAGTAATATTTGTGCGTTTTGGCGGTCCACGTGGTTAGCTATCACCATTTTATTCTAAGTCCACCTGGTTAGCTATCACCATCTTGTCAATGTATGAATGTCTGCTACCGTAAAAAAGTGTTAACAGCTATTGAGTTCCGACATTTTATGATGAGATATCCAGTTCATCAGTGGCGCAAGGTTCCGGGAGGAGTTCGCTTCTACCTCCTTATTATCATTTACCATCACGTGAAATGAACGTATTAAAAAACTTTATTATCCTTCGTTTGATGAGCTAGTGGTCCTTATGGCACTGTTTAACAAACTCGCCGTTATTAAATCCAAGCTAATGTTGACATTGTCACCCATATCTTAAAATGCGTGTATATTTCCAAGGCATATGGCACATGTGATGACACGCCACATGATATAGTTGAAGGAGCGCTGCCGGCTATCACGACACTGCGCCGGCCTATAAATAGCATCGTCTGCGGCGCGTCTGGCGCGCACCAGATCAGCTGACACCTCGTGAATCATGGAGCATAAATCTGCATAACCAAGCCGTGACAGGAAGATGACATGCATGATTAACGGGTCTTGTAAATTATAATGATGAGTATATTATGTACGAAGTGGTTATACAAATATTTTCTTGTATTAAGAATCACTTAAGGTTAGTAGGTACCCGAAGGCTTCATATACCTGCAGGATTACATACGGTATTCCTATGGAATTTGCAATTGTTTTTTACAGACTAACTTTAGTAAATAACTTCCATGTTTGTTAATATACAGGGTGTAAAAGACATGAACAGTCAAGCGAGAACCATGTATTCTGCTCACCATCATAACATTTTTCTTCCTTAAGACTATACCTGGGAAATTGATAGTTACGATTTTATTGAAGGTCAATTTTTTTTTTTTTTCATTTCTTTATGAAAACGTACTCTATACGTTATTTCCTTATTATTGTCCAAAGAAACATTATAATTTTTTTTAGTATTTCATAACAAACAATGGCTTCAAAACGTTAGCGTTCAATGTAGCTCACTCGATGCGCACGGACACTAACGAACGGGGTCGCCGTCTGGCAAAATTATCGCGGTTTTGCGAGTTGCGTGCGAGTTGAGCCCTTTCCATTGCGCGGTACAATTTGCAATTTTTTTTAACACCAAAAAATAAAAATCATTTCCCAGCAATATTTTTTTTGAAATATGTCTTATTTTGATGTATAAAATCCATGGTTCTCGTTTGACTGTTCATGTCTTTTACACCCAGTATACCTAGCATTTCTATTAATTATACGTTTACTTTCTTCAAAATTGCGTACGAATTATTGTGATAAGTATTGTTAACGTTAAATGGAAGAAATTTGAAAATGACAACATTTTTCACTAGCTTTTGTTCTTATTAATCAAATGTGGTAACTTGCAATCATAATTTTTCAAAGTCAGTAATATATTATTAATAAAGATACAAATTAACAAAAAAAAAAATCCGTGATAAGCAGTGGAGTCTCTAAGAAATTAAGAAAAGTTAGTATAGTAGTATATAATGGTAAGATTCTAATAAACGATTTTTCAGTCTTTTATTTTCTTTAAAAACCCTATACAAAATGTCATGTGAAAAAATAAGCAATACAACATGGTTAACATAATAATTCTTGAACTATATTTTTTCATTGGTCTGTTTACCTATTTAAAAGGCTTATGCTACATTATGTACTACGATGAATATTACATCTCAGTTACAGGTGACAGAAGACATTTAGAAACAGTGGACAAAGAACGATAAAGATAAGCAAAGTTGAGGGGTGATAAAAGACTTCGTAAATAGTGACGGAGATAAGGAGTACGGCTCACTTTCAGGAACTTATTAATAACAGGACGGCGAGGGGCGGGGACGGGGCGGGGCGGGGGTGGAGGGCAGAGGGAGGTATGGTTTAGTCAGTCAAGATACACTGCGACGTTTTGCAGTGCATTGAGGTTTGATGCAGCTGTGGGTTGGTATTATAAGTAAGTCTTGTTTGTGTTGTCCAACTTTACTGTACTTTTCAACTGAACCGAATTCAATGCAAAACAGTCACTGAGCGTTAAGGCCTGGGTGAAAAAGTACGATAACGTCGATATATTCGTAAACAAAAACATTGATGAAATATAATGTTAAAAAAGTTACAATATGGCATTGCGAATCACGATGGTATTCGCAGCCAGAGTGAGAAGTAGACAGTTTGAATGAATCTAAGAAGGTATCTAAGAATTTTTTATTGACTAATTGTGCTCAAATGGCATTTACATCGTCACCGGAGTTGTTTTGAAGAAGACGAATCTTGGTGGGTCCTCTCGCTCCTAATATGAACCTCCCTCGAGGATTTCTAGTCGGCGAACAGCTCCCACGGGGGAGTCTCTACAACCGATTAGTCTCTAGAGCGTTCGAGCCGGAAGGGTGTTGGGGTAAGTTAACGTCGCGGCAAGAACTTTTTCTGGTTCAAACGTCTGAGCTCAGTTCAAACGATCAACAGTCTAATATCCAACAATTAGATTTAACGGAACTTGCATTAGTAATACGAGCAGTTCAACTGCCTCTGTGAGCCACACCAACCACCGGTGTCAGACTACGATATCCCGAGGTTGATCCTCAGGTGTACTAATTTGTGCTTCATTTGATGGTTGATTTTGAGGGATTTCTTTATGTCTGCCGTGCTTCCACTATCTTGTCATAGTCCTTCTAATTCGTATTCCGGTAGTTAGTGATAACATAGCCAGTCCCTCAGTAGCCGAGATTTCTTGGTGAAATTCTTTTACCAGCTATCAGGTGCAAAGAGCTTCTTGGTCCAGTTAATAGGACTGTAGATACAATAAAATCTGTTTCAAAAAAGTTACACTGTTATTGAATTAGAGGACTCGGCATGTATTCAAATTAGGTATTCAATAAACGGAATAATTATCAAAAATTATAATTTATTGAGCAGTGCTATGAGCCCGTTTTTCGTGGCCTCGTAGCTGGCGGCGGCGCCCCGTACCTTCAAAGTTGGGATCAACTTTGAAGTAGAATTTTGTTACACGCTTTGTGGAAGAATCGAAAATAAAGCGTGTAAAGGAATTGTATCGTGCCAACTCAACGTCGAAATTATTATTTCCTTCTTTTCTTAACACAAAGATTGCGTACCTATACAATTCGATTTTTTCGATTTGGTCTTGTTTAGAAGAGAATAATAGTATTCTCACATTCTTATAGATTGCGTAACTATTCTAATTTTAGATTAGTTTAATAAGACGGCGGTTATAGGGGGCTTAAAGCTAGAGCGTTAACGAAACAGAGTATGAGTTAGTACTTCCCTGATCGAATTTGATTGAACCTGGGAGTGGGTCTGACACATAGCCCATAACTGCGATAGTTAAAATATCACTTTCCCTTTAATGAATATAGCAAAGCAATATGTATCCGCACATTACTAAAATTGAGCATATCCCAATTAATTTCAGTAATGTATAGTCTAAAAACAACCCGCATTATTAATTCCAACACAGGTCCCGCCCGCGGCACACACGCACACAGGCACGCCTCACGCACACAAGCACACGAGTGCAAACAGAACAACACAAAGGGAACGAACTCCTTAAATATTTCCCGAAAAATGTGTAAAGCGCGCCCCGCGGCCGCTCCAGAGTAATGGCGGCGAACGAGATATTAATGAACCCACATCACCAGCTACAAGTTGCGCCGTTCTCTCTCAACAAATTCAGACTTAGTATGTTTAGACACTTGTGCTAAGGAATTAAAGGAAGTCTCCTTAATTAAATACCAGATCTTTCAGGAGAGTTAGTGATGGCCAAGAAATTCATCGAGGCGGTAACAACCGGCATGAGTTTGTTCCCATGTTACAATTACTTTTTATAGGCGCTTGAAAAACGTGTTTGGAGATTTTTTTGTCATAATCGTGGTCCTAGGTGAGCGACAAGAGTTGACGCGATGCGGACTCGCTGTTCCTTCGCAATTTGTAATTTATCACGCTGTTTCACTACTTAGTACTTATTTTCGTTGTTAATTTTTATCATAATCAAACTTTAGGTCCTTTATTTTATTTCAATTGCTTTCAAATTATGCTAATTACTTAGTTACTTTTAAATAGTTAAAAAAACATCATTTTAATTCCAATCTTTCCATCAAACAATTTTTCATTAGGATTATCAGACATTTTACACGAATGCAATGACTATTATGACTTTCAAAAGCCTTGTGACGTTACATGTTAAAATTTAAAGTACTAAAACGCGAAATTTATATGTGAATAAAAAATCTAAAAATTTCGAACTAGGTATTTAAAATCAAAAAATGTGTGACGTCACATCAGGGGGGAGGGGTTCTAAAAATGTGACAACCTGTGACAAGGACGGGGGGAGGGGTTAAAAAGTCCTAAAATTCGTGTGACGTAATTTATGGATGGCCCCTAAGTACTTATAGCCCAAATTAAGTAGGTAGCTTATGTTATATATATCAGATAAAGGAATTTACATATTAATTTGGACATTATATAAATAAAGTAAAATAAATAGAGGCAGAAGAAGACCGAAGAAAAGATAGACTGTGTGAAAGATAATATCACAAAGAAGACTGTTCATTTTTTAAGTTGAATAGGGGGCGTTTGTTCGACCACAATCACGCGTGATGGCGAGCGATGATGAGGTCCAAGGTGGTACACGCTCGCAGAAGATGCTTGTTCACTCTTGTAAATTATATAAACTCTACTAAATAATATTTATGTTCACCACACAAACATTCTGTCTCTACCAGGCTACGGGCTATTCTACCATGGTGGTGCTAATCAGTCAGTACAATCACACAATCGTGTGATTGATCCTCCAATTTATTATAAATATCTTACTAGAAAAATGCACTGAAAAAAATCGACTTGCCTCAGGCGGGACTCGAACCCGCACCTTCCACAATCCGGGTGGACGCGTTAACCAATTTCGCCACCGAGGCACTGCTTTTCGCTGTCGAAATTTGTCAGTGCTTGGTGCTTATGTTTTTATGGTAAACATCGTTTCATCAAATCTTTGAAATTTGCACTTCCAAGACCCGAACGAAATATTTTTGCAAATATTTGACGCCCAGCTAAGATGAAACTACCTTACATTATGGAATAATTTTATTTTTGCGTTTACAAACGCGTAAATATAATACTAGAAAAATGCACTGAAAAAAATCGACTTGCCTCAGGCGGGACTCGAACCCGCACCTTCCACAATCCGGGTGGACGCGTTAACCAATTTCGCCACCGAGGCACTGCTTTTCGCTGTCGAAATTTGTCAGTGCTTGGTGCTTATGTTTTTATGGTAAACATCGTTTCATCAAATCTTTGAAATTTGCACTTCCAAGACCCGAACGAAATATTTTTGCAAATATTTGACGCCCAGCTAAGATGAAACTACCTTACATTATGGAATAATTTTATTTTTGCGTTTACAAACGCGTAAATATAATACTAGAAAAATGCACTGAAAAAAATCGACTTGCCTCAGGCGGGACTCGAACCCGCACCTTCCACAATCCGGGTGGACGCGTTAACCAATTTCGCCACCGAGGCACTGCTTTTCGCTGTCGAAATTTGTCAGTGCTTGGTGCTTATGTTTTTATGGTAAACATAATATTATATTTCTAGTATTATATTTACGCGTTTGTAAACGCAAAAATAAAATTATTCTATAAATATCTTGTTAGGAATACCTGTGATTATACAATCTAAATGTATATTACCCAGTTTTTTATTTATTGAGAACCAACGCAAATTTACAAAACTAATTCGAGTTTTACCAGTCTTACTATAGTGTTTAAACTTACCCCGGATCACTGACCTCTTCAGTTATCTTTTTATCCTCCTAAGACCCAGATTTTTACGAGAAACGTAGTTAATAATTAATTCTGCTGTCAGATCCAAAAATCGAGAGACTATTTGGCCTAAGTAAACCTTACTTAGGCCAAATAGTCTCTCGATTTTTCACCTTGAGATTGCACCTGCAATATTAGCCTATATTTTGTTCAAAAGAATGCACTTTGGGTCTGTGTAGATACTTATAAAGTAAATATTTAGGAAAAAAAATGAAATAAATTTCTATCAATCAAAAAATAAGTACCTACCTACAAAAAATGATTGGGCTCTTTTGCTTTAGTATGCAGACCCAAGAATTGTATTGTAGGAATATATTACTACGAAGTGCACTACAATACAAACCTGGCTCTGTTTGCGGTCAGTGTTCGTTTTGTGCAAATTATTGTACATTGGATCTTAGGACGTTAAATTACAAATAAAAATAATTTTAAATATGTGTTATTAAGACAGGTGTCTCATTTGTGCAGGCGACAGGCTAGCAACCTGAGGCTTTAGACAACATGCTCACGCTTACAAGCGAGTCGGTTTGCCTAATCGCTAACGCTTCAGCGATAGCGACTATCGTTTGGTAGCCAAAGTGACAGTAACGTAGCGATCGCTTAATCGAGGCGTCGTATCGATAACTCAAAATTTTTGTCTATAGTTAGCGAGAAATGTCAAAAATTGAAAATGACAAACTAACATAACCTAAATAAATTAAATTTATTTCATGAAGAGTTTTCGGCGTTTTCGCCACTTTGAATCTACTTATGAGTCCCATGGGTGGTTTGGTGGTTTACGATAATGTACCACACCACAAGTGTTGCGTACCGACCGAAGTAGTTTACAACAGGACCTATAAGTTTCATCAATTTCATAGAATCATTTCTATTTTCTATGAAAAGACATACCTAGGTTATAGTTCCTAGTGAAAAAACCATAAAACATGCATGTACCTACGTGCCCTAAATAAACATTTTGAGAAAATAATTGTCATGGAGATAAATTGAAGATTGGTGCTTGTCCATCTTTATTTTTGAAACTCGAGATATCTTACCATGAACTGTTGAATACTGAGGAATACCATCAACTGTTCCCACAGAAATAGGTAATATTTTATTAACATTTATCTATCTAACAATACATATATTCTTATTAACCATTATTTTGCATGTGTAGTTACAAATTTAATTAAATTTGTACATTGCAAAAGTTAAGCCAAGATGACTTTGATGACTAATTCTCATAATGATATATTTTTATTTCATTTTCAGATCAATTCTGCGATAAGAGTTACTCGAGAAAGCGTCATGATCATTCTTATGCACCTTATGAGCGAAAACCACAAGATAGCCTGTCTAGAAGTTTCTGGTATTTGTTTTTATCAAATTTTATCAAAACTAGGAATCTTCAATCCTGGAGGAATAAAACTTTGAATAATGAGGAACAGAAAATCTAATTAATGTTTCCTGTTGCTCAAAATTAAAAGTTACATAAAATTAAATAAATTAACATTATAAAACTTTTATTTAATGATTCTTCTTAACAGCTCGTCATCATGGATGTTTGTGCATCAATATAACATCAGTTTTACTGCACAAAATCCATTCCGAAACAATTTTTACTATCGAATCAAAAAATCTACATCCGGAAGATATAGATTCACGCTATACACCACGCATTCACAATGTTCATACAAAAACATCAACAAATAGTTGTATGTACATACATACAAATACCTTAGGTCTGTTAAGGTTAAATCTATCTCCAAATAATAAATCAATCAGGCATTTTATTAAAGTTTTCTATTAGTTTCACAGATTAGAGAGTCTATAGTTTTTAGTCTCAAATATGTTTTGGGTGCATGAGATACACTCATTGTTACGGGCAGCCCACAACAAATTAAGATAATGTATTTTTAAATGATAACCTAAGCAAACAATTCATCATTATAACATAACAGCCTTTTTAATTACACTCACTGGACACAGGCCTCTCCTTGTTATCTGAGAAGGTTTAGGCAGTAGTTTACCACACTTGCCCAATGCAGATTGGTGGACAGCATATAAGGTGATCAATACCCCTTATCTGATCCATTAGCTTCCTTCTACGACGCCTATTTATAGATATAGGGTTGGTGGTGCTATTCTACTCTGCCAGCATGACACGGTCATGAGAATAACTATTACATATAAACTTTAATATACAACCACTGTGTACAAATAATGTATATACTTACTAAAAAATACAACTATTCAATTTCAAACCCATTTATTACCGAAAATGTTTTACATTATAATCTAAATTTATTACAGTGTAACACCGTTTTTTTGTGCAACCCAAAACCTATTTTAATACTACTCCAGTGAAGTATTATTTTCTCCTGGTAACACCTTTGATAGTTTCTGTCCGAATCATGTATAGTGGCAATGCAATTTATCTATTTCACCTCATTTGACAATTAATATAAATTTAATATTCCCAAATTCAGTATCTTAGTTTTGAAATTAATAATCTAATAAAAGTAAGAAAGTTAAATACTTAATTACATTTCAATTAAAATAAAAGATTTTTGTTCCAAATAAATAAATCCATTTTAAAATTGTCACTGATGCATGAATCGGAACGTTCTTCACTTCTTTTGTGTTTCGTCATGACAGATTGTCATCGGATGATTTTTGCTACGTAATTCGTGCCGGCCTAGGCGTCCATTTGCAGCCTGCCGAAACTCAATACTGCAGAAAAAATGTATGGAGTTTAGGCAATTTTTAATGGCGACTGGTGTTTTGTCTCTTACTTCATATCTACCCTTCCTTGTCTCGCGCTGCTGGAGTGTCACTAATGTCAATATGGCGGCTAAAACGTAGTGATTAGGTACCTTCTCTGTGATGGCGGCGGGCGGTTCTTGAAAATTTAAAAAAAGCGTCGTTTTAGTTTATTTTTCCATCTGTGTGCGTATTTATTGTTTTCGGTGACTATTATCATTAAGTGTATACTGGTTTTTATCATTTATATAAGTGCATAACAGCAAAATGTATTACACAAGATGTGAAATATGTGGACTAAAATCTGTTAGGAAATTTAACCAAAAGCGGGTTTTCATGGCTTAATCCCCACTAGATGAGAAGCGGTAAGTAGTTTTCCATGTTATTTTATTGACGCTAAGTAATTAGAAAGAATTTCAGGTCACTTTAATACTTTGTCTTAAAATCATTACCAAAAACCATATGCTCCGTAGTGATGTCCTTACTACGTACCAAATTATCGATAAAACTATATTCGTACATTTGAGTATAAAATGTATTTGAGATGTTTCATTACTATTGCATTTGTTTAATACATATAAAATATTTTCAATCCTTATCTAATCGTATAAAATAATGGAAATTAAATACAAAGAAATTTTTTGAGGTTAATTAATTGAGGTTTCCCGTGATCAGAGGGCTGGCCTATGTATTGCACAGAAGATAAACATTGCCAAAAGATTAACATCTCTCATTATCATCATTAAAAGTTTTTCTGGGTTTAACCCCACTTCCATATTTTCAGATCTCAACGTGACTGCCGCCTTGAACACGGTGCCCGTCGGGTATGATCATTACTTGCAACCGTATAAGCACGGCTCCTACTCCACCCTTGGTAAGTTACATAACCTATTTTTCTGACATGGTATGATAGCTCAATTCCTGAAGCTAATGAGTGATTTATTTCAGGACCAGATGTGACTTTGATTGGTCACCAGACCAAGGCACGCGTTACCCATAGTCCGCGTTGGTAAGTGGTGAACTATAATTTGAATTGATGATCACCGTAAACTCAAATGATACTATTTACTAATCTCTGTTTATTTATTATTTCAGATAAATGCCTGCTTACTATCTAAAACTGTTGCAGAATAGGGTTCACTATCCATTTGCATAAAAATTTAAACCATAAAATATTTTGGCATATGGTACTATATAAATGTTGTCTCATTATGCCGAAAAGGTTTTCTAGTGCATCCTACAAACAATTTAATTCCCACATTGTAATCCTAACTTTATTATTTTTTGTAGTGACATAAATTGTATGAAACTAGAAAAATGCACTGAAAAATCGAATTGCCTCAGGCGGGACAGGAGGGATTTTTCAGTGCATTTTTCTAGTATTAATATTTACGCGTTTGTAAACGCAAAAATAAAATTATTCCATTGTATGAAAATAATTACATGTAATTGAATAAAACTCAATATTTCCTAAACTAACAGAGGTTTTTATTTTCCTTTTGTATTATTAAAAACCTGTCTGCAGTGCAGGGCAGGGTACCCATTCTTTTTTATCGATATCGACATATTCTGTAGCGTACACCACATCCTTAGTTTGATTTTGTCATGTTGGCATTACTTTTTTTGTCTGTCTCTGTTGGTACTAGATCTGAGCCTAAACTGCAGTCAAAAAGCTTGTATGAAGTCCCGACTCTTAAACGTAGTGTATTATATACTCTTTGTCCATTTGCTTTGGGAGTATTTGAGTGCGTGGTCACCCATCCTCAAGTGCCATGTTGGAGATACTCTCCCTAGGATGACGAGTAAAGACACAAGAATGTCCTAACTGACGCCACGTTTTACACGTGTTCTTTTTTCCATACTGATACGTAAGTAGAAAGTGCTCTGGACACCACCTTCCATTCGTGTGTCGTATAGTTTCATCGGTAGTAACCCATTTATTAATTTATTTCAGCATGTTCCTACCTAATATTTCTGCAGCATAACCTAACCAATGATGCGTTGACGTGGTCATCACACCTCACGCGTATATTTGGCAAAGAAGACCCATTATGACCTAATGGTATGTAAACCTAAATATTTTTTTTATCTTTTAAATTAAGAACATGGTAGTATTTTGTCATTAGTACCATGATTTTTACTGTGACTTTTTGTTACAGGGTTTTTTTTTTTTCTCCCTACAATTTACCTACTAATTTAGTAGTCTCCACTCGGCATGTGCTCATGACCGAGACGGCCTTATTTTCCTGACCCTGGGTAGCCGAATGGAACCTGCTCCTTCGCTAGTTACTCAGCGTTAGTCGACCTATTTCTACTGTGGAATGTAGGAGGCCATCGTTCTTCTGTTCTAACGTATGCTAGTCTCTGGATTGCCCTAGTTAGTATCCCATATCCTCAAGGTACGAAGCTTTACTTACTTAAACATTTTTTTTTAAATTCTAAAACCAACGAAAGTCATGCCAAGTTACCTTCAAAATATGTAAATCTAGTTAACCACTAAGATAAGTCTAAAATACTAATTGATAGTGTATGTGTTTCTTCATTTTAATATATTCCTTTTTTTTTACAAACGATTTGGTGTTTCATTAAGTGCTGGCATCTGTTTGTTTTGAGGTAGGATCGGTGTTTGCGACACGGTGACTGGAAAGGCGCCCACTGCAACATAAATTTATTCAGTTGCCGTGTAGTGACTCTTCACCGATCCACCCTCTGGGCCCTCGACACCCAAACACACACCCTTCCTCGTCTCATGCCACCGACTGACGGGTTGTGTCATCCCTAATCACCATACCCCCTAGGTAATGTGAAGATTCTGTCGGACTACCTCAGGCCGTCAGGATTTTCACGTTACAAAGTGGCGTACCCAACGTGTGGCCCAGTAAAGCAGATGCCTGAGTTGTTATATTAGTAGAAAAGTAAATTTATTAATTTTTTTTGTTGAAATTGTTTTTCAAAAATAACTTGGCATGTACTGAAGTTTATTTTGTTTGTTACCTTTTGTTGGTTAATTACAGTTATTATTGCAACAACAATAATATAGCTGCCTGTTTATACTTAATATTTAATACAATATTTACTTGTAAAAATTTTGTTTTGTAGCTTCACTGTTTATAATTTATTAATAAACAGTGTAGGTATAAAAAGACTTTTATATCTTATATGAAGCCCTAAGCTTATTCATAATTTAGATTTTGAGTGAATTGCATTTACTCAACATACTATTAGGTTACACTATTCACTCCTGATGCTTGAACTATTACTTTTAGGTTATGATATAAGTCCAACTGAGTTGTGCTGTAACCATTACTGCTTTTTCTATGCTTTGGTATATAATGGTTACATTATAGGATAGTTTTGCTTAGAAATAATAATTTAACTATACAATACAGTGATTGACACTTGTCAGTAGCCTAACCTTTTTTACTTAGTGTATAACTTTTGTGTAATTGAAACAAAACATTTTGTTCTACAGTCAACTACTTATATTACTTAATTAATTTTAATTTTTAAATTACTTTTGGGTACTTAAAACTAAAACATTTGTGGTACAGTCAACTACATAAATATGTTAACGAAATTTTACTGTTTAAACTAATGTTGTGTATTGAAACAAAACATTTTGCTACAGTTGACTAAATAAATTAGGTATCTAATAATTTATTTTACTTTTTAAGTTTTAAAATTTATTTGTTAAACATGGCTGACGTTGGTTGCGATATTGCTTTCTTATCTAAGGATGAGTTATCCCATGAGCTTAACATCCGCAATATATCTTTTAAACCTAGTGCTAAACGCGATGACTTGCGAAAATTATTACGGTCGACCTGTAAACTGTCACGACGCGGTAGTATAAAATTGCCTTCTGCTTTTCCGGCTGAAAATATAGAAGAAGAATTGCCCACGCTTACCACCAAAGTAGGTGACATCACCAGTGAAGTGTCTAAGGGTGATTTGTCGGATTCTGCTCGCTCGCGTTTGATTGGCCGCTTGAATTATCTGCTTTGTCGTCTGTCGCGCATCACTACTGCTGCTCCAGAGATTGATGATCTTAGATCAACGCTTTTGCAACTTCTTAGTGAACTCGACCTTCTGTCTGAACTGTCCTCAGATTCGGAGGAGGATCGTGCTCAAACACCTAAAGTACAGTCAGTCATATTTAAACCTGACCCAAAGGTAAACTTAAATGCTCTGATCTTCAATCCATTTTCAACCAAACTTGTTTCCCTGCTTTGAAAGGGGTGTTTGACAGGAAGCAAGGTAAAATATGGTATGCTTTGAAATTATTAGATGGTAGACCTTTAGGGACCTTCCATATTAAGCCCTTTGACGTCCGGGGCTATACGGACGGAGACAGAATTTCTTTCCTGTTGCTTTGTTATTTTTTTGTTATTAGTCTATATTTATCACATGGTATCGGTATGGAACTCGTCGGCATGTTATGGACATTAGGCTAAGTTTCTTTATTTATGTATGTATTTATATTTGTACCAGTATGTCATGTCTGCATACTGAGGGGATGTTCCCTTTGTGATTGTCTTTCTTTATTTACTTATATATATTTTTTTTACACCAGTATGTTTATTGCATACTGAGGGGATGTTCCCTTTTGTTTTTATGTATTTTGGGAAAGTTTCACTTTCTTTAGTCCCCC
This sequence comes from Elophila nymphaeata, assembly GCA_955850985.1. Taxonomy (NCBI): domain Eukaryota; kingdom Metazoa; phylum Arthropoda; class Insecta; order Lepidoptera; family Crambidae; genus Elophila; species Elophila nymphaeata. The sequence continues at coordinate 25,473,984 of OY039078.1, read as the reverse complement.
CTTTGATTCGGGATATAGTGTAAACTTTTCCGTAGGCCTCGATGCATTTGTGTTCTACTGCGGTGGAGCACAAGTGATGCCAAGGATGCCCCTAGTTGTAAGAAACCCTAGTTGTAGGAAACCCTAGTCTTAGGATGCCCCAGCTGTAAGAAACCCTAGGTTTAGGATGCCCTTAGTTTTTGGTAACACTTAGTTTTTGTGATAGGTTGTTTTTATGGCCTAATATTTTTTGCTTAGGTCCTTGTGTTTTAGGAAATAAATTTAGGTTTTTTTAGTATTTTAGTACTTAACTCAATATGGCTTCGATCATCTACAACCGTGGATACAGCACGTCATACAATAACAAAGCTGAAACTTGGCACATGTGAAAAATTCACCATATTGTGCTTCTACTGGCTTTGTCCATACATTGCCGCAGACACCTCAGTCCTTTAAAATGTCTTCAGTCATTACACAGTAATGTAAAAAAACAGTCACTTGAAGCTACCTAAGGTAATTTTTGAAGCTGAAACGAACAAAAAGTGCAGAGGAGTAGCAATGAGCTGTTATTTTTTATTTATCTAAAAGTATATTTAGTTTTCTTCGTATTTATTTTCTACTCTTTAAATATTATGCATTCTAATTAAATTCATTATTATTAGTAGATAAAAGTCGATGACTTTTAATCAAGCCGAGTCGTCATGTGAACGACGTATAGTTTTGAATACTTGATAAAGATAATTTATTTAAATAAAACTTGAAAAAATATTAAGTTGATAAAAAAACAAGTAAGATTTTTAAATGACTTATTATTATTTAAATAAGATAACCCAATATTAGGGTCTGCACTTTTATTGTAGATTACGTGCCCTGAAATAAATTTATCTTGTTCCAAACTTGTCTTTTAGATTTACGTTTTTTTTTCAAAATTTTCTTGCCTGGAAATATAGTGAAGTCTTAAATCGACATATTTTTCGATAATGGCCTTCGTCAGATGATAGACATGATGAAATCGATTGAAAGCTGAAAATAGATCATTTTAATTTACTACACTAATTTAAAAATATATGTCGGATCGCCGAGGAAGGGGCGTCTTGCCTGCGTTGCGCTTACGTTGCGCCAAACCACACAGGAATAAAATAATAGCTCCGGCGTATTGGGTACACGCTAGTGTGATGCTGAAGTTCCTCTCCAATGCAAAATACCTGAATATTACTGAAATAATGTTGGATAAGAGCCAATGGTTTTGTGTCTGCTCACCGTTGACATATACCATAATGTCCAACTGTCATGACAGTCACAACTCCATTCGGGGATACCCGCTCTAATAAAACATTTACGATAGATAATACCACGCGCCGTTATATATATGAATGGCTATACGAATATATAGGAACTCCATTCCTAAAAACTTGACTATGTTCCGATTTTATTATGTATTTTGTCTCACTTTGGCTATGAGTGTGAAAGGGATGGCTAAGGGCCGTTGTTTTATGAAATTATTTTATAATTTTCAATAACCAAAGCGTATTTCAAGCTAGTTTTAGCATAAGTTCAGTCTCAAATTTTATTAAAAATACTAACTTACTGGTGGTAAGTCACACCATGTTTTTTAACTAGAATTTAGGAGTGATTTTTACAATCTTTTACGGAGCACTTTGACATGTTTACCGTTTGACAAATCATGCATCACTGAATGCGAAGTCCGCTACGGCTGCGTTTTAGCGGAGTTTGAAGTGTGCCACCGACGCTATTGCCGTGCATTATCCACGGTTGTAGATGATCGAAGCAATATGGCTAACTTATTAATGTAGCTATTGTTGTTTTTCAAGTGGTAATTATTTAGAGATTATCCCTTGTACTGTTCCTGTGTTGTAGACTTGTAGTAGTAGTTACTTTTCTACTGCTCATTCTGGCGCGGTTCACCCATACTTAAGGTGGTGGAACGCATGTCGAGCTTATTCCAGGAATTTCTTTTAGGTTTACACTTCCAATACTTGTAGTGAAGTGGACCTACTGCTGAACATTGGTGGTTCAAAATAGTACTTGCATGGTCTTTGTTACTCTTTAACGTAGCAGACCATTTGTTTTGAGTTTCTCTCATTTGATAAAGAGTCTGAAACTTCAACAGTCTTGAAGACTGGTTTAGTTATAAGTTCTATTCTAGATTTGATTAAGTTGCATGTGGTAAACTTATCAATTTTGGTTTAATTTTAATTTCAGAACCTGCCCTTGAAACGTCTCTGGTTTTAAGTGTCTTTTGTTTCAGGTGCAGCATACTGTTAATTCAGATGTTGTGTTGTTTTCTTTGTTTGGGTGCATATAGGTACAGTCAGTTCGATAAACTTATATCGAAAAATTTTATTTTAAAATTTTAAATTTTAAAATAAAATTTTTCTTTTCCAACCAAAATTGTACTGTAACACCGTTTTTTTTGTGCAACCCAAAACCTATTTTAATACTACTCCAGTGAAGTATTATTTTCTCCTGGTAACACCTTTGATAGTTTCTGTCCGAATCATGTATAGTGGCAATGCAATTTATCTATTTCACCTCATTTGACAATTAATATAAATTTAATATTCCCAAATTCAGTATCTTAGTTTTGAAATTAATAATCTAATAAAAGTAAGAAAGTTAAATACTTAATTACATTTCAATTAAAATAAAAGATTTTTGTTCCAAATAAATAAATCCATTTTAAAATTGTCACTGATGCATGAATCGGAACGTTCTTCACTTCTTTTGTGTTTCGTCATGACAGATTGTCATCGGATGATTTTTGCTACGTAATTCGTGCCGGCCTAGGCGTCCATTTGCTTTGGGAGTATTTGAGTGCGTGGTCACCCATCCTCAAGTGCCATGTTGGAGATACTCTCCCTAGGATGACGAGTAAAGACACAAGAATGTCCTAACTGACGCCACGTTTTACACGTGTTCTTTTTTCCATACTGATACGTAAGTAGAAAGTGCTCTGGACACCACCTTCCATTCGTGTGTCGTATAGTTTCATCGGTAGTAACCCATTTATTAATTTATTTCAGCATGTTCCTACCTAATATTTCTGCAGCATAACCTAACCAATGATGCGTTGACGTGGTCATCACACCTCACGCGTATATTTGGCAAAGAAGACCCATTATGACCTAATGGTATGTAAACCTAAATATTTTTTTTATCTTTTAAATTAAGAACATGGTAGTATTTTGTCATTAGTACCATGATTTTTACTGTGACTTTTTGTTACAGGGTTTTTTTTTTTTCTCCCTACAATTTACCTACTAATTTAGTAGTCTCCACTCGGCATGTGCTCATGACCGAGACGGCCTTATTTTCCTGACCCTGGGTAGCCGAATGGAACCTGCTCCTTCGCTAGTTACTCAGCGTTAGTCGACCTATTTCTACTGTGGAATCTAGGAGGCCATCGTTCTTCTGTTCTAACGTATGCTAGTCTCTGGATTGCCCTAGTTAGTATCCCATATCCTCAAGGTACGAAGCTTTACTTACTTAAACATTTTTTTTTAAATTCTAAAACCAACGAAAGTCATGCCAAGTTACCTTCAAAATATGTAAATCTAGTTAACCACTAAGATAAGTCTAAAATACTAATTGATAGTGTATGTGTTTCTTCATTTTAATATATTCCTTTTTTTTTACAAACGATTTGGTGTTTCATTAAGTGCTGGCATCTGTTTGTTTTGAGGTAGGATCGGTGTTTGCGACACGGTGACTGGAAAGGCGCCCACTGCAACATAAATTTATTCAGTTGCCGTGTAGTGACTCTTCACCGATCCACCCTCTGGGCCCTCGACACCCAAACACACACCCTTCCTCGTCTCATGCCACCGACTGACGGGTTGTGTCATCCCTAATCACCATACCCCCTAGGTAATGTGAAGATTCTGTCGGACTACCTCAGGCCGTCAGGATTTTCACGTTACAACAGTATTAACACTATTTTGACTATCGTTTTTATTTTTCGGAGTGTCCTCCTGACACGTAGGCCTCATCCAGCCTTTTCCATAGGTACTAATCTAATCTGTTCTTGGTAAACCGTAACCACAAAGGCTCTGCTACCCTCTTAATGTCATCTGACCATCTCCTCTTCTGTCTGCCCTTTTTCCTCTTACATTGATACCTGAATGGGTCCCCCATTCAGTAACATCTCTTGTCCACTTCTGTATGTTATTTCTAAGTATGGGCTCTGTCCATTTCCACTTTAATTTCTTTATCTTTTCCACTGTATCCTCCAGCTGTGTTAAGGGCTATTGCTTTGACTTTCTGTCCTTCCTTCCATAAAAGTATATCCCAGAATGCACCTCGACAAACTTTAATAACACTATATTACGCCTACGTAGCGTATGAAATAATAAAAACTAATTTTTTTGCGGATATTTTAATCATTACCGTGTTTCACAAGCGTTTTCTACATGGTCTCGGCGATCGAAAGCCAAGCGATCAATCGAAACGCTAGTTTGTCGGTTTCGAGTCTCAAAGCTGCATGTTGGCTACGCATTGTATGGGAAGTTAGCGAGCGACGCCTTCTATTGCTTGCGTTTCGGTTCAATAGAAACGAAAATTGACATTTGGCTAGCAATTTTCGACTCGATTATTTTGATGACGTCACTTTTCGATTGCTTATGTCAATCCCATACATTTTTTGACTTAGCGATAGCGAGAGCGATTGTCGAAATGCATGTTGTCTAAAGCCTCTGTTAGTATTGGAGGCACTGCATAGCCCATACTGCCAAATGTGGCTTTATGTGTAAAAAAATGTTACCGTTGTTCTGCTCAATCCCTCTTGGGAATACGATCATTATATGTACCTATGTATGTTTGTATTGTTAAAGAAAAAATATTGTTGTAATAATATTTGAATACAGTATTATTCTCAACAATAAGGCAAGTGTCCGCCGGTGTCCGGGCCGACACTTGTTGCGTCCTTCCCCTCCCTGCCCCACCCCCCTGCCCCCTCAGACACCCACTTGACCCTTTCCCTCCTCAAACCCGGCGATGGTGTCATTATGGCCTCTTCGACCTAATCCCCTCAGTACGCAAATTGCGACAGATATTAAGATCTTTTTTATTCAATTTTTATTATTTTTCTCCGTTTGGTCAGGTCGTTATTGAATGTTTTCTCAAGGAGGCCAACGGGAAAAGAAATCTAAATTTATTAGTGTCCTATGTAAGTTATGTCATGTCAATGTGTATTGGTTCAGTTAAGAAAAATATCATCAAAAGATCAGTTGCTTGACATTCAGTCTCTACAACTCCAGTGACCGAAAATTTTAAGCAGTCAGTGATATTAGGTTACTTTTTCATCATAACAGCCCTTATAATTCGACGTACTGCTGGGACACAAGGCCTCTCCTTGTCATCGAAGGAGGTTTAGGCAGCAGTCCACCACGCTTGCCCAATGCAGATTGGTGGATGGAGTATAAGGTGATCAATACCCTTTGCTTATCCATTAGTCGCCTTCTACGACACCCATTGGAGGATATGCGGTGATGCTATTCTACTCTGCCGGCATCGCATGGTTAATTTCCTTTTTTATTTTATATTAAAAAGTAATTTAACCATGTGATGCCGGCAGAATAGATCCACCAAATGAACCAATCACATGATGGTAATCAAACTTCCAAATACAAAGATATAAAGAATAACATTAATATGAAAGGGAGTTATTTTTAATTTCATACAGAACTACAATTTAATTTGCATATTGCGAAATTATTATTTAGTAGGTCCATTATTTGTTTTTCGACAATTTATCCATGGTAATGGCTTTTGAGTAAAATGAGGCATTGTCCCCATGACAGTGCGGCGAATGTAATAGTAAGTCCTCACCAGTCATAGACAGCGATGCCACCACTGATCCTATCTCCAACAGTGAGGAGGCGCTGTTCTATTTCTATATATACAGAGTGTAAAAGACATGAACAGTCAAACGAGAACCATATATTCTATACATCAAAATAAGCAACATTTCAAAAAATAATTGCTGGGAAATGATTTTTATTTTATGGTGTTAAAAAAATGCATTTTACACCCTGAATAAAATTCAAAGTCCTGATTGAGATATCAACGCACAGCCCAAACCGCTGAACTTAGAGACTTGAAATTTTGCACATAGATACCTCATACAGTGTAGGCATCCACTAAGAAAGGATTTTTGGAAGTTCCACCCCTAAGGGGGTAAAATAGGGGATGAATGTTTGTATGAAAGCCCGTGGACGAAGTCGCGGGCGGAAGCTAGTATATCTACAACGTCGAGTTGGGGTCGAGATCGTTATATACTGTGCTTATCATAGAGGCTCTTTTTTAATCAGTGTTGCAAGCGTCTATAGGCTTCAGTCATTGCTTACCACCAGGCAGATGTATGCTTATATGCTATAACCGAAAAAAGTATTATTAGACGTAAATTAGGGAATTAATAGCTAACCCATGTTTTGGTGAGAGTGTAAAGACAGGGCGGCGTGTGTTGGCGGCAGGTGACCGCAGCAGTCCGCCCGTGGTCCGCCCGTCGACGCTCAACTGATTTATATTTTGATTAATGCCCCAGTTTTATGGAGTTTACATTAAAACATTGGGTAATAGATAACCGCGGCTGTAAACAGTCGTGCTGAATGTGTATGAAGTCGTCCCGCAGATGGCTCATAATATCGCTGACGAAATAGGTCCACGAATAAAATCTTATCATAAATATAAACAGAGGTTAGTTATTAGACAAATTACCCATTTCTTTTCGGTCAGTAACTCCCAGTTTTATGACAAATAAAGTTTTGGTGATTTTCTTTTATGTCTACAATAAAAGTTGACTACAGTCGGAAAGATTAGTTTGTAAATGCAATTTCTATAGTATGGATGTTAGACTAGACTGTTGTCATGGCTTGTAACATACATTATTGGTATTTAATAAACAAAATGTCAATATTATGCAGTTTATTTAACTTCCATCCAATTTGTAGTTGGTGAATTATTGATTGTGAACTATTTAACTATTATAATAGTTTGTAAGCTTGAGCGCGACAATAGTTTACCTTTTCAATATAATATTTTATAATTATTTCACCTAAATTAACAACAGGTAATTTTGCTTAGCTACTAAATATCAACCCATTAGTCAAGTTTTACATTTTATTTATAACTAGCGACCCGCCCCGGCTTCGCACGGGTGCAATGCTTATGTAAATATGCATGTATTATACATGTAAACTTTCCTTAAGAATCACTCTATCTATTAAAAAAACCGCATCAAAATCCGTTGCGTAGTTTTAAAGATCTAAGCATACATAGGGACAGACAGACGGCGGAAGCGACTTTGTTTTATACTATGTAGTGATAAGTAGCCAAACCAAAACCAGAAATAAGCTAATTCTAGTAGTAGAAATTAAAATTTAAATTATTTAAAACATGCCTAGATAGAGTGCGGGGCCTTTATAGTACACGAGACAGAGATTAGTCGTTAAATTATTATTGGACTATTATATTAGCGAATCGGACACTTCAGCAACGTGTCGGCAATGTGTCGTTTTTCCGACGAAAGTCCGTCGTTCGCGATGTGTCGCCTCACGTTGTCGGCGCGCCAGCAGCGAGAGGTCGCAACTGCATTCGGCGACCATTAATTTCCGGTCGCTACGAGCTTGTAATGTATTTGGTTTTGAAGTTTGACGTCTACGGAAATTGTGTACCCGCCCGTTCTCACTTAATTCCTTTTTTAATTTATTCGCAAATAAATAGAATTAAATCGTTAACTGCTTTCAGAGAATTCTTGTTAGTTGACAACAAGATTGGGCTTTCCCATAACGCTACATTCAAGAGTTATTTTAGTCGAGTCCACCCACTATAGCATAATTATGGAATATGCCACAATGTGCCTACTACAAATACCAGGAATAAAATTCTCCTTGGCACTGAGGTACTTTACGCCCGTTTAATATGTCAATTCAAATTTCTATCGGTCTCTGGCTACAAAGGACTTGGGAGAGGTGCGAATAAGGAAAACGCTAATAATAAGATGGATCATCGGATAAAGGAAGGCGGAGGGGGAGGGGAGGGGAGGGGACATCTCGCCGGGAAACAACCGAACAGATTCTTAGAAGTTATAATACAGTTTAGAGCGTTACCTGTGCTGGAGCAGCTCGGGTGGATATGATGGGACATGTATTTATGGAAGATGATTTTTATGAATATCCTTGTGATACTTGTAAAGCCATAGAAAAAAAAAGAAAAAAAATTACTATAGCGTTTACTTCAGTTAGTATAAGATATAGTAAACAAGATTCAGTTATACAATTTACAAACAAAAACGAAAATATATTTTACTTATAACTTAATTAATTAACTTAATTATTTGGATACTCAGATAATAATTATTGACCTTAAAATATATTTTTTTAACATGTAACTTATAGTATAGGTACTTACTTACTCCCCACATTATGACAATATATCTTTTTGTAAAAGTGAATTTATACAATCGTCTTCGTTTATGTTTATTAAAGGGGCACAGATAATATAATACTATACTAGTAATAGGGGTAAATACTGTAGATACAAGAGCCACACTCACCTTATGCCCTTATATGAGAAAATTTGTTTGTTTACTAAATTAAATGAGATAAATCTTTGTTTGTTGATGAACTTCTTTAAAAAATATTTATCTTTAAGAATAATACGGTTTCCTATCACATCAGAGTTTGTCTACAAACTTCAAAGAATTAAATCGGTTAAAATCGGGGTTACAAGGAAAAAACCTCTAAGTTCTCCTCTTATTAAGTTTGGTTAAAATGTAGCCAATGTTGTCTGAACCATAATAACGAATCGATTGACACCTCATTCATCAAAATCCCGTAGCGCCTGAACTATTCATCCGAAATAAAAACGTAAATACATACATACACACATTATACAAACATACATACATAGACTGCTAAATTCATTACCTTTCCTTTTGGATTCACCGTTGTTGGGTAAAAATAAGAAAGATTACTTAAGAGTAAAGTCTAATTGTAATGATTAAATAATATGGAGATGTAAGGCATTATAACTGACAAATATTTCAAGTCGCTCTCGTCATAAATTTTTATTCAATTGGCAATGTCACGTAGTGGTATGATATGAAAAGTTGCGTTACATAATATAATATCACCACCGGATTTTTAAGTAATTTTTTTCTAATTAAAAAAACGATTTATCATTTAGGAGCATTTTGTAAACATAATAAATTAAGTGATAACATACCAATGGAACTAGCTCTAAAGATGTTTTATTGGGACGAGAAGTAACTAATTAATTCTGTTTGAATGATCGTTACGAAAGGAAGGTAGTGGTCCAAGGTCCAAGGCCACTAATATAATACTATTATAAAGGTTTGTTGATTTAGGCGCGGGATGAATTCCGAGGATACAAATATACTATTTCACTTTACGTATTTCGTTTCTGTCTGTTTGTTTTTAACTTTGAACATTTTCCTATTTGATGTCGCGAAAATTACAAATGTTTTTTGCCTTTGAGAAATCAATGGAAATGTGCGGTTTTTGATTCTATATGAATCAAGTGATACTTTGTCCGTTGGAGTACTGTTAAGTGCCTCGTTGAATGTCCAAGTGTGTGTTAGCGACTATTTCCGGTAGAACATCACGCCCCGCCCACAGCACTTCCGTTGATAATGTTATGTGAATTAAATTAATAAGTAATTACGTGATTAGGTCAAATTAAATTTATTTAAATTATTTAAATATAATTGTCATCTATTTAGATCAGTATTATGGGTTAAATTTGTTATATTAACTGTAATAGTTTTCATTATGATTGTAGTAAGTTTTGGCGGGAGAATTGTAAGGTATAAAACTGAGTGTAATGGCGTTGTGAGACACATTTTTCTGTTGGAGTTGTAGCGGGGTGACTCTGCCCGAATAAATAGCGGTGTATATTACAGAAGTGAGTGCTGTTTATCTAATTCGCCACCCTGACCCACATTCGTTTACATGTGACTGTTGAAGTGAGAGCTAGAAACATCTGGTGTGGCGACATGGCCGCCGCCGGGATTATCTGGCTCACCGGGGCGTCGTCGGCACGATATCACCAAGGAAGCGATTGTTTAAGCCCCGTATTAGCTGTGATCGTCATCGCACACCAGAGATTAACTCCCGAACCATACTGCTACTGTATAAATTGGAACAGCTTGAACGAATTAATCTCCCATCTGTTCTATATTCTCGACAACGGCGTCGCGAAGGTCGATCTTAAGCATATTGTTCTAAGATTCAGAATTCCACAGTTTTTCAATCGCTTATTGAGATAACACATTATGATATTAATTTTATCATAAAGTAATTAAATGACAAGAGCTGTAAAGTCCCGGGGCGCGGCGAATCTTGTTCTTTGTCCAGTGTTTCCATCGTGGAATGAAATTTTCTTTAAGTATTTCATTATGTTAATAGATAGTTTCATATTATCAACTTGGATATTCTTTATTGTACTGAGATAATCTCATGGAAATGTGACTAAAACTTCACTTAAATATTTCCGAAAATTTATAAAAAAAACTGGGATTTAAATACGGGAATGACCTGTATACCCATTATAAGATAAAAGATAAAAAAGATAAAAGATATTTATTTGTTTGAACTTGTGTACAGGAAAGATTAGAGAATTATATAACACCAAAGAGAGTATAAAACCTTTATTCAATTGTGATAGGTAGCTGAACTGATGTAACTGTATTGATCGACATAACAAGTAGAAGGTAGAAAAATTTGAGCAAATAGAAAATTTATTTTTCCAGATTTTAAGATAGGGATCGTGTAAAAAAAAATATGAGAAATATACAATAATAAAAAATATGCATTATACCGACTCGCAAGAACATCATGCACTGGATAGAGTTAGGTGGGCTCTTATGCCATATAATATAATAATAATAATAATAATATTTATTTGCTTCAAACATGGTTGTTAAGATGGTAATACATTTTGATAGGTACATCATGTTTCGCCTATATTATAAGCATGCAAATTAAGATAAAGTAGGATCATTATAATGTCAAGATGATAAAATTATACAATTTATATGTCAGAATAAAAATATTAAATTACTTATTACGTACTGATAAATGTCTTTGGTTTATTAATTAACTCCTTAACGTCATAAAAGTTTTGTGTCAGTAACCACTTAGATAAAGCTCTTTTAAATTGGTTTGCATTTAAACATTTTAGGTCATCAGGTATACTATTAAAGATTTTGACACACATAGTGAGACAGCTTTTGTTGTATTGCATTGTTTGCGGTGTCACTTGCAATACTAATCTGTTCGGATTTCTATTATTACGAGGGTAAATATCACAGGCTCTCTTAAATAAACCTTTGTTTTGGATAACAAACACACTTATTTCATATATGTAGAGTGATGGCAGTGTTAATATGTTCAGCCTTGGAAATAACGTACGACAGGACGTTAGTGGATGAACACCACATATGGCTCTGACACACTTCTTTTGAGCAATAAAAGCTCTGTTTACACTTGTACCATTACCCCACACTAGTAAACCATAACGCATTATAGATTCTACATAAGCACGATAAGTAGTAATAGCTGTTTGTACATTCGTTACATTTCTGACTGATAGGCTAAGATCCATTTCGGCTTGCAGGCTCAAGAGTATGTGTATGTAGCAAACTTCCCTTTCTTAATATATTATCAATTTTAAGTATCTAAGTGCATTTCACGCTGCACGAGGTAAATAAAATAAAAATTTAGAGTTGTAATGGCGCCGCTGCGTACCGTAGTTACCTGTGGTGTTGAGCTCGCGCCAAAAATAGCGGCGGCCGAGCACCAACAAGAATACACTTTATTATTTTAACCAGTAAATACACTTTTGAATATTCATTCGTCATTATTTATTCGTTGTTTATGTTTACGTTAACATTAACCGTTGATATAGGAACGATTAATTTAGTTTTGACCTAATTGTTACAGAAGTAGCTATGCAACCGTCGGCCGTTCTCAGACTTTTTTTAGAGAAAATTAACTTTATAACCATGATTGTCACCTTTTAGTGTTACGTGGTGGGTTTAACTGATGATGAGTTGAATATGACTTTTTTAAGAATTTCTTAATATGCTTTATTGAAAACTGTATCAATCTAAATTCGCTAATAAACTATGGAATGAACTTGTCATGACCTGAACACGAAATAATCACAATTATAATAAATTAATGCATTAGAAGCAAAAACCCAAGAGAGGCCTAAACCTATATGTCCTCTGTAAGTAATATAGTGGACGACTGAATGCTGATGATGATGAAGTGGTAACTTAAATAAAGGAAGCGTAGATGGTATCTATGTGGTACGTACGTAGATTTCAGAGTATTGATTAGCCAGTGTTGAATATTAACATAGAAATTGACTCACAAAAGAATATCCATGGTATAGAACTACAAAGAAAAACTTAGTACGGTATTCATAATAGTGCAGTCTAAAATAGATAATCATATAATAACTTTGACATAGATATTGTTTACACAGAGATTTTGTTGTAGTACTCCCGTAGATGTAATTTGTTACGTAGTATTTTTAAAATGAATTAAGTTTAAATTGTATGTTTTTCTATTTTTTTCAAAATTGTAGGAGGGGGAGTACTGCAGCGACACATTAGTACAATATACCCTTGTTTCAAGTCAGCATATTTGTAGGTAACAGGGACTGGCAAACCCAGTCTTCCCCGGTTCTTTGTGGGCGCACCTCGCGTCCAATAAACGGTTCTCTAAGTACTTCGGAATTTTATTTAATTAGCTAATAACAACAATATTGAAGTCAGATATACGATCCTAAATCAATAGGTAAAAGTACCGACGCTGTCCGCGTCGGTGAATCCCACACACGCCATGCGCCTAGCCAGCGTGCGGTATGTCTTTAAAAGGATTCCCCATCGATAAAAAAAAGAAAAGGTATATGTAGCGATAAAATGAAGTAAGCTTCACAGTTCCTTCGTTAGGTATATTCTTGATTTATTAATATTTTGTTCTTAATAATTATTTGGCGATTTTTAAAGTTAAATTAAAAAAGTGCTTTCATCGATTCAGAAATAGGAAATGTAATTAAACGGTCATCACACACAGTAGGTAAATGTCTGTAGTTAAATAATTTACATCCGCCACGTGTAGCAGACCAGATGCCAAGTGTAAAAAAGTTGTGTTTGAGTCAGTGAACGCGCCCGAAGCGCCTCGTTTAGTACCCACTTAAGTCTAGTGCTAGCGATATTCCTTAAAAGTAAATCTATGTCCATCGCCACTCGAGCCTTTACTGAAGAAAGCAGACAGACGCCTTTAGTTAAACATTGAGATGTCAATGTCACGAGCACACCCCCTGTTGAAGGTGCCCCTTTATTTGAATAAGTTTAAATTTAAATTATCCTTTACATATTCATTGGGAATGAAAATGGCATGGAACTTAATTAAAATCTTGGGGTAATCAAGAATTATGAACAAAATGAGCAGCCTAGTTTAAATAGCGGAGAAGAGGTAACGAATAGTGTGTTTTGTTATTTTGGCTTCTTGACACACACTTGCAAAAAGTAAAACTTATGGGACAATGTATTAAATAACGATCAACGACTTAATAAGGGTCGTAGCGAGGAAGTAAGGTCGGCTTCATGTACGCTTTGCATAAACAATCATTTAGCTGAATACAGTGGAAGGAAACTGATCCCTCGGGGCCCCCATTTACATCGGTCTGATAAGGAGGCCCTCGGCGCCGCTGACGACTTTACAAGAACCCTTGGAAGCCTTATTTTCATCACGTAGATATATCCTTATTGTATTTGAATCAAGTTGACTCTAATTATGTCTAATAGTTTGAAACATTATGTTTTTTCAACGAAATAAAGAATATGTTGATTTACTGTTAAGTTATAGACAACGGCGCTAAACTGTAAATTATAAAGTTTCTTATAAATGTAAGTGTGAGAATTTGCGGAAACCGTTATCAGTTAATACCTATTAACTGATAACGGTTTCCACAAAATTTCCGCAAATTTTCTTTACTACTGCCTCTTTGATATCAAAGGGGCAGTAGTAAAGAAAATTTGATTAACGCTAACACAACGGCGAAAATTTATCGTTATTTTAAAAGTTCCCGCTGACAAAATTATTTATCTGCTGGTTTCAAAACGGGATATCAGCTTTTCACAACTTCATGAGAAATATATTGCAGTGGCAGGGCAGATGAGTACAAGACCTCGCTAGATTAACTAGTTCCAAGTTTCGAGCTAAGTTGTTACTATGGATTAAAATTTTCTGCCTGAAGCATAAGTTTTTTTTTTTTATAAAAAGGTCAAGCAAATGACTCTATTCCAACTGATGGTAAGCAGAAGTAGAGTCCAAATGCGAAGATAGCTGGCGCGAGAGATAAACTGCCGCGCTAGCCATCCACGCCTTGCTGACCTGCAAGGTGCTTCTTCACGCCTCTTTTGAATGACCCAGGATTATAGGAAGGACGGAACACGTGTGCTGGCAGTGAATTCCATTTTTTGATTGTGCGACAAAGAAACGAGTTGCCAAATTTCTTAGTTCGCGTTGGAATGGTAGCCACAGTTTGTCGGTGACAACGTAGACCAGCACGCGTAGTCCTTAAAAGGAAGGGAGATGGTGGGATCAGGGAAAAAAGTTCCTCAGAGCACTCGCCATGGTACAGACGGTAGAAAGCGCTCAATGACGCAACATTGCGACGCAATTGGAGAGGCTCAAGGTTTTTAGTCACCTCTTCGTCGCCGATGATGCAGGCCGCGCGACGCTGCAACCTATCCAAAGCATCGAGTAAGTACTTGGCGGAGCCATCCCACAGGTGCGAGCAATACTCCACGCAGGACCGTACTTGCGTCTTGTATAGCAAGCAAAGTTGACACCTTGTTCAGGACTCCGAGTTTCCGTGAAGCTGTTTTTATCACGCTTTCGATGTAGTCCTTCGGATTCAAGTCGCTGCGAACCTCCATACCGAGCAAGGTGATACTGCTCTGTAGCGTTAGTGTTGTGCTCTGGAGAGAGGGAAAGGAAAGGAATGGCGACGTTTTAGCCGTAAACGCGCACACCTGAGTTTTCTTGGCATTGAACTCAACCAGATTTGCTGTACCCCATTGAGAAACAAGGTCGAGCTCTCGGTTGAGTTCACTGACAAGATTCTCACGACTCTCTACGGTTTCTGCCCGTCCAGCCTTTGCGTGTCCGAAGTAGCCCGCATGCACTGTACTGTCGTCTGCATAGCAATGGATGTTCCCAAGCGGAATCATATCATTGATATGCAGAAGAAACAGTGTAGGGGATAAAACGGAACCCTGGTCGAACAAATCTTACAAATCGTATCTTACAACAACTACAAGTTGGATTACACTGTAGGTTACATAAGTACCTATGTTAGATTTTTCCCCCAGTTGGAAACCTAATGAATCTCGCTCAACACTTGTAAGTAGTAATATATAGCAATTATTAAACAACCTAATTATTGTAAACTAGGTGATAATCCGATTCTGAATTAAAATAGATGGTAAAACGTCTATGAATTTGAACGGTATAGTTATATGTATATTCCCAGCGGTAAACACGGTAGCTAGCAACTGTGAGTTGCTGTTGTACAGACAAAGGTGTCATGAATTTTGTACAAACGTCCTCGGCTATTGGCAGTATTGAGCCAGTATTTGCCGTGGCATCCAGCCGTGACAAAGTCACTGTTTGCTATCGAGGGGGAGTTTGCTTCGAGCACCGAATTTGAAGGTGGGATGTAATACATTATAAATATTAAAGGTATTGTGACTTAGTGACTACCGCCCATGCGCGCCTAGTAACTAAATATTTCAAATAAATGTCTGGGTGCGTAATGAACACCAGCTTCGTTTGAATAATTTTATTGACTCCTTAAACCTTGAGTTCTGATTAGCTAATCTAACAATATTCTTTCCTTTATATTTTCAGAGTACTTGTATTATCAAATCATATCAAATTCATTCTCAGATTGATTCTTCTTGTACATAAAGTCTTTGATCAGGGATTATCTTATACACAAATAATGACAGAAAGTTTTCAAACAAGTTGCATCATAATGAGCGACATCGGCGGTGCCCTTCACTTTATATTAAAGACTTTAATAACATCAAAGTCATTATCATATCCACATAGTTCAGTGCCTGCTCTTCGTCAGTGTCATCCGCGTCTGCACATATGAGAGACAGGCGGGTCGAGCCTTTGCAAACAATTTTAATAATCTGACAGCGGGCTCACCCGAGATAACGTGTCGGTGGCCAAAGACGTTAAACCTTCCGCTAGAAAGATAAATGTAGAAAATTCAAAATAACGATTTCAAAGCTTACTTTGGAATTATAATAATTGTAAAACACTTATAAAGTGAGGAAACTCATCAGAATAAATATATTTTACCGTTATCTTCTTTTATAATGATCTTTATATATAGCAACAAAAGCGTACAGAAATATTAAACAATGTGAGAGATTACCACTAGTTTGATACATGACTGATGATAATTTACCCGGATTGCTGAATTAGAGTGTAACACCTGTCCTGGTTGTTGACTTGTAGGTATATTTCTAGCTTCAATGAAAATTTATTACTTTTCCGGATTTATGATTGATTTACTATTTTAAGGCACTGCCAGATGTGGCTTTATAAATTGTACTAATTTTATAAATGTTAATAACATAGTTTATAAGGTTATTCTGTTACTAACACTATAGATACCGGTCCGAAATAAATTAATTTTATTTTATATTTTATAAATGAGGAAGATCAGACAAATGATCTTGGAAATATAAACACATCCAGTACGAACATTTGTGGAGTGTGTTGGACATACGACGAGGAGCTAGAAATTGTAGTGGACTGTATGACGGGTCTAAGGTGCAGCTTTCCACAGTGCATAAGAACGAAGCTGAGACCTCCTAGATAGACTTTGTGGATGCGGGCAACGTCCAATATTCAGCTGGATCACTGATAATAACCATATTTGATAACTTTTCAATTCCAGGAGCGTAAAAATTCCAGTACAAAATTTCAAATGTAGTGCAATATAACATAACAAAGCAACTAATTCCGTTGTCTCCGTATGTCCCGTGCGTACAAACTAATCTATATTACAAATCATTCGTTTGTGCGAGCCCGTCATTAGCGCTCGCAAGATTTGTTTGTACTTTAATACCGGCACAAAGAGCTTTGGTATCGGATCACGCGCGGATTCATTGTTTGGTTATTTTGGTTCTCGAGTTAAGCTGTGTTGTATCCGATTTGTATCACAAACGTTTATCCGTAGCTATGTGGTAACGCTCCGTACGCAACAACGAGGCTCTCTCTTCACGAGGGATCAAACGAAAATACTATTTTAAATATAGTTCTCATTCTTTTGATGGTATGAGTTTGTGGTCCAACTGCTCTTTTGATTTTAAAATCGAAAGGTTGACTAATAAAAACGTAGCTAAGTTGACTATAATTTTTATTCACGACAGTAAACAAAAATTTGACTAGTATAGTAGATTTTTTTTCAGTGTATTTTTTCTAGTTTTATAAATATTTACACCTTTGTAAACGCAAAAATTATTTCATAGTGTAGTATGCTTGAGTATAATCTAAAAATAATTTTGCCACTATCGTTTCTGCTTAGTATTCAGTTTGATTTTATTTAATGCATTTCTTCAATGACGTCCTTAATCAGGATACTTAAAGGGAGCAAGATACACACAATTCTCAAATATGATGAAAAAGCAACAAAAATTAAATTACTGTGCGTCTAGATAGATGAAACGTAAATAGATCAGTCGGTTATTTATACCGTAGACAGCGAGGCCTACCGATAATAAAGAAAATGGAACGGCAAAGGAATCTCAATTGATAATATTCAAGTACATCATTGTATTGTCCGGCCATGTGTCAGACTCTATCTATCCAATAATTATTACTACTGTGCCCTTTATCAAAAGCTTTCCCACAATGGGCGCTTATGACGGAAACATAGCGGTGCGAGTTCAAATCAAATTGAGCGGTTTCCCTGCGTGGCACTTACTAATGAATAAACTCATTTAGTTTTCCGTGGCGTGTTTCCTTCTTACAACGAAAATCCTAATGAAGCTCCTGGGATGCGATGTAATTACAACCGCAGGCTTTATATTACATTGTTAACATATTTCGGTATTTACATCGCGATCAACATTTGTTAGAACATTAGCAGCGTGGTTGTGTTCACTCATGTTACTATTTACGAAACCGATACGAGTGCAAAAGAACTCTAATGAAATATGTTCCTGTCCCTGGTATTATGTTTTATTCTCAGTGAATAATGTTCACATTTTTCTTCTGTACTTCTAGCGGTCTGCCAACGTTGTAAATCATACCGGAGCAACTTTTTGCATGGTATAAGTACCATGCAAAAAGTTGCTCTGGTATGATTGTACAGCACTTAATATTGTAAATAGCCACTCTTGTTCAGAAATGTTGCTGTAATTACAGCTCGACCGAAATAAAACGTCTTATCTAAAAATAGCGCGCAAGAAAAAGTTAACTATTTTATTTTGTAAGACCGTAGCTTAGTCGAACCCTCAGGGAGGAGCCCAAATTACTCGCAGAATCCTTCGCGTTAGATGCCATGATTGGAATTACCCGGGACGAGGACTGGAGACCTCACAAGCACGTTGTTCTTCATTAAATTCTGATTATTGTTCTCCTGAAGCTGACTTCAATTTCAACTCAGTGATTTGCGAAATTAATCTGTTTAGCCGTTTTATAAAGTCCTTATTTCAAATGCATGGAGTTCTCATCGCAGCTCAAACAGCTCTACCTACAAATATTCGCTGGAAAAATCTCATAAAGTTCTCGCAAAGTTGGTAGTTGGCCGCAATCTAGCCTGGAGTTAGCAAGCTAATACTTGAGAGGCAACTCCGGGAGAGAGCCCGGACCAACAAACAGACTGACTAATGCCGGCAAGTTTATAGAATTTGTTGTGTCTTAAATTAAGGAAATGTCAAGTTGGGATAGTAGCAGTGCACCGAGAATAGAAAACTTGCCTTTTAAATATTACACCCCCTCTGTAAGAGTATCACTAGATTCACGTTATATAGCTCGTAGTTGAAGGTCAGCTCCGAGGAAATCGTAAATGCCAAGTTTCATAATTAATGGAGCATAACACACGCTAGTTGGAGCAAACTTTGACGACGGCCGTTGAGGCGCGGCACGCGGTCACCATAAATATCCACTTACGTGTTATTTAGTGTCAAACAATTTGTTAGCAAGCGAACGTATAATTACAAAAAGTAAAAACCAGAGAATTTTGCAATTAAAAACCATTTCTATTTTTTTTAACAGAATGAATCTTGATTAGCTTTTGCGTTTAGCAACTAATGTTATAATAATTGTCAAAGGTAAAAACGTCGACGAACGGAATATTATGGGTTAATAAATGAGAGAAAATGAAAAAATAATACGCTGAAAGGTAAAAAATCTAAAAGCGTCGTGAAATCGAAACTGGGATGAAATATTAATCTGCGCGGGTGTGGACCGTCCCCCGCCGCTAGGTGGCGCCATGTCGCTGTCCGCGCGCGCTCGCGACGCTTACAAATAATTGCATCTCGAGGGAAAAATGCAAATCGTGTGTCGTGTTGCGAGGCGGCCACGAATAATTGTTTAATCGAATTGGAAACTGATTTTGCTGAGAGTTTCTGAACTGGGACGGTCTGAAGTTTATAAAGTTTCCTTTTTATAAGCTTTTGGGAAAACGCGAGCTTCAGGTAATCGAAAAATTTGCGCCCAAATTTAAGGTGTTGTTGTAACTAACGAGGAACAGGAAGATTTCCTTAAGGAAATCTAGCCATATACAAGCTTCCTACTACTTGCTCAATATTCAAGGGTGAGCAGAAATTTATATCCATGTCCCATGTGTTTTAAATGTCATGAATATGGTCGTAGTTTACACGATATTATTGCTCGGATATTACAGTAACGATAATAATTAATGTCGCCTAATAACGGAAACATCTGTCGTATCTTGAGGGACCGGCGGCGGCGGCGGCGGCGGCGGCGGCCCACGCAGCATTGTTTGGAAGACTTAATATCATTGTAATTAAATCATATAAGCTGCTATAATTGCCCTAGTTATACATTTTAGTGCGAATAGGAATTAAATAAATTTTCATAGAATAAATTATTGTATTAAAAAAAAAAAGTATATACTTACTATTGAAAATTGGTAATAAAAATATTATTAAATCTATATCATTATCAACAGCTCATTATAATGTCCCCACCGAGGGGCTCGAGCCTACCCCACATTAGGGGCGATTAGGCCCTAGTCAACCACGCTGGCCAAGTGCGGGTTGGTCGACTTCACACACAACCTAAGAATTTCTTCATAGGTGTGTGCAGGTTTCCTCACGATGTTTTCCTTCACCGTAAAAGTATCGATTGAACGTACATATGAATTCAAAATTTGAAAACACATTGGTACGTGGCGGGGATCGAACCAGTGCCTCTCGGGTGGGAGGCGACGCTCTTACGCACTACGCCACCGACGCTATATATATATATATAAACCTATTTGAATTTTATGTTAAAAGAAATTGTGTATCATAAAATACAACGTGTTTTTTTTCGGTTCGATTCCTGGCTCAAGCAGTTGATTTTATGAAAATTAAGGAGTGTTTTCAGTAGAATTTGAGATCAACAAGATTAAGGGTCCTCTTCCTCCAACCACGGTCTTTTTTCCATCCTAACTATATAAGTGTTTTACAGATTACCACCATCACAATGTATGTTAGTACCTATACAATACATACATAACATGGTCGGAAAAAGCTTCCTCAAATGTGTACTAGTAGAAATTAAAGAAGCTATAGTTTTGTTTGTTAGTTTTGCTGTAGTTTATATTGTGGCAAATAGGCACACTGCCGACATCATGTTATGAGATTAATAATTATTAAATCCATACAAACACAGTCATGTACAATCAATCTCATAATCCCAAAGTGACCGGCTTAAAGCTCTGTACCACTTAGCTATAAATTATTGCAAGACATGTTGCGATATATTTCCATGGTAATCTTCAAGGAGCTGTAATATATATTTCTATTACGTCAAAAATTGGTGGAAATGGCATTTTTACAATCTACCAATTTATGTTTTTCCATCCTTTGCTAACTTACATGCAACCTTTCATCCCCACATGGGTCAATATTTCAAAAACGCTAGAACTAATATCTGCTTGTTTCTTATCGCGTGCTATTAAAAATTTCATGGTTTTATCTTTGGTAATGAGGAATCCCATAAAAAATTCATCTCATATTTCAAACCCTTCATTTCCTTTTTACAAAAAAGGTAGCTTTTATTCCATTTCGAGGTTAAGTCTATTTTTGTACCAAATTTCATCAAAATCGATTCAGGTAAAGGATCTCATCTTGGATCTCAAAATGGATGCTGTATTCTTAATCCTGTTCCGAATACAGCATCCATTTTGAGACACCCGAAAACTACTAAAATACATTATTACATATTGATATCAAGTTTACAATTCGCGTCCGCCATCTTGGATCTCAAAATGGATAATCCGAACCCTGTAAACCATGAAAATTATATTTATATTAATAATAAGTTAAAAAGAAGCGTCCGTCATCTTGGATCTAAAAATTGATGATTTATTTGGAATCGCGACCCCTCAAAACCACGAAAATGATACCCATATCGATATTATATTAAAAAGTCACAACCGCCATCTTGAATCTCGAAATAGATGTCGTATTCGAAATCGGGACCCCCGAAAACCACGAAAATGATACCCATATTGACATTTTGTCAAAATGTCGCGTCCGCCATCTTGGATCTCGAAATAGATATTTTATTCGTAATCCGGACCCCCAAAACCCACGAACACGATACCTATATTGACAATGTTAAAAAGTCACGTCGCCATCTTGGATCTATTTTTATACCAAATTTCATCATAATAGAGTCAGGTGTTAGACGTGAATGCGTAACTTTATTTTGACTTCCTTACGACCTTTCATCTCCTGTTTCATCCCCCCATGGGTCATTTCCCCATGGGTATTTCAAAAACGCTAAAACAAATATTTATTTATTTCCCTAATTTCAAAGTTTCATGGTTTTATCTTTAACAATGACGAACTTCCATACAAACATTCATCCACTATTTCACCCCCACGCAGGTCAAAATTTTAAAAATATTAGAACAAATATTTCTTTATTACTTATTAAGTGCCTAAATTCAAAGTTCCATGGTTCTGTCTTCAAAAATGACGAACTTCCATACAAACTTTCATCCCTTATTTCAACCCATTTAACCTTTTTTTCGCGATAAAAAGTAACCTATGTCCTTTCCCGAGATCTAATCTATGTTTGTACCAAATTTCATCAAAATCGGTTCAGTGGTTTAGACGTGAAAGCTTAACAGACAGACAGACAGAGTTACTTTCGCATTTATAATATTAGTAGGGAAGTAGGTCAAACATAAAGTCACATTTGGTATCATGGTTCATGTAGTGCTTTGTAGTGCCTCAAAATAGTGACAGGTTGCCAGCCTGTCGCCCATAAAATGGAAATCAAACAGAAAAATCACCAAAACCTCAGTGATCTTAACAAACAAAAGAGGTGTTACACCCATCATGTCAGCAGGACGGGTATGAGCCGTGGGGAAATCCACTTCCACCCAAAGTGCTCTGATAGCAGTTATTGAGTGTCCTCTGTTTGTGTTGATGGCTCGGCGAGACTGCAGCTAGCAGGATCGCCGGCGAACATTATCTTCTCTCAGCATTCTGCTATCAGGCAGGTAGCCGAGCGTTCATTAAAATTATTAAATAGACTTTTTAATTAACTTCTGGCTTAATCGGCTGCGGAGTGGCCGCGGATGGCGTCGTTCTTATCGTTAAAGTTAATTATCTGTAGCGGTGGCGCACCGTTTGTTTATTCATATTGTTCAAAATTATTAGGAATTACGGAATTTCTGTTTTCAGCTTTGGTTTAATTGAAAATGATGCTGAAAATTTGCCTGATGCTTAATTTGATAAGTTGTGTATAGGTTGACAACAAGTTTAATAATAAACTTTTCAAATTTGATTTTATAGGTTTAATATTTTTTGTCTTTAAAAAACTAGAGCATATAACTAGCATGTATTTGGTTTTCACATTTTGTTACCTTTATCTCGAGGTTCCGTAGCAGTTCGGGCTACAACTGAGGCTACAACGCTATGCTAGAAGTGAGTTCAATAATGTCATTCAGACATCAGTAACTATTTACATAAAAATCAGAAGTTACTTTGAAGAAATGTATTGTATAAAACTAGACTACTAGTTAATTCGTTAGGACCAGTTAGGACGCTTTCTGTTTCACCGTATTATAAATGCATACATATAGTTGGTGGCACGTGTGAGCGATAGGTGACGCGAACATCGCTCGTGAGCATCACAATATCAGCACGTGTTTGGAGTTTGAAGCCGCGTGTGTCGGTTGTTTGTCAAATAATTATTAATTTACCAGGCAACTTCTGGCAACGACCTTCCTCGGATTTTCATAAATGAAGCTCTGTATTGTGTTTATTTAAATCAAAATTCAAAGAAACCAGACACTGAAAAGTAGCTGACGTTTGCTTCAGGGTTGATATTGTTTATTTCACATTCCCTTTGATACTGACAACTGTGAAACTAGATTGAATTGTTTAGATTAAAGGAGGAAGTTTTACGAATATAATATCTTAATATGTGGGACCATTGGTTCGTGCGCTGTAAAGATAATTCGCTCTGACTCACGCCATAGGGGAGTAATAAAAAGCTATTGGCGACGCGGTGACGT
The DNA here is from genome assembly GCA_955850985.1 of Elophila nymphaeata. NCBI lineage: Eukaryota > Metazoa > Arthropoda > Insecta > Lepidoptera > Crambidae > Elophila > Elophila nymphaeata. The sequence goes on along the minus strand of OY039078.1, from coordinate 25,450,158 downwards.
GCGCTCAATTTCTTATACCCGCCCTTGTAGGTGTCAAAAAAGTATAAGTTTTACCTGATGTTAATCTACATATATTAGAGATTCGAAATGATCTTTATGAGGTCCAGGGCTGCACTAAGAAAGGATTTTTGGAAATTCACCCTTTAAGGGGGTGAAAAGTTTGTATGGAAATCCGTCATTTTTTAAGTAAAATTCATGAAAATTTGTAAGTAATGGCACTTGGGTTAGAAGAAATAATAAGAAAATTTAAATGCTGCCTGAAGTAACTATTCTACGCGGACGAAGTCGTGGGCATAAGCTAGTTTAGGATAAAAACGCTTGCAAAACTAGTCTGTCACTCGAACTGCAGTTTCTAACGCTAACCCCCACCCTGTGAAGTTCAAGATGTTACATGATAAGTTGGTAAGTGATGATAGCATCGAAGGCGTAATTTTAACACTAACAGTCGAAACACAAGAATGCTCACAGCATTAATGTGCTAACTTTAATACGACGGTGGTAGGTACGTGCCAGCCAGTAGTCAGGCACACTACCACCAAACGAACGGAGCACAATTTTGAAGCTCACTGGGATCAAAGTGAGCTGAGGCAGTTAAATTATTGTTGTCGAAGTGTTTTTTGCCTAAAGACAACTAAAATTGTACTTCACTCGAAAAATATTTTTGAAGGTTTTTCCTAGGAAGGGTATCCAAAATTTGATTTCTCTGATTGATATTTGTGTATTGATTGTGGTTGCATCATGTCCGCCGCTGTGGTAGGGCATTGTCTGCAACGCAGACGATTGAGAAGTAGGTACCTAGCGCTCCGGCTCCACGCCGTATCTGTGACGTGCATCATATAATTCATTACCGAGATTGTTAACCCAAGAATGTTTACGATTCTCTTTTGCTTTGATATTGCGTAGGATTTTATTTGAAAAGTTTTAAAAGAAGGGATCGCTTATGTATCTGCCGAGCTTCCATGAATTACTGTTCTTATAGACTTATGATTTGTTATAAAATATTACTGGGGCTGCGTAAATTGATCTGTTTGTTACAGCGTCACAGCTGAGTCACGGATAAATTTATAATGCTGGACGTCATTGTGCTGTGACTGAGTTACTTTAGCTAAAAAGGAATCACGTACATATCGTGTAGTTTTTAATATGTAAGTTTATAAAAGAAAATTACCTACATAACAGATAATATTCAAACTATAGCAGTTCCCTTTCTGACAATTTCTCTGAAATCACTACAATTTGTATGTTATTACCATTTCCTCCCAATTTTATAGATGTATCTAGTACAATTGGTATGTAAGTAAAACAAAATAGATGCAACTAATTAAAGAAATGCAAGTAAATCTAATCGGGAGGGTCGTTACAGGTGGTAATGCATAGTACGAAGGCTTTTATTGATCCTCATTTTAAGGATTATTTTTAATACATAAGAGAATGGTTTGATTGGTATGAAGGTAAATAGATACTCGTCAGTATTTTGGTTCTAACAATCAATCAATTAAATTCTATATTTGCGTTATTTATGATATGTTACAAGATGTTATGTGATCTTTACCCTTTTTAGCCATTATTAATAATAGCATGCAAATTTACTCTGCTATTCTAAATGTACGTAGGTACAGGAATATTTTTACGAGCACCTTACATCAACATACCGGATTAATACCTTGTATTTTGTTGTTGGCTCAGCAACCGACTTCAAAAAGGAGGAGGTTCTTAATTCTTTGTAATATATTTTATAATGACTTAGCGAGAAAATTAAAAATTCGCGAGAAGACGGTTCTGAGAAAATTTAATGATTCTACCGGAGATGGAAGCTTACTCAGTAAATACCTACTGGGAAAGCAGATATGACAGCGTATGAGAAGAAGAGAGGTGATGTTGGCTTGTGGACCAAATTTATTATGCTAATATGTGGAATGTTTGATTGTTTTTTTTTTTGTTTTGTGTGCTTTTTATCGATTCGGCTGTCATTCTCGTCAAAATAGTGTGTTGAAGGCGCCATCTTGCGTACGCTATTTTTGTGTGGTTGTGGCGAGTGTGATCTGCGAGAGCGGCCAGTTTGATGGTTTGTTTAATTTACGAGCGCCGTAAACTCCGCCATTAGTACCAATAAATATTATTGCAAAATTTGCTGCACTCACGAATATTTTTATCTTTATTTCGATGAACGTATTATTTATTAGTGACACATTGGCCACATGGGTTCGTTTTATATTCATTATCTGTTCGATTTTAAAGAATTACAAGTCAAAAGATTCTACTAGTATAGACGACATATTTGTGATATTTATGCAGTAGCTATCTCTGCTTGTTGCCCGAAAATTTAAATCAAAATTGAATACTCTTTCCTAGTAGGAATATTACTGATCAAAGTGATATTTGTAAGTGAGTATCCATCAATGGTCGCGGTCAAGTGCGACCCGGTAGTTGTGGCGCGACCCCACATACTCCACTATATATAACCAAGTATAATATTGAGACATGATTGTGGATGGAGTAGCTGCCGCGTCACGAGGCCTCGGGCGCGGGCCCACTGAGCGCGGCCCGTTTGTACTTCGTAATAGCATCAACCACGGAGACCGCCACGGTTCGATTATGGCCAGAAGGTCTGCTTGCCATAAAGCGTCAATGACAAGTTCACGTACAGTCGGGGTAAATGTTCACACCTAAGTTCGACATTTGCTTGAAAAAGGGCTATTATCAGTGATGCCAACATTTCATTTTATAATACAGAGAACCACGCTCATAATCCCAAAAAGGGGTTGAGCAGAGCTTTAGGTAACATTTGGTAACAAAAGAAGCCGCATCTGGCAGTATAGTTTATACAGTAGCTCAAAATAATGACAAGTTGCCGGCCTGTCGTTTACACAATAAGGGGCATCAAATCCAAAATTTCACAATCCTTTAGTAAACAAACCAATTAAAGTCAACGACGACAGATGTCACACTTAAAATCATCTCAGCAGCAGGGTTTAGACGATTTTAAAGTGAGTAATATCCTTTATAAAGAACCTTATGATTTTGAATTTTGATTTTGAAACTACATACAGAGATTATTGGGAAAGGTGTATATATACTATTATTATTGACCCTTGTTATTTTGTTATAGGAATGAATCTGAAAACTGGCGAAGGGTTTTTCGTACCTCAACTGTGTACCTCAGGTGTACCTACAAGAACGGGTGCCTCAAATAAGAATGAAGTTAAATGAGAAGTATGAGTGACATTTAGTAACAAAACAAACTACTTCTAAACTTAATTGTACCACATTGTATTGGAGTTTCGTTACGGTTTGTAAAAGATACACAAGAATTTTTGGATTGCAACAACACAACGAAGATGTGGGTAGGAATAGTCACAGCAGATGACAACCGGCTGGCTTTTGAGCCCGACAACATTATGGAGGAGGTTGAGAGCAAAAGAGGCGTGAAAAAGCTCCTTGCAGGTCAGCAAGGCGAGGATGGTTGGTGCGCGGTTTTATCTCTCCCTATATTTGCTTTTGCTTACCATCAGGTGGAATGGAGTCATTTGCTTGACCTTTTTATAAAAAAATGTGTGTTGTTGTGAAAATGCTCAAGAAAATATTTTTTATCTTAGGAGTTTAGTTAAATTATAGTAATAAAAGATCAGCGTGGACCTTCTGCAGGTGGCGATGGCGTGCGCCGCGGAGGACCTGTTGCTCGCTCACAAATTACTCGGCTCCTTATATTTACATTTGTGCTCGCTCGTAATTTGATATTTCTATGGCGGTTTTCTCGCGTAGAGGCTACTTAGTTAAGCTTGCTTCTTGAAAGGCTTTTACCAAAAAAAACGTTAATAATCCTACTTAGCTTTTATTGCTGAAATCCGCTTCCAGTCATTTTAGCGCCTTAATCTACTGTCAATATGGAACTATCTCACTGAAAAGACCTTTTATTTTACAGTAAATAATTTATCGCTCGAATGGAGGAGTCACGCTGGACAGAGGAGAGCTAGGAGAGTCCTAGAATAGAGACCGAGGTAATGACTGGGTCTGATCCAGTCGTGTCCTCTGATGTCGTCTGGGTTCAATATCGCTTTGACTGTGCAGGAAGGGGCATAAATCTAAGAATGGATCACGACGAAGCCGACATGGTGATGATGATGATAAGATAATAAGTTTAAATCAGGTGTGATTCCTGTTTTAGTAGAGTGCTGCTGGTTTGCAGAAAGAAAGAAAAATCTTACGGACTAACTCCGATTAAATAGAATTATTGACGATCTAGTAAAGGTCACGAGAAGCCGCTGGATGCTTGTAGCGCAGGACTGATTGAGCTTGAGATCCTTGGGGGAGGCCGATGTCCAACAGTAGGCGGCTCTCGCCTGAAATGATTATGACGATGATGAGAATTGCTATGATAGTTCCACTGTGGTTCAGGGTTCCGGGTGAAGCTCGCTATAACCTTCGGGGTTGTCATCAGTTACCATTGGGTAAGATGAAGGTTAGCAGCTTCGTCATTCGATAAAAAAAATACACTAATCTGCAGCTAAATAAACTTTAAAACCCTAATAATGTTAAGCTTTTATTCTACGTACTCTGACATTTAGCGCAACTGACACCTTGGTGTCTTTAGGCCACGGTGACCAATTACCATCCAACAGGTCTTCACGCAGACTACCTACTGATTTTTCTACATTTGCCTGCTGCTTTGTCGCTGCTGTCTTTGAAACCATATCTCTAGTTAACAAATTCATGTTATGGCTAATGTGCTTTCTCTTCAGTACACTGTATCTTTCAACCATTATCGTAATTGTTTCGGAGCCGACTTTTTGTGAGATCTTTAACATTTTTTGCGTCGTTACTTCGACGTAATCTCATTATTTGGCCGTTTGTTTCGTTAGAAAATGTATATTATTTTGTATTATGTAGGCGGCTTACTGATAAACCTTACTTTAATTTCATTTGTAATGATGCTGTTGATGGCGCTTCTCGAACGGTTTTTTAATAGACATTTAAGTTAATATCTTATCAATATTAGAAGAATACAATTTTGAGCATATTAAAATCAAACCATAAAGGAGTCCCTGAAAAGTAGGTAATCATCGAAAATAATATTTGATAGAAGTGGATACTGCACAGTGAAGCCGTTCGTATAAATACCTCGTATTGAAATAGCTTCCTTACCACTCTTGCTTAGCAATGCACTACTTCATGATTTTAATAACATTACACCATGTTTTTATAAAATTTATGGTGAACGACCCGTAATCATTACATACTGGCAATATTAGGAAGTTGCTTAATGTTTGATGGTGGAAGATAGAAGCTGCCTTCACCTTTAACCACTGAGTGAATGGCCGTCTTAAACTAAGTGTCGGAACACAATAATGCTGTTAACACTATTGTTCTGGTGACTGACTTTGATAAGAAGGTTGGCTACCAGGGTGGACTTAAGACTGGTACTGGTGGATATGAAAGCCCTACAAACCTTGCACAAATTGTTACTTCATTGGAGATCACACCCGGAATGTGGTGGTAGTCACTCGTGAGCTGCCAACCCTTGACTCGACTCTATCCCTTTAAGACATAGGTACCAGGATAAACTCTGTCCTTTTCGTCCGACATAGTTGTATCTGACCACAGTATTCTGGAAGATGGAACTTCCTTGTCCAGGGTAGGTATCGCAAATTGGCTGTAACTTATCTTCTAACAGACATGTAAATATATATTCTTTGAAGGCAATCAGTATACAAACAAAGCCAATTAATTGATATCGACTAACAAACAGACACCTACAGTTATATGACCGGCCTGTTGCCTGTGTTCACGGTACAGGGAGGATGTAATTGCGTCCCTTACCTTAGAATGACTGTTTGACGACCTCAAACTGACGTGCGACCCAACTCTCGGCAACTGTTTGTTTATTTATTTAAGCTTACTTTGCAATATGTGTTGTAAAAATTTAAAAAGTATTTTGTTTCGTTATTAGGTGCTCCGGCTATACAAAGGTTGCAATGCTTGAATGAGTGAATAAGCTTTATCGTCACAAGAAGATATAAATACATACATAAAGTGACGCATTTCTCCCATAGCGGTAGACAGAAAAAGACCACTGGTTTTCACTGGCTACGATCCTTACATACACATTCCTTGGCTTATCTACTGTCATCACAGATCTCATACATACTCGGTGAGTTTCTAGTAAGTACTTTAGGCCTGGCCTTGTGGATGAATAAGAAGAAAAAGACAAAAAATCCATTTCGATTTCGATTCGACTTCGATTGGCCACATAAATCAATTTTTCTTAACTAATGTCAAATAGTGTGTTTTCGATTACCAACGACAGTATCAAATTTTGAAGATTCGAGGTGATGTTTTTCTGGTCAAACGTAAGTTTAATGTGTCGTCCACTGTACTGTGGAACTTGTCATGCATGTCAAATGATCAGTTATCATCAAGTAGAGGCGGTAATTGTGTCGTGGCCAATGTAAATGAAGGCCGTATTATAAAGTTCAGGAATATTTAGACGAATAAAATTTAAAAACTAGAGAGTAATATGTGTACAATTGGGAACATTGTAAGGGAAGACGTCTTAAATTACAATTTATTTTTCTATCAACGTTATGAATGTGTAAGTATTAGTTTATTATTTTCGTAAATTATTATGATTATATATTAAAGACTTGACCAAGTGAACTATGACTCTTTCCAAATCAATACTATGAAAACTGTAAAGGGAGGATAGAACTTGCTGAGTTTCTTGCCGGTTATTCTCAGAACAAGGCCTCCTGGTCGACTCTTGAACTGATGGCATCAAAATTGACTTTCATAAGTGTACAAATTGTGCCTAAATGAATAAAGTACTTTTGACTTTGACTTTGTCGCGTGTCTCATCGTCACACTCCGATGATGTATCGTCGCGTCGGTCGCGACCGCGTCATCCATCACGCGCGTCGTCACCGTCAAACATGGCCTCTTATTATTTGGGATCGACAATAAATTTATTTCAGCGACCGAGCCTCGAGCTCGAGTCGACCAGACAGATCGGCCATCTTTACCCCGCTACAGATTTATTACGTACTGACATAAATTATACTCCATACAGAAAAGAAATACAATATTTGAGACGTGAAACTGCGACACTGGCTTTTTTCGTTGTGCGATCACATATTAGACTGCTATATCGATAATTAAGTATCTGTACGGTAATTATACTGTCTAGACAGTACTTAATTAGTAAAGTTTAGATCACTGCACAATATAGTATTTTTACTTTATATAGTAATAGATGTATAAATTGGCATGGAAATCATACTACTTAGAATTAGAAAACGACATAAAAAGCAAATCAAATTGGATGTAGAAGTTGTCTTAATCTTTGACAATGTTAGAGTTCTCATGACAAAAGACGTAAGGCCAAAACAAATAGAGATTTAGGAGAAACACTCTTGAATCCCGGATAGCTGACGTCATAAGAGCAGTCTACGGGTTACCGGAGGGATTATGTGTTCGAACTTTGCCTTACAGAAAAACATTTTTGACGTGACAACGTCTTATAATTCGATAGAGCCGGCTGCACGCACGAAAAAACATGACGTCATGCGGCGTTACCTCGCTCTGAATCTAATTCTCTAATTTGAATTTGGAATTATGTTCTTTAAAATTTAAACTTTCAATGATACCAAAACCAGCCAGATACAAATAGTATAGCCAAAGAGATTTTATTACAAGTTTATTCATACTATAATGCGAAATCTATTAAACAAATGTGGTTAGGCGTCTTTTTATATACAGGGTTACAGGAAAAGTCGACCTAGATCCGTTAAGAGAGTGTAGTACACATCATTTCTGAATGATTTCACTATGGAACCCTCCATCCTAAACTTAACCGTTTTGGAGATATTCGTGTTTTAATTTTTTTTATGAAAATGCCCAATTTTTCGGCTATTCAATTGAATATTTTGAATTTTTTTGATTCTAATGATTATTGTTTTGGTTTTTTACATGGATAATGAGATGGTTAATGACCTCAATGACTAAAATTGCACGTAAGTTAAGTAAATAGGTCATTGTAGACGATCTAAACTTAAGAAAATAAGTACAAATTATAAAAAAATATTTTTCTTTTCTGGATATCTCAAAAAATTATCATGGCACTTGCTCTGCAGATGTGCTTAAAAACATCTACATTTTCTCAGCTATCCAACGAGGTATAACAACCTAGGGTTGTATTTAAACTCATAGAAAAAAACATAGTTAAAAAGGTTCAGGTAGTAGGTCTAACCGTGAAACTTAGTTTCTAAGGCTACATGGGGCAGTCAGAATAAATAGCGCTTATTTAATCTAATTAATTTGACTTAAGTTCAGCATCATCATTTCAGCTTAAGTTCAGCATCATCAAAATTTTATAGTTCATGTTCTACGTGTCCACCTCTATTTCGCACACATTTTCTCATTCTTTCACGTAGTCCACTTTTCACTACACCAGTGGTTAATGTTCTTCTTATGTCGTTAGCAGCATTAATTATCCTTTCTTTGAGAACTTCCACTGACGATATGGGGTTGAGCTCACTGTAAACGAGGCTCTTCATGTGCCCCCATACATAAAAATCCATGGGGGTCAGGTCGGGAGATCTGGCTGGCCAGGGTAAAGGTCCACCTCGTCCAATCCATTTGTTAGGATAGTTAGTGTCCAACCATTCCCTAACGCTTCTTCTGAAATGAGCAGGGCAGCCATCATGTTGAAACCACATGTCCCGCAGTAATTGTAATGGGAGATCATCTAGTAGGTCACCTAAGTCACCTCTTAAGAAATTTTCATAAGTTTCACCATTGAGGTTGTCTGGAAGAAAGTAAGGCCCAATCAAATGGTTGGAAATGATGCCCATCCACACATTTACACTAAATCGTCGTTGTGACCCCTTTACTCTTTTCTTATTTGGATTGCCTCGTTCTTTAGGAGCCCAATGGTGTGCGTTATGGTAATTAGTAATCCCGTCCTTATCGAATTTGGATTCATCTGTCCATAATATTAATTTTAGGAAATTCGGGTCCTCGATATCTGCATTGAGCATGAATCTGCAGAAGTCCATGCGTCTCGCGGGATCTCCTTCTTCAATTACATGTACCGGCGTGTAGTAGTATGGATACAGGCCTGCCGTATGAACCGTAAACCACACTTTCCATTGAGTTAGGCCCAGTTCACGGGCAACAATATTGGTCGAAGTGGTTGGGTCTCTTCTGAACCGTTCTACGATTTCGTTGTCTTGTTCCTCGTCGTCATCAATGACACGTGGTCTTCCTAAGTCCGTACGTCGTCGCAAAACAGAGCCAGTTTCACGAAGTCGTCGGTAAACTCCGTCGAAAACGCTCACATCAGGTACTCGACGGTCGGGATAGCGTCGTATGTACTCAGTCCGAGCTTGTGCGGACACGCAATTGCAGTATCCGTAGCAGATAATCATATCCGCATATTCTTCGTTCGAGTATGTTGCCATTTTCAACAGTCCAGTATCACAAGCACAAATCAGAGTCCAGTAAACAAGCACAGTAGTCACAGTTAGAAAAATCAGTCCAGAAACAAAGCCAAGTCGTGTAGGAATCCGAAAGCACAATAATTCGCATCTACCATGGACGAATCGCATGAGCAGACTAAAATGGATGGCAAGCAAACATACGACCAAATACAAAACAGTGGGCATGTTGTATCCCCAAACTTGTTTTTGCACATTATTTTTCTCACTCTCACCTGCATAAATCGTAAGTTGTCTCGCTCACACGCACCGGATTAACTTGAAGGACAATAGCCGAGGGACCCGTTAGACCTACTACCTGAACCTTTTCAACTATGTTTTTTTCTATGAGTTTAAATACAACCCTAGGTTGTTATACCTCGTTGGATAGCTGATAAAATGTAGATGTTTTTAAGCACATCTGCAGAGCAAGTGCCATGATAATTTTTTGAGATATCCAGAAAAGAAAAATATTTTTTTATAATTTGTACTTATTTTCTTAAGTTTCGATCGTCTACAATGACCTATTTACTTAACTTACGTGCAATTTTAGTCATTGAGGTCATTAACCATCTCATTCTTCATGTAAAAAACCAAAAAAATAATCATTAGAATCAAAAAAATTCAAAATATTCAATTGAATAGCCGAAAAAATGGGCATTTTCATAAAAAAAATTAAAACACGAATATCTCGAAAACGGTTAAGTTTAGGATGGGGGGTTCCATAGTGAAATCATTCAGAAATGATGTGTACTACACGCCCTTAACGGATCTAGGTCGACTTTTCCTGTAACCCTGTATAAATATTTATTATTATATATTTTCACATCAACAATACTGGCATTTTAGTTTGGTAGATGTGCTCGCCGACGCCATCTGGTGTGGAGTCTGTGATTCGGACAGATGGCTCAAAAGGCGCGATTCCGTGCCACCATTTTTGTCATATGAAGAAAAAGTGTTCCCGCGCATTCTGCTTCTGTTTTTCGCTACGCCGCAATAACACATATTTTGAAAACTTTCGCTGTGATCGCATTTTAACTTGATTATTACGTCAAGTGCTTATTATAATAATTTCTTATTACGCCCGCGAGAAGATATTGGTGACTTTCGCATATTTGTGTTTGGTGCAACTGGTGGACTGGAATATCTATAGTCGCAGGACTAGTGCGAGCAGTGGCTGTGCCTATCTTCTTGAGGTCTGAAGGCTGATGATCGGTGAAGCATCGGGTGAGTCGTGCATTACGTTTATCCGACCTATTTTGCCAGATTGTTGATGTCCAGTCTATAGCCGTTGTTAGTCATTAAGTTCGCCGCTTCACCAGGAATTGCCCAAATTCGCCCCATATTATTTATAGATGGTAGCTATTTACACGCTTCACCATCTCTTATGGTCCATTTCGAGCCTGAATGCTACCTTTTTTATTAACCTTCATAACATATTATTAGATTAATACAATCTACCCGCAGACGCAAATGTTAATCCCGCTAAATTACATTCACTTTACGTAATTTTTGGTAAAGTGACGCTTTATTCTCTTATTAATCATATGTACATTGTTTTAATATAATAGTTCATCATAAAAAAACCCGCATAAGAATATCTTAATTTATTTTTTATTAACACAAAGTGCCGCATTTACACCGTACGTAATCGTTGCACGGTTTATTCGCTGGCCGCCATTACACCGTTCACAGATTACTATTTTACATTAAAATATTTTTTAATAATTTGGTTATTTTTTGCCTAAAGTAATGGCTACTTCGCAATCTTTAACGATTTCTGAGGCTAAATTATTGTCTTTGATTTCTAAGAAGGAAACCATTTTTGAAAGGATTAATCGTTTATATGGTTTGTCGATATCCAACGTAAAGATTAAAATTATGTTTATTTCATAAAATTATGCTTATTTTTTTAGTTTTTGCATTAAGTCAAAATATTTAGAATAATAGAAATACATAAGTTTATTGTACATACATCGACACAAAGAGAGTATATAAAAAAAAAACATTTCGTTCGTATTTATTGCGTAGCGTAGATCTGGGATTTGGTACCTATATGAAAAAGATATTTGAAATGAGAACAGTCAATTGATTTACAACTATGGAATAATTTTATTTTTGCGTTTACAAACGCGTAAATATAATACTAGAAAAATGCACTGAAAAACAACAATTGATTTACAACTAACAACATTAATCCTTATTCCTTACTATTCCTTATTCCTTACTAATATTATAAATGCGAAAGTAACTCTGTCTGTCTGTCTGTCTGTCTGTCTGTCTGTCTGTCTGTTAAGCTTTCACGTCTAAACCACTGAACCGATTTTGATGAAAATTGGAACAAATATAGATTAGATCTCGGGGACGGACATAGGCTACTTTTTATCGCGAAAAAAAGGTTGTATGGGTTGAAAAAGGGGATGAAAGTTTGTATGGAAGTTCGTCATTTTTGAAGATAGAACCATGAAACTTTGAATTTAGGCACTTAATAAGACATAAAGAAATATTTGTTCTAAGATTTTTTAAATTTTGACCTGTATGGGGGTGAAATAGTGGATGAAAGTTTGTATGGGACTTCGTCATTGTTAAAGATAAAACCATGATACTTTGAAATTAGGGACTTAATAAGAAAGACGGTTGTGACTTTTTAATATAATATCGATATGGGTATCACTTTTGTGGTTTTCGGAGGTCCCGATTAGATCCAAGATGGCGGACGCGACTTTTTGACAAAATGTCAATATGGGTATCGTTTTCGTGGTTTTTGGGGGTCCGGATTACGAATAAAGCATCTATAACGAGATCCAATATGGCGGACGTGACTTTTTGACAAGATGTCAATACGGGTATCATTTTCGTGGTTTTCGGAGGTCCCGATTCCTAATACACCATCCATTTTGAGATCCAAGATGGCGGACGCGAATTTTTAACATAATGTCAATATGAGTATCGTTTTCGTGGTTTTTGGGGGTCCAGATTACGAATAAAACATCTATTTCGAGATCCAAGATGGCGGACGCGACTTTTTGACAAAATGTCAATATGGGTGTCATTTTCGTGGTTTTCGGGGGTCCCGATTCCGAATACGACATTTATTTCGAGATCCAAGATGGCGGTTGAGACTATTTAATGTAAAATCGATATGGGTATCATTTTCGAGATTTTTGGGGGTTCTGACTCCGAATAAAACATCGATTTTGAGATCCAAGATGGCGGACGCGAATTTTTAACATAATGTCAATATGGGTATCGTTTTCGTGGTTTTTGGGGGTCCGGATTACGAATACGACATTTATTTCGAGATTCAAGATGGCGGTTGAGACTATTTAATGTAAAATCGATATGGGTATCATTTTCGAAATTTTTGGGGGTTCTGACTCCGAATAAAACATCGATTTTGAGATCCAAGATGGCGGACGCGAATTTTTAACATAATGTCAATATGGGTATCGTTTTCGTGGTTTTTGGGGGTCCGGATTACGAATAAAACATCTATTTCGAGATCCAAGATGGCGGATGCGACTTTTTGACAAAATGTCAATATGGGTGTCATTTTCGTGGTTTTCGGGGGTCCTGATTCCGAATACGACATTTATTTTGAGATCCAAGATGGCGGTTGAGACTATTTAATGTAAAATCGATATGGGTATCATTTTCGAGATTTTTGGGGGTCCGGATTACGAATAAAACATCTATTTCGAGATCCAAGATGGCGGACGCGACTTTTTGACAAAATGTCAATATGGGAGTAATTTTCGAGGTTTTCGGGGGTCCTGATTCAAAATACATCATCAAGATGGCAGATGGGATTTTTTATCATCTACGTCGAGGTCCAAGATGGCAGATGGGACTTTTTAACATAAAAGCGATTTGGGTATCAGTTTCGTAGTTTTCGGGGGTCGCGATTCCAAATACGTCATCAATTTCTAGATCCAAGATGGTGGATGCTACTTAACTTATTATTAATATATGGATATCATTTTCGTGGTTTACAGGGTTCCATTTTGATATCCAAGATGGCGGACGCGAATTTTAAACTTGATATGGGTATCAGTTTTGTAGTTTTTGGAGGTCTCAAAATGGATGCTGTATTCGGAGTCAGGATTCAGAATACAGCATCCATTTTGAGATCCAAGATGGTGGACGTGACTTTTTAGCTTAATCGCTTTCACGCCTAACACCTAAACCGAATTTATTGAAATTTGGTACAAAAATAGACGAAACCTCGAAATGGAATAAAAGCCTTTTTTGTGAAAAAGGGAATGAAGGGGTTGAAATATGAGATAAAAAATTTTATGTGATTCCTCATTACCGAAGATAAAACCATGAAACGCAAATATTGTTCTAGCGTTTTTGAAATATTGACCCATGTGGGGATGAAAGGTTGCGAGTAAGTAGCAAAGGATGGAGAAACATAAAATCGTAGATTGTAAAAATGCCATTTACTGTAGTGCACTGCAGTTTGTATATGTGTGTTTTTTGCATAATAAGTACCTACACAAAAAAATGCTGCCTAAAGTAATTATTCCACGCGGACGAAGTCGCGGGCAAAAGCTAGTACGTTCATAAAGGAAACTCTACCACGTTCGGATTCTATTTTCAATTTTACTATTGTCCTAATTTTTTTAATAACTGGAAATGTTAGAACAGCCGAAACAGGGATCTGCCAGGCAAAGCAAACCATACTGCTTTGGTTTGCACAGTGGCAAAAGTCACAGATGAAATCGTTCCATAAGCAGGTGCGCGGCGCTGGCGCCGGTTAAAGCCCCAACGAGCGCCGATAAACCCCGTTCGTGACGGGACAATTGCTCGTAAAACGAAGTCTTTTTATTAGGACTAGCACTTTTATTTGAATTCCGACGGAAGACGTAAACCGCTCGTGACGTGGTACACCTACCACGATGAGAACATTACGCGTGCCGGCAGTCCCGTCTCCCACATACATTACGTGTATGCTGTCCTAAGGTAACGTACCCTATACACTTGTAACATCAAAAGTCTTTGCAAAGTGAAAATCAACTGTTAACCTTTAATACTAGAAAAACCTGTTAACCGTTAACTACGGAGGTGGTTTTTTTGTTACACTAGTACCGATGTGGGGCTCGAGAGAACGTATTTATACAACACTGAGTTTTATAGAATATACGTACGTTATACATTAAACTCTTGTTTTTATTGTTAATCTATAATATAAAAATGAATCGCAAAATGTGTTGGTAAGCGCATAAAGGAGACACATACTTTGCCATGATATACTGTAAAGAAATCGTAACTTCATTCGAATTTATCTTTCACATAATTACAGTCTTTAACCATTGCGAATCTCAGAATAAAACCTAATGTAACTATAAAATAACCTGCCTGACTTTACCCAACAAAAACTAGAAACGCATAAAAGAAGGTGAAATCGAAATGTGCGTTGAAGTGCACCGCATACACATAAAACGTAAAGTGCGCACCACATGGGGGTAGCAATTAACAATGGTACAGTTTTTTATATATATTCACATAGATTTAGCTGCAGTCTTGCTGATTGAACGCCTGTACCATGTAAAACTCGACGAGTTTGTCCAGCGACTACTCGGGGCGACAAAAATGATTAGCAAGTTTTTAGAAGGCGTGATGAGAACCGTAATACTGTATGGAATAATATTTGCGTTTACAAAAGCCGCCCGGATTGCGGAAGATGCTGGGTTCGATTCCCGCCTGGGCCAGGTCAATATTTTTCAGTGTATTTTTTCTAACGGTAATACTGGTTGATGGTGGATGTTTTTGTGATTAGATTTTTTATTGATTGTACAGTTTTCCATATATACCGTTTTACCATGACACTCCTTTTATCAGAGCTGAGTGCTTAGATAACTGTTCAATTTATTATTTACGTTTCAGAGCATTTTCCTGTTGCAAGTTTTTTGGAAAAAGTGCTTTGTTCTGCAAAAGTTTCTCCATTGATATAATACATTATTTTCATATCTATCACAAACGACAAATACATATAAAGCGGTATAGCATAAATAACGTCAACGTCTTATTGTTAATATCCCCAGCTCAGTAAGCGGCCTCGTCAGCTGATGGCGATGGTAGCATCTCCCCAGCCACCAATTAACCTCCCCCACTCTCCGCTCAGCCTGAAAGCTCTGCTCGCGATTGAGGTGCTCCACAAGGCACATATTAGTCTCACCCGGTCTACAACCTTCGCTGTAATCAATACATACGGCCCAGCAATTTTGAGTTCAAATTTAATAGATGTTGCAATACAAAATCAATGAATTCTTCGGATAAAGCAGAATAATGATAATATTAAGTACTCGTATAAATATAAACAAGATTTTGCTTAGCTTTGTAATAAAATATTGGAAATCTAAAAAAAGGAAGCTTTAAACTATAAGAACTCCATTTTTGTACACGAAAATTTGTCTTTACACAAAAATAAATAAATTGTTTATGTGTAGTTAGTGCATAACATTTTAGTTGAGGTAGGTCACCACAGCTAATGAAAGCGTCCGGCGCGGCCTCACAGAAGATCACAGTCAAATAACATCTATATTATCATATGAAGTGTTTATTACATGATATTTGTTTTATAATGTCAAACTTATTTAAATTAGGTAATATGGCTGTCGACAGCAAATGATCTTGATATTTTCGACACCATACCACCAAACTCCTCTCTGGTGTGACTTGATAATGTGCACAAAAACCAAAGAACCATACCTACAAATAAACTGCAAATAAAGTGCCGTTAAATATAAATCATTCGTAAAACCGCTAGGTTTCCTCACCGTCGTTTAATCACGTCTGATCTCCCAAACCTCACATACATTTAAATATACGAGCCAAGATTGCCTGTCGGCGGCACACAGCCACTGGTTCGGGAGTGAATTGGCTCCGCGTGTGCGCGTATTGCGGCCCCGCACTCCTCACCGAGCCGGGAATCCGGGATTATCTGACATCGAGCCCCGCGGATTTCCATACTAGAACTGTATCGAACACGACCCTCAACTAGTAATGACTGTTACTTTCTGTGCTATGGGGGTTAGGTTTTATCTTCAATATTGCAGGAATGAATAGTTTAACAGAAGCAAGGCTTGTTTTAATGGTGGTTTGAAAATGAATTAGGCCAATAACTATTTTTTTACAACCGTGAGCTAAAAAAGCAGCTTAACTCATTGTACCCACCAGCCGACCAAACCCTTCCCTATTTATTTATTTATTTGTATTGACACACCAACGACATACTCACAATACATTTAATGAGTTAACAATAATATAGGGCACTATTATATGTGTTGCCTTTACACGTATACACAGCATCACATGTTTATCGTACCATTACTGGTCTCCCCTTGACTTGAGAAAGCCTGGAAACATCTCAAAAGTTGATAGAAACCTTATATTTTGATGTCATACATGCATGTCAAATTTGGTTGCAATAAGTTAAAGCATACTCGAGTTATCGTGCTAACGCACAGACACACACAGACATACATATGGACATAATTACAAAAACTGTTTTTTTGGACTTGGGGAGGTCCAAAACGTGTAAATCCGTTAAAATCTCGGTCAAATTTTTTGAAGATTACAAGACTTTCTCTGTACTACGTATACAATAAAGTAAAAATCAGTATAAGACATGACACATAACTACCTACTAGATTAATATATTATTATTTATCTACTATATTTTAATCCTTAACAATGTGAAATAGTTTATTTCTAAATTGTCATAATGTGGTCTGGAAGATATCGACGTCATTAGCGATACCATTATAGTCACAGAACATGGATTTAACCTATGGAGCTTAGTAAATAAAACCCAATGATAGAAACACACTACAAAAAAGTTATTTGACTACTATATTTTGTGATTTCGAAGGTGGTGTTCTAAAGTCGAGCGGATTACATTCTAGAAATACTAAATTCTGTATCTAAATCTGAAATCTGGTACTGGAATGAGACCACAGCCATTACTGAGCAATTACCCATTTAATGTCGGCCACACGGATATCAATATTTTATTTGCAAGTACTTATCTGGTGCCGCGCGTCCGGAAGCTTATTTGGAGATAAGTACAGCTATTTTGCTCCACAACTTTATCACAATTGAATACTTCCTACTAACTTTTTTATGCTATAAAACGTTGCGCGCTCTCCGCTCGGACGCTGTGATCGATCCAACTCACTTTTTTCAGAGTAGAATAAAATTCCGCGCGAGAAATTTGTATTTTAAACGGTTTTTGCTTGAAAGGGATCCTTAACGAGACTTTTCAGTTCACTTCATCGATCGAAGTCTTCAGAGCTATGTTATAATGCAGAACGATTGAGAGGTAACAGATTGGCTTAGTATAGGCATGTAATGAGAAAAGACGATGAGCATGTTACAAAGATGAAATGAAATATGAAGTTATGGAAATGACTATGGGTGGATATATAGAAGGAAAGGTAGACTGCAGAAATGATAATGGCAAAGAAGGGTGTTAATGTTGAGATGACGGCTGATAGACATATTCTAGAAAGAATATGTCTATCAGCCGTCTATGCGTAAAGATTGGAAGAAGAAAATATATTACGACCACCACAAAGCTATGCTATAAGCAAAATAGTCTTCCTTTCGTTGTGGTTGAAAAGCCAACATTAGGTACATGTAATGATTATCAATTATTCACAGGTCCAAGACATGCGTGGTGGACCAAGCATTTTTAACCATTGCTTAAAATAGATTCGACAAGGTTGTTCAGATTGTTGTAAGGCGATATCTGCGTTCCCGACGACTATGTTACTGCTACTGCTGGATTAGGGAAAACACGTGGAATTTACTGTCGAATATCGGATCGCTCTAATTTCTTCGTAAGATTGAGAATAACGACATGTAAGTAAAATGTCAAGTAAATTTTAATTTAATAAAGGTAATTTTAAGCTCAATAGCCGTATATTTACGTTAGTTAAGGTACTCATTACTTGTAACAGGAGAGTGGAAGCCATTTAGATAAAGAACTGCGCCCAATAAATTGTCTAAAGCTACCTCGGCGGTGTATCTAATATTGAATATCAGCGTTATATTTATTCCACACATTATTATTAAGTTTCTATTCAAAATACAAGACATTTTAGATCCAGTGGAAAGCAGCCTACCTAGCAATTTTTCTTCTTTTATTTTTTTAAGTTCTTTCGTAGTGTATTGTTTCTGTTGGCGAGAAACAAGTAAGGTTTCCAGGGCTCCACGAGTTAGGGTTGGCAGCGCACGCTACGGAACAGCGGCTACGGCTACAAATCGTAGCGCATTTTCATAGTAAAAAAGAGGAGTTCCGAGATAATAAGTGTAATACGACCTCAACGTGCACCGGACGACTTAATTTAAGACCTTTTTGGAAAATCTAAGTGTCTGCAATGACAATTTTTTCGATTGAATAAACTTGAAAGACTAGGAAAAGGGAAAACAATATAACCATTTTGAAAACGTAGGGGAAAATTACAAAATGTGAAACCTAAATAAGTGAATGTGAGTTAAATCCGTTAAAGTAGTTTTATTTAACACCATTTTGTAGTTTATTCTTGACAAAATGTTTTGTTAACAAACGAGCATTAATTATGATTCGCCAGATGTTAAACGCTTCATAAAAAACATAATATTCACCAACGTGCTGCTCATTTTTTTTTGTAAGACTACTGCAGTTTGCCGCTGATGGCATTTACTGCTCCACCGGATTTTTTAAGAAGGCGAAAACCTTGGGGGGTCCTCAAGCCTGTAGGGCGGACGTTCCAAGGGGATTACTGGGCGACCGAGCATCTCCCCCATGGGGAGTCTCTCGACCGCCTAGCGTCCCTAGGTCGTCCGGATCGGAAGGGAGCGACACGCCCGAGGGTGCCTCTAAAGGCTCGGACCTCGGCTCGGGCGCATCGGGTTGTGGAGGACACGGCGAGAAGCGCCCCGGCACATATCTGTACCGGGTATAGCGCATCGTGTGTAGACCGGGTCGACGCACCCTTGTTCGACGAGTGCGGTGATTAGAAAGTGTGACACTAGTGCTTGAGTGTGTAGTGTTGTTTGGAGTCGGTAGCGAGGCATTTGCGCTCGTGATTGAGTCGTTGGGGTCCAATAGGACGTTTTTTGGACGGCGAGAGGCGCGCGCGGCATCTCTATTTGCACGGTAACTAGAGGCTTGGACTACGAGTGGGTTTGGATGGTGAGGAGCTTTGTCGAAGTAGCGCCTAGACGCTTCCTTCATGAACGAGGATATGGTTGGGAGATCGAAATCTCTATGGAGATCGACATTGCGTATGTACCAGGGGCAGCCTGATGCCATGCGCAGGAAACGGTTCTGGATAATTTGGAGTTTTTTGATGTTGGTGGGAGCCGCGTGTGCAAAGACAACGCTAGCATATGTCATGATAGGTCGTACACAAGCTTTGTAAAGCTTCCTCTTATTTCTAAGAGACATTCTATTCCGATTTCCGTGCTGCTTACCGTAAGAGCGTTACACATTACGCCACGCTGGTACCGCTGTTATTACGCTCTAACACTATCCTATACCCAGTGGAATATTAACCTTATTCATTGACAAAAACTATTATTTGATGAAGTGTTCCGTAACATGGAGGTGTGTAGTGTAATCCACCTCTCCAAAGTTCTAAATTTGTATTAAGGAATAATGAGACCTTTTGAACTCAGTTTGGCTCAATCAAGCGCAATGTTTTCAGTTCAATGTTGTTATACGCACGTACACAGACTATGTCGCATTAGAGGCAATAACGTTGGGGAAAGTTGTAATAGAATGTGTAATGTTTGAAGGTGAATTCCGCTTCCTCGCAGACCTTTTTGGAAGACCTTTGGTGTTAGGCCGGACACAATTTTGCGACTAAATTTTGGGATCCTTAGATTCCCGTGAAATCGAGTAGCAGTTGTGTGTTCTAAAAAACATAACTCCTAGGATATTAGAAAACGTCTATGAGAGACATTACTATGTATAGCTACAGATTGATTAGGATGTGGAGATTTGTAAGTGGTATTGGTTAACTAACATCTTTATTGCATTGTTGATATTTGACTGTAAATCTTCAAAAAACCGAATAAATAACATGGTATATGTGTCACCAACTAGGTGATGGACTCCCGCCGCAAGCTGTAAAGACAGCAAGGGCGGCGTTATCCAAGTTTTTTAAGGAATTAAATAAAGATTTAATTCCTTAAAAAACTTGGATAACGCCGCCCTTGAATGCTCTGATAGGAGTCATTTGAAAATTCATTACGTAACTGTTTGTTAAGAGGAGGATTCGTGGAGGCTTATAATTTAGTAAACCAATAAACAATGTTGTGATACGTTTGTATCACAAAATTGTTTATGGTTTATTTTATGGTTTAATCTTGTATTTAGATAGCAAATGTGTATTGTTTATGTAAAAAATAACGCCCTTCCTTGTGAAACGTTTTTGGTCCGGCGGTCGCGAAATCGTCGCTGGTCGCGAGCGTGCGCAGTCGTCATTATAAGGCCGGCCGTCGTCAGCTTCACACCCAATAAATAGGCCGTCCTAATTCAATTTGTGTGCGTTCGGTCAGTCGGGCACACATGTACAACATTTGTATCAGGAAGTTACGCCTGCTGACTGTTCACTCGTAAAGAACCTGTTTGTAAACTTTGTAGGTTACGTAGTACCTGCGGAAGGTAATATGTATCCTTCTATTCCTGGAATGGATTGTATTATAACGTACTTCCCTGGTTATTTTAATCAAACATTGGAGCATTTTTTTTTGGCTTCATCTTACCTTAGAAGGCCGTAGAGGAAGCAAGCTTCACCTGAATTGTTGTCAGAGCAAGTCCTCCGATAGATTTACAAGTAGACAATCCTTCTAATATTATAAACGACAAAGTTTTTATGGATGGATGTGTTTGTTACTCTTTCACGCAAAAACTACTGAATGTATTTTAATCAAACTTTACAATAATATAGCTCATACATCCGAATAACATATAGGCTATAATTTATTATACTAATCCTGGGTAGATGAAGTCGCGGGCAGAAGCTCGTTATATATATTCTAGGATTCTTAAGTGTATACACATTGATCCTAAATAAACAATTGTTCAAAAAGTTGTTGGAAATTGAAAGTTCGTTTCCATAATACGTATGAAGAAAGAAAGAAACAGGGCATAATTTAAGGAAGTGTTTTAAATAAAAGGATTTTGAAAGATTTTTCTTATATGGAAAGTTCCTTTATTTTAGCATAAGACAAAACTTATGTATCTAACGATTCCATTCCACCTGATGGTAAACAGAATTGGAGTCTAAACGCGGAGATATCTACAGAAAAACAGATAGTAACAAGACACACTATCGTTAGTAAAAGTAAGCTTGGTACTCACGTAGAATTGTTCAAAAATTTTAATTCATCCGCACTGGCTGAGGAGTTCCACGTTGGTGGCAATGCTGATATAGCACTTAAATAAACAATGCATGTAGTCCATTATCCAATCACGGCACTCACGTATCGATAACTGGCGGCACAATGATCGGCGGCGGCGCGGGACATCACACTAACACTATTGTTGACGGAGCTAAGTTACCGCTGGACACTAACGCCGTATTGCTACGGCATACAGTTCACTTTTGCATTGTAATGTTGGAGATAGACCTCAAACAGATTCGCTACTATTTATAGAAAGTATTTTGATGTGAAAATATAATGGAGGTGGTCTATTTCCATTTGCTGACTTTGATGAATGGGACAAAATATTGATGTAGGTAACCTTAAGAAGCAATTTAAGAAAATGTATCAATTTGGCACATAAATTGATTTCTAAAGAGTACAAGAAATATACCTACAGTACTATAAAATGCAAATGGTTGTGGTTTTGAATAAGTTATAAAAATTAAGTCTTGTTAAATGTATTCTTGTAAAATCTTTGTCATAATTTTATTTTTTGTTATTCACACAACAATAATAATTTTATTCTGTTTTCAAGAAACTCAGTGGCATATATTATTGGCCGTTCTGGTTACGCATCAAAACAAAGCATCTACAACCGTGATTAGACCGAAGAGGCTACAAAATAATTTATAACCTTGAGAAATGGTCCCTATTCGCATTGAGTCAACGTGATAGTTTTGTCGTTCTAAGATCCAAACACTTACGCGAAGGAATATTAACAGCAGTGATGCTATTGATTGATGATGATATATTTGTGAAACTATTGGTTGATTCTGATATATTTGTGAACCTATTGGTTGATGGTGATATATTTGTGAACCTATTGGTTGATGATGATGTATTTATGAATCTATTGGTTGATGATGATGTATATGTGAACTTATTGGTTGATGATAATGTATTTGTGAATCTATTGGTTGATGATGATGTATTTCTCTCTAAAAATCTTTCATTAGGCGCGTGTGTGATAATTACTGAGAAAGTTGAAATTGTATACGTATATGTATTTAAAAGAGCTCTTCAAGTATGATAGTTTAGATTTTTAGAACCATTTAATATATTAGTTTTTTTTTTAAACTTTGCATATTTTATTTCTGACAGAAATTAGTTCTCAAGTGGAGCTTTAGAAGATTTACTTTAATTATGAATCTCTATACTAATATTACAAAGCTGAAGAGTTTGTTTCTTTGGTTGAACGCTCTAATCTCAGGAACTACTGATTCAAATTGAGAAATTGTTTTTCTGTTGCATAGTACATTTATCGAGGGAGGCTATATAAGAGCCGACATTAACGCGATTGAAGCCGCGGGCAACCACTAGTATCATTTATTTGTATGTACCTAACGAAGTATGTTCTATTTTTATCGCATTATAATTAAATACAAACATGACTCTAGTTAATCTGTCGTTAGTCACTCAACAACTGGCAGAGAACTGCGCATAGAATTTAGTACAAAGTAGGTACAGATAATCAAACAATTGAAGTCGCAAATTAACAATGCGTCCTTGGCCTTTCAGTTTCATTACCTGCATTCGGAGCTCCCGTGAATATTCCCGTGTTTGACTGAACGTGACTGCAAGACCTCTAGCTCGACATTTACCTGTTCTTGCTAACGCTTTAAACAAGTAAGTTTAGCGCAGACGTGTTTAAGAATTCCAGCTGAGATTCCTTAAAATGGGTTACTGTTTAATGAAACACAAAAACGTAAGTAGGTAGGTCCGAAGTGGCTTGACCAGATCTTGAATGCAATTGCAATTAATTTTCATAGATTTTTCCCGAACTTGCTACTTTACTAACATTGATTATATACAACTTTAACAGTAATTGAAAATATTTTAGAATAATACTTCTATAATTATGTCATTTTTAAGAAAAGCTTACCAGAATTTTTACATTGTGAGTACGTTGACATACTATCTACAAATCGTCCTATCAAAACGATTTCAGATATGCATACAATTGTAGCTCTGAAGGATAAGTTGGCGAGAATTGAAATAACAATATTTGCTCATGCATTAGGTGCAACCGACGTAATGGTGGAGCGACTTGCAATGGAGGAAGGAGGAGGGGGAGGCCATGAATACTAATGCTCTCTCTGCTACTCCAAGGAGGATGAGGATTGTTTGCCGGCCAGCAATGCGATGCAAACACTTGAATAATACACTATTTGGGAGCAGAATTAGAGCTTTGGACCTAACGAAGTTTTGACTAGGTTCATACTGCAGACAGCTTATATGCTTTTTATTTTAATGTATGCTGAGTTGCGATATTAACTTTCCTGCAATCATGTCGTCATGAGGGAAAATACACCTTCATTAAAAATTCAAGATAATTTATTTTTTCTATGGAAGGAGTTAGAACGACTATTTGCAAGTTCTACTGTTTTATACACATTTGCAAATCAAAACTGTTATTTTGAAAAATTTACAAAACACTTACAGTTGTATTATGTTGAAATCGCCACTAAAACCACTTTGACCTGAAACAAGAAACAGAAGCATTACTCTACACATATTTTTAACATGACAATAGAAATCACCAGCTAAGTAGCGTAGATGTTTCAAATATTATTATAGTAAGCATCTTTAAAATGTAGCGAGAGTAACTTTGGACGATCTTATCGACCATTCTTCTCACAAAGGGCAAACAAAGAGCTAATGTCATAAAGAGTCGTCCGTCCTTACATTTGACACCAGATCTCCTAAGTCGTTCCAGTTTAAATTTTGCCATAATTATATCCAGACCCAAAAGATACTGAATAATTGCTGCAACATGATGATGTTAACATTGCGGACATCACGGTGTAGGTACTGTTAAAAGAAAGACATCGCAACATCCTAGAGAGGATGGGAATTGCCAGGGTAGATCTTTAGGCAAGTAAGAGATGGAAGTTCTGAGAGCTCTATATGACTCTCCAGTGACGAAGAGTCACTCGAAGAAGCATTAGATCAACATTGACTGTTACAAATGACTTGCAATTTCTATATAAAACAAACACTCTATTTTGAAAGTCAGCAGTAAACAGAATAGTATAGGTTCATAATGAGAGGTCCATGTCTCGGCCACTTGGCTTAATATCAGTTTCACCCGTGTTCTCTCAATGGACGTGAAGAATGAAATTTTATTGTCAGCAAAATTAACTGCACATTCAGAACACGTCACTTGTTGTATAGAAATAGAACTACATGACACGTTCCTACCTATTGTTCTAAAATAATGGCGGCTATAAAGTTTTCTATTAAACATTGTTTCCTGACGCGCCGAAGACAAGCGCAGCGAGCCATTAATTCCCGCGTTCCATAAAAGTAACGCTACGGCTATGGCATTTTTAATTCGAATGGTTGGTCGCGAGAAAATATTCTGGAACACTTCCTTGTTGGGAAAATCGTTAAGTTCGCATTAACCGCATCGCAAACGGCAGCTCCCTATTGCAACCCAGACAGCGTACTTGTACGCCGTCGCGTATGAAGTAATCTGTTTACTGGACTTGCAAGCATAAGCCACATTAGCTGGAGAGAAATTAGGCCACTATGTTAAGTAACTCAGTCAAGGCAGTAAGTTTACCCGATGTCCAAGACAATCATCATCATTGAACAGATTACAGCAAAAATACGCTGAAAGTCAAACTTACTCCACAGTAAGTAAAACAAGATAATCATTTGTTTTAGCAAATTAAAGATTTGTCACGTGAACCTATTGACTGTTTGCTAATTGCGTATATTTCGAATATAATATGACTATGTAATAATTAGTTAGACTAATTATTAGTTGTTTAATTTGGGCTCCATAATGATATATCACAACATTACTTTGATAGAAGCGAGTAGATACTCTGATGATTAAATTGATTAGAAGTATACTACACTGTATTAACATTCGGATGCCGATTCAACGTCCAGTAAATCGTAATTTACTCTTAGTGAGAAATAAAATTTGTTGAAAGTATTCAGTGTAACTGTAAGCCAGGCTCCGGTACAGCAGGACGCAATGCAACCCAAGCGGCCATTAAACGCGCCGGAATAAACAACGATAACTCTTTTTTACGCGCGCAGTTACACCGATATAAAATAATCAGCTGGAAATAATCAGGAGCACCCACATCTGGTGCGTGGACTAGTTCCACTGATAGTTGACGGAGAAATACGAGAGGAACTTAGCGAAATATATGCAAAATAACGGAGTACGAAGTACTTACAAAAATCGGGCCATGTCCCAAAGTTATAAAAGGCGATAGTTCGTAAAAGGGGTAAGAGCAGTTTGATGTAATATACGATATAATAATACCATACAACAAAACTATCGAACATATTAATTTGGTGCAAGAACACGTATCTTAAATAACGTCAAGGAAATCGAAACAATGAAGTAGAATAAACAAACGCTATCCAATGCTTTGGATGAGTAATTAAAGATTTAGCTTCTATGAAGGATTAGCAGAGGAATGTGTCTTGCATGAGACTCAATGCAGTTTTATCCTCATGGCAACAGAGCTTTCTTAAGGTTTCTTCGCCCATAGACACGGTAAGTGCGTGTAGTACTAGGCAATCGCTTGAAAATCCAAGAATAAAGGTCGCGGCACACTTATCATCGCGGAAAGGGATAAAGAAGGAAAGGTTGTTAAGTGTGGTGCAACCTTTCACTGGCAACCACGATGCGGCTCCTCGGTCATTGCCGCCAGTGCGTAAGATGTTATAGGTAAAATATGAGCTTCTTGGTAAGATGCATTAAGGTTCATGAAGGAAGATATTACTCAAATTAGAAAAATAATGAAAAATTAAAAAAATGTGACCACCTCTGGTAAGTCTCGATAGTTTTGAGCACTTTTTGATCATTCCTTCAAATAGATTTATTGGATTTTATAGAAGTACTTACCAACCTCCAACTTTTACTAACAATAATATATATTTACGTGATTTTTTTAATGTTTACTATATGCAAAGTTTATATTTTAGTATTGAAGAAATGTACGCTAAAAATCTTCACTACAGATATTCAGAAATAATCGTGAAACAAAAACAGGAATTTCCGTACTAAAGTAGAAGCGCAGTAAACTCCAAATTCTTTAAAGCGTATTCGAAAAAGACAATTCCAATAACGAGCAGCACTTTAAAAGACATTTAACAACTAAATATGTCCTGGATTTTATTGGCCACGACTTGTTCTTACTTTGTACGCGACGGATATCAGTATCGTCGCTGTGTTCTGGTCGCGTTCAATGCGAGCATTTACAGCCAAGAAGCGGGAAGTACTGTCGTTTAAATCTGAAACTTGCAGATCCGAAACCTGTGTCGACTTGAAGAACGCCGTGCTCCGCACAGACGTAATGCTGGAATTAATTAGTAAAGTTCGCCGCGCACGACGAAGTTTCGTCTCAGCTGTAAAGCCAGGGAATCAAGTATATTAATAACGGCTTACTTCTTTCCGAAGTTCTTCTGAACAGTTGGCGAAAGAAATTAATAAACGTTGAAGAGGCAAACACCGAATAAAAATGCAATGTAAAGATTTGTATCTGGCTACAGGCCGTCTGGTGGTACATTGATGTTTTACGTATTCTTTAAACAATTAATATAGAAGGTATTTAATTATACTAGTTCATTACCGGGACGAAAAATGACTTTATAGAATCTTTCAGTGAGCGATTCAAAAGTTTCGAAGTGAAATGGAGTCCCTTTTTGTCTTGCGATTCTAAATTACAAACTGAGAACTTTTAGCCCCAGTTAAAAGTACCTTACATCAGATATTCTCCCGGCGTCCACCGAGGACGCTCTGTGGCCCGCGCCCGTAGACTTAACTAAGTGTGGCCACTTGACTACATAAATGGGGATTATCCCAGCGGCTTAGGGGACTACAGTAGAGTTCCAAATGTGGCGATTATCTAACGCTGGGATATAAGCCCGAACTGAAGCACCATGCCGCGCCTCTTATAATATCGTATTATACTTGTACACTTAAGTTTGCCGGATTTTAGAGAGAAGGTCTTAAAAGATAAGACCTTTTGTTATTTCAAGGAACTTTGTGTTCCTATGCAAATTAGATTACATTTAATGTAACAGAAAAAATATCCATTTCCGAGTCAGATGTATGTAGCGTTGGCTTGGGAATATCAAATTTCATTCCCTTTTATGATGCAGTGTTCCTGTTGTGAATATGACCAAAAGCTCAAGCGAATGTCTATTTGGTTGTAGTTGTACCCACCCGATATTGGGCCATTCTATTCTATTTTTGATTAATGGCGTCGCGATACATATACGTTACGCATTTTGCCAATGTCAAGTGAAAATGCAATCAAGTAACAAAAAATTTTACAGTAGATTAGAGTTAAAAATGTAGTCTCTCAACATGTGTTTTTACAACAAGAACTCAGGAGAAACTCCGACATTGGGCTGATGCAGTGAAAACACGTGATGATAGCTCGTGCTCATGGCCTGTTAACTTCTTTGTATGGTACTCATCGAAAAATGTGAAAAAAAAATAGTATTGTCTGGAAGTATTTTTTATTGGTTGCTATTATTCCGTTTTTGAGGAGATATTGGGAAAAGAAAATGTATAGTACCTACCCATTTCTTCATATCTTCGTGTTCATCCTTGTAATATTAATATTAATGTCAATGTGCAAGCTAAGATGATTGTCCAATAAGCGACAACGGTTCAATGAGTATGATTGTTTGGTACACAGGTAGATGACAGCCTGTATTGAGGGATACTTTTTATTCCCTTATTTTGTTCATTTGAGATTAATTCACTGCTTTAGGGGGAAAACGATATCCACGGGGCGAAGTCGCGAGAAAATTATAATATGGTTGTTAATAAGTATCTTTAGCCAGGATCACAATTATTCGCACAAAGGGTTCGCAGCGATTAGCTCAACAAGTAACCAATTCTACGGAATTTCACAAATTACAACATACATATTCACAGATCTCGTTGCGAGGTTCACGTGGCCCAAGTTGTCCCGAAATAGACTTGTTCAAACTAGCTACCGTTTCTGATGAGTACATCAAAGCGCGCTCATCGGCTGTGACAGTAATCCGCTGAAACAACTCCGACATTATATTCCTTCGGGTTAGTAATGCGACATGCTGGGTTTAATTACTTAATGTACTTATAAATATTATTCAGCTGTTACGAAATTTTGCGCAATGAAGGTGGAAATAAGTGAGTGCTTAGATTTATGCGATAACTTTTACGACGATTAGGTACCGAAAAAGTAAAAAATAAAGCCACTGTCAGCTGTCTAAATATTCCATTGCTGACATCACAGATGACTTAGCAATTTTGAGAGATCAAAATTGCTAAGTCATCTAGCTAGTTCTTTTTTTTAATGTATTGTAAATCGGCAATAGTCTTACTGATTATCTCCGACAATTCTTACTAGATTCATAAACTCAATTACATGACGATATCGCTCGCGCCTTACTTCGCCCGGATATTTGCTTTGCTGACTTGACATGAAATTACATATTTATTTCCGGTACAACGCGCAAAAATACTCGAAGAAATGGATATTCGTATTGGCGCTAAAACGAATGAATACAAATGGATTTCCTTCAAGTAGGACTCGTGTACTATTAATTGTTTGTGCTCATCCTGGAATTTGGAATTGGTCAGCTTATTGTACAGGCAGCTTTACTGACCAGTCCACCATGAGAAATTTCATATAATAACAGAGAAGACTATACTCACTTCTGATATTTGCAGCGTGCGAAGCCTGACGTCTGCACAATGACGTCGTCTACGTACAAAAGCAGCGAAACTAATGGAGTGGTCATTGTATTTTCCATTAACGACTAATACATTAGATACTGGACACATTCTAGTGGACGTGCAAATAACGTCCGAAATTCCTACTTTGTTTATTAATATAAGTTTTATTGGTTATTTGTGGAAAACTCCAGAGATTTCTTTTGATAGGATTGTACGGTGTTAATGATTACTGTCGTTTTAGAGGTTTCTCGTTTATTGTGGTTTCCTAACATCCCTGCATTTGTATTATTACTTAGGTACTGGTAATATTAATGCTATAACCATAACAGTGTTTGAGTACAAGTTATGCACAAGCCGCCTAATGCGACTAATTTATTTGGCTTTTCAGTTGGAGGCACCTCCGCTAAGTCTTCGAATTCTGTTGATCTTGTCACGTTCTCTCTAATTTACTCAGACGATGAAACTTGGCGGGTGTTGGTTTATTAATTTGTCACACAATGGAGGCGTTGGGACTGACGAGCAGATATCTTTCATCTGATGTCATAAATGTATAATGAGGCCCACGGTGCCCTTATTACTCTAACTCAAAAATATAAATCTCACGTAGCGCGGCGCTCACTCCGTGACGAGTGTGAATAATTTGTGTCTCAGACGTTTTGTCACGGACTTTATCTTCAATCTTTGGCGAGCTGTTTGATAACTTCGTAACTTATACTCTCGTGTTTCTCTGAATGATGCCGGGTTAAAATTTTATTTTTACTTTAAAAGACTTGAATCTTTCGTAATGGAATAAAACTGTGCGGAATTGACAAGAAGAATATTGAGGTTTTATGTGTTCTATATATAAAGTGTTTTTCATTTAACATAATTAAACTATATGTATAACGCAACAAACTGAATTAATGTCAATTTAGGGTCGATTGCTGCAAATAATTTTCACGATGCACTGACAATCGTTGACATTCGGTGATGCCCGTCGTTACGTAAAAAAATCACGTTATGAATTTACAGTACACAATAAAAGTGTTGATATAATAATTGTAATAAAATATTTCAGCTACTTTTCTGTTTATTTCGTAAAAATAATAATGTAAAAATCTGAAATATTCAGTTTATACTTAAACCTAAGCTATGTAGATTCAGCAGTGTTCTTTGAAATTAGTAAGTATTAATGATTAATTTAAAAAATATATATACAAGGTTTGTCCTCATTCTGAGTACTTTAGCTACAAATAACTGCCACTCTTTAGCTACCCAGAAGTTCTACATTAAAACCTACTTCTCCAAGTTACTCGTTCCTTAATTCCTTGTCTTCCGTAACGAGGTGGCGATGGTCCGTCGTATGCAAATGGTCCACACGTGGCGTAAACTGTCGCGCGCAGCTCTAGCGACATGAATATTCATATGTTTGGACGCGGCCTCCTGGCGTGGCAGCTGGCAGAATTACGGGATTTGAAACATTTAACTGGCGACAATTATGTGGTCCATTTAATTGATCGATGGCATCAGTTTATAATGCTCACAAGTGGCCCATGTGATATGAATACGACAGAAAAATGTAGAGGATTACAATAAGTACCTACTGATTTGTTTTTCAGAGTTTTATATCAGGCATGGGTAATATGATAGCCATTTAGTAAATCATTATAACATGACATGGATTTTTAAATCATTATCATTTTGCTCTTATTTTATTAGACTGTAATGTAAAGGTTTTGACAACTAATAATAACATCTTTTTCAGAGATTAGAGAGTTAAATAAAAATATTTTGATTACGACATTACGTTACAGGAAATATAAAAAGTTTGATATTGTTTCTATGGTATTAATTAGACGCCTACTTAAATGATGTTTGATTTATCTTTTACCGATGGAACCCAGAAAATTAATGAAGTTATCCCATTAGTATTATGTCCTGCGCGATTATTGATGGCACCGAATACTGTTGAAAAGAGTGCAAGATGTGATCGGCGGCGCAATATCCGGACGACAATTTTTGAGTTTGATTGGTACAGTACCTAGTGCTTTGTCCCTTTAGGCATCTGGCGCTTTGTAATAATAAAATGTTTTTATGTCCGATTAATATCCATAGAATACAACCACGTCAGATTGGTAAGTAGTGAGAGTATCCTTAATCCATTACATACGGCATATGATACGGCTTAACACTTTTATTTTAATCATAAAAGATTCAAATAAATAGTTTTGGCACAAATAGACACAATAAATAAAGAAATTCTGTTTGCTAAGTGTTGCAAATAGAATTTATTGAGTCATTTGTGGAATAACTCGCGCATGTTAAAGGATTCAACACGCGCTTCGCTGTTTCGAAACATTACACCTACTAATTATATACGTATCAATAAACGATAAGCAAGCCGTAATCCTTTCTTTTAATACGATACACAAGGTTTATTTTAGTTTACAGATGCTTGTAAAACTAGCAATCTAACACGTTGCCATGCCAACCCAATATAATGGGCAACGCTTCGGATACAATGCTTTTGTGTCCAATACAAGACGTCTTCTATGAAATCTAAGAACTTTTTGCGTCGGTGATTTTATTTAAATGTCTTGTGAACTTTGAAGTGAGCGTAATGTTATACATAAACACGAACCCAACAAAGGGAGCCCCAAATGTTCTTATTTCAAACAATATCAACAAACTTTAGTACAACATTCAAAAAGCGGTGTTCTTAGAAAGTTAATATGAAATACTTAATCATACACAAAATAAGAAAAGAATTGTAGCCCTCTAGCTTGCAGCAAGTGTCAGTACGCCGCGCTAACGGCGGGTTATTTATCGCACTAACAAACGATTTAGCAACTTAGCAACAGAGAGATTATTTATTTTTAATGCTACAACGAGCTTTGTGTAAAAGTACACGATTATTTATAAATGTTCACAAAATTTCAGCTACAATTTCATTGGTTGCGATTGCAGTAAGTAAAGTGGTCTACATAACATCGATCGATACATAATAATTTTCTTTTAGTTTGGGAAATGTATCACCCATTAACTCTAAATTGATTTTTTATCGTTTGATTGCGAGGAAATTCTGATACCTATTAACTTGCTGTGAGTTCTGCAGTTCGCAATTTCAGACTAATGACATGATTGTATCTAATGAGAATATTGTATGTATATTCCTGAAGGAGCTTGGTGGCGGAAATGTGTTAAACAGATTTGATGTAGAAATTACTGGCATAACTAAATCTAATCCCAAGTGCTGAATGCGGGACTTCCTTGTCACGTCGAGGTGTTGTTTACTGAAACCCTTTCGACCCGATCCAGATTGGGTTAGCATGGTGTAGTCGCGTTATGAACTTTCGCAAATGTTCCTATAATTTGAGAGGACAGGAACACACTTTCATAAGCTTAAAATCGCGTGGGCAACTAATTCAACCCGGCGGGAGAGTCTATTAGTAAATCATCGAGGGTACGTTCGCTTTACCAACTAATATCACCAAGTTCTTGCGATGACACAAACATGTGTACTGCTTGACCTCGACCAACGGATGTGCAATGACTCACTGAAGCTCATGGAGTCCACTCATGTAGTCCACAAGCTGGTGACATTGTAAGGCTGATCTGTCGTCAACAGCAATAGGGGTTACGCATAACTAAATTATCAATGGCCATCAACATTACTCTCGAAACAGAAATCAATGGCAACCTGTTGTCTCCACGTGCCCAGCTCCCGGGCCCGAAGTAATCCCGCCGGATTAGTTTGTCGCGCGTCTGTTTGTTCATTTAAACGTGTTTATTTAATTGCGGTAGACGTGATTGTTCTTAATTAAGTTCAAACGGAACTTAAGTGCCATTAATTGACAGTGTACACACAAAAATGGTTAATGTTTATCGTTTGTCAAGAACAGCTGCGTTAGACGTATCAATAAAGCTTTTGTAGTCGTTGCTACTACAATTTTTGTTTTATACTTTCAAAATAGAAAGTTCAATTTGTCTTTAACGGACATAAACTTGTCGTTGTAATAGTTTAATCTTCGTTTATTACCTAGTATTTATTCTATAACAGTTTTATCCAGTTTTATTAGTTTGACCCAGAAACAACTGCTGTTTGTAAAAATAAGCAATTAAGCGTGTTTAATCGAAACGCTTACCGACTTTGTTCTTTAATTGTTCCTGTGGCCAGACCTAGTCTAAGTCTCCGATACGATCCCCAGGCGTGCAAATTTTCGGTTTATTTACTACCCACTATCTGACCTATGCCTGTTATTATTATTGTGTGCCAGCGTTTTAAGGTTACATTAGTGCACTTCAATCTCCGTCTTATCTTGGTTTATCTTTGTGATAAATTAAGAAGATTGAAGCGTTCGTAAGATGAAGAACAATCGTCGCCGCTTCGAAGAAGAAATAAATCTGCTACTTAATTCTGACGAATGTGTACGAGAAAGATTGTGGAGAGTTCATAATAATCAGTAATAAAGGAACAATGATAAGGGCAAAAGATATGGGTTTATTAATAGAGTCTGCTACTGAGTCAAGGAGCCTTTTGGCCTAAGTGTCTGAGATGGTGTTATCAGAGATGTTACATTAGGCCCTCATCATCAGTTGAGCTATTACCTCCGCCATATTTCAACCATGTCTCAGTCCAGACAAAACGCGATTACTGGCCATTTGAAGCGTTAGCAAACTTTTATGCTGAAACAAATTTTCGTACGAACGGAGTTCTGTATGAAAACAAAAGTCGATGTGGCCTTTTGACTATCCAAGTGCGAAACGCTGCGGCCGGCCTCCGTCCAAGTTAAGTGGTAAAATAAACGACTTAAATAAAATGATAGCGGCGTCATGTTTCCTTAAAATACAAAATATTTCTTTAATAGTACGGCCCCAACTGAGCGTACCTATAATGAAAGCCAACAGAAAAGTTAATTACGCAAAAGATTTTTAAACCCGTGATGATTACCTACTTCAAAAGATGAGAGCTCTTACAGCAGGTAGGGTGTTGGCCTCTGACACTGCTATGCGTCGGTAATTAATAAGAGTCTAAATTGTTATTCGACATTTACTTGTTTTCACAATATTCGTTTGTTTTTCCGTCTTCTATGAGACGGGTTGGGACTACGAGTCATGAATCTTAAATGCCACCTTCAGTGGGACTTGTAGTGGGACCACGAACCCTAACTTGGTGGGGCTACAAGTCCGTTGGTATTATGGTAATCCATTGTTATGGTATAAAAATTTTAAAGTTCAGTAAAAATATCCCGATCTAATCTTTGATCAGCACGAGCAAGCCAAGAATTGTATAGTTTATCTGTATTGGATGACATGTTCGATGGTTGAGATAATACGTATTAATCACGTTAATCCAACGTCAATCATAATAAATTATTTTGCAAAAAAAATACTGTCCATTCCCAGTAATTTAGTAAATTAATGTCCTTTTTATATCCAGTGAACTGGTTTTAATAAAAATTGGATATTGATATGCACAGGTATATTATGATAAAAACACTGAATTTACCAAATCCATAAGTGATTTGAAAAAATACATATCTGTTAAAAAGGATCATATTAAAATGGTCACAAAAATATTCTAAAGCTATAATATTTTTGTTTTTTTTTAATATTCACATTAAAGTTGATAGAAACAAATATGGATCGTGTTATTTTAACATCCTCCGTGATTTAATAAATTTTCTGTTTTTATTATAATCCCTGCGACAGATATGCTTATTATTACATGCAAAACATACATTTTAAGATATTTCTTTTTGTTAAAACCAAATTAAAGTATTTTCGTGGTATTTAAAACACACATACATTTGATGAGAGTCATTCTGTCGTGACTGGTTCAGGGGAGACTATTGCGCCCCCACTAGAGAATGCGGCTCCGGGTACAAAATCTCCACACAAGGTTGTGTCTGCACGAGCCAAATTAAGCTTTGATTTAGTATTCATAGAAATTATTGTTCAGATTGGTTGGGCAATACAATGTTAGTGCTATATCAACCTGTCCTCTTAGATTTCTGGGTAAAGGTATCTTATAGAGATCCCTCGAAAGGCAAAATCCCTTGAAAATTAAACGCGTCAAATAGTGCGTGGTATTAAAATATTTTAAATTATTTTTTGAAGTGCTCTTGAAATATTTATGTAAAGATTTTTGAATGTACCTTTGCCACGCGCGGATAGAATGATTTAATTTTTATAGGCTCTATCTCTATTATGCATTTACATTTTTAAACTCCTCAATTAGCACTCTGCTGACATACTAGGATTGGAAGGGGATTACTGGTAGTTGGTAATGACTCGCTCAGCAGCAAGACAAGAGGGATGTTTACGTCAAATATTTATATGAAGGCAGTCCTATAGATTTAATGAAAACCATTGTACAATTTAAAACATTTTTTACACATTTTGGCTCGTGATTTCCTCACGCCAGCAAAATAAGTAACGATATAAAAAACAAATTTTCTGATCTAAAACGGTGGAAAGCGTGTTTCTTTTGTAGATTGTTACGGGTGTAAGAAAACAAACCACGAGATCAATGAGCAGCTGCGGAGTATAACGTCGTCATAATAATATTTCAAACACGATAGATCACAGCGTTGGAAACGAAATTCTGTATCAAAATATTGAATAACCTCCTTAGTAGTTAATATACAAATTGTGTTTATTTTTGTTTCTTTTAGAATTTTCTCATGTTGGAGGCGCGCTTATCGCTACATGACACAGAGTAAGTTTCCGGAGATTCTAATCAAGGACGGATATTTAATTAAATTTTGTTTTATTAAATTGAGAAACTTCTCCAATCTAGATCGAGCAGTGGAATAGAAATCTGCCAGTAAAGATAGCCGTAATTCTTGTCATAAAGGACAAGTGGTGTGTGGTCAACCATATGTATAATAAATATAATATGACTTAATCTAAAAATAAGAAGTAATTTTAAATAATTAAAATAAATAAGACATAAAAATTTACATCACTTTAACTTGGTCATCATTTAACGGGAATTGATTTGGGTGTTTCGCGGACATAGATTTTCGCGGAATACGCTATGATGAACTGTAATTTTTATTTATTTAGAAAACTTATTATAATTAATGACATTAATGATAGCCAAACAACAATTCACTAATCGAGCAGCAATACATAAATCAAATACATAAAAGAGTTAACAAAATTTTCTTCAACACAATTATTCAAAAACATTTATTACCAGCACAAAAAAGATTTCGTATTAAAAAAATGAAGGCGAACAGGAAAACAAATAATGGCGCTTAAATAATAAACGTTTATTTAGCGACAACAATTTAATTTAGCGAAAACATCTGTCGTCGCTCCGTTTGTTCGTACTTAACATGACAAGTGTGACATTAAGTATTTACGGCGGCAGAAGCCACGATCCAAGAATGATTTGTGACCACGCGAGCTCGAGCGGGCTCAGCCGAGGCTAATAATACAACTGTTATAACACGAACATGTTTATAATGAGAGAGCTCGGAGTGGAACTGCCGGACCATCTGTTATATGAACGATTCAATTCAAAGCGCGGAATGTGGTGCTGACGTCGCTGTTTATATTAACATCTATTCGGTGCCTTTCAAACTAGAGAATTGGCTTATCAAAGATTTACGCGGCATTCTAGGAACGACGATACGTTTATACAATAAATCAGAGAATCATTTATAAGAACTATCTACTAACTATTGACAAAACTACATTTTTCAGTTTGAATTTGTGCTAAGTATGGCTGTTAGTAGACATGTCTAGATGCCAACACCTTAATAACAACAATTGTTGTGTTTTTTATTTCGAGTAAAGATAACTAGTACCTCAGTACATCGAGGATTCCGGGTGAAGTGCGCTTCCACCGTCAGCCTTATTATAACTTGAAACCAGCTGAGTGAAGCTTTCAGTCATTGCATGAACAAAATAGTTATCCTTATGAATTTCAAAAATGCCGTTCCCACAAGGTATCCGTTCTTGAGCACCACACCTAAGCAGCAAGTGTTCCACGTCGGTCGCGAATAAAATATAAGCGCTTGTGTCGGAATGGGAAAACTTTGAAACTGTTAACGTGACGGCAGCTCGTACCTGACGCCACGATTGCTCGAGTGTCATAGCTTTGCTTAGTGAACAGTTGATGTGTCCGGTTGGCTGTCGGCCAGGAGCATGTGATTTATAGATCTTCAATTTAACTGTTATTACCATGTAGCGGTGGCTGGAGCTAAGAGCACGGAGTACTTCTGAAGCACCTAGAAATTGGTTAAGTGATCAACTGCAGCGAAAATTGCTACTCATACGAGCGTAATACTGAAATGCTTCTTAAATTAAAACTGCCTAAAGTTGATGCCCTCTTGATAGATAATAGCGGACGAGATGTTGGGGATTGCTAAATCTTCCAGATATACACACTTCAAAGAACATGGTTTGTCAATTAATAATTTCCGACTGGTGGTAAATGGTCACTGCCTAATAGACTGTTGCAACTATCCTTTTATTTATGTGTTTGTTATTTTATTACCACCTATCTTCTACCCTGTGGAGGTCTGGAAGCCTCACTAGTCATGTAGCTTTAGAAAACACAACATTATGAAAGGTAGTATTATTTCACAGCGGTATTCTGTAACGCTAATACACTGTACATTACATATTGTACGATAAAGTAAATAGTTA
Organism: Elophila nymphaeata; assembly: GCA_955850985.1. Lineage (NCBI taxonomy): Eukaryota > Metazoa > Arthropoda > Insecta > Lepidoptera > Crambidae > Elophila > Elophila nymphaeata. The sequence continues at coordinate 25,411,917 of OY039078.1, read as the reverse complement.
ATTGAATCACAATATTGTCTCAAAACAGGGGACTAATAATTAATAACATATCTTACACGTTTTTGTTTAAATATTATTATTAAGGATTTCGCCTTAATATTATTTTGAGAATCAAAAACTTTTAAGGTTTGTCATTGTTTCGCTTATTTATCGTTAAATAACATGCTGCTGCTAAAATGATGTAAGTGAGCTTCTTAGTATTTGTAGTACGTTGTAGTTTATATTATAACAACAGTCGTTGCTCGTGATCAATTTAAAGTAGGTTATCAAAAATTATGTTCTCGAATTCCTTAATCTGAATATTTTCATTAATTTAATTTCAAATGTATTGGAATTGTTATCAAGCACCTAAATCCTTAATCGTATATTAAATAATTAGAAAGAGTTATTACGTACCTCTGTTCAGCTCTGGGCCGTTCAGAGGGTGCCGTTGAGGATAATATACTGTAAAATTGTATACGCAGTAAGTTTATTCTCGAGAGATTTATTCTTGCAGGTGTTTAATTAAACTGGCGAAATATTGTAAACAGATGATTTATCTTACAATGTAATGCATGCATCGATACCAGCCTCTGCTCAGATTTACAAATTATCCGATATTCCGCGATACTATTGCTAAGTGGTATTGTGAACTTGGCCCTGATTGATAGGTGTTGCTCACTGTATGAAGCCAGATTGTTCCTGCACTGTCCGTATCCAACGTCTTACTAGATCGTCGGTCCACCTTGTGAAGAGCCTACCAACCCTGCGTTTCCCGTTACGCGGTCACCGTTTAAAGACCTTTCCAACTCAGACCACCAGTCCTCCTCGCAATGTGCCGTGCCCACTGCCACTTAATGTTCACAATTCTTTGGACTTTGTTGTTGACCTTAGTTCTCCTGCGGATGTAATCATTTCTGAGATGATCACGCAGAGAAACTATGAGCATGCCCACTTCATTACCCTTTTAGGGACCTTGAGAGCCTTGAGGCTCATTGCCAGCGGCCGCGTTTCGGTTACATAGGTCCTCACTGGTACACACACGTATTGAAGACTTTCGTCTTTGAGATACTGCGGTGGATGGGGCGCGAATATGCCGCGTAGCTTCCCAAAGGGATTCCCAGCCGGGTTGGATTCGACAATGGACCTCATTCTTGAAAACATATACCGAAAAACTATACGATCAATATCAATGCAAAAACGCTATAAATATCAAGTGGAGCCCATCCCGCGGCTGAGGCCAGCAACTTACGGATTCAGCTGGCGTGAAATAAGCCCACATTATTATGTAAATTTGTCGTTCCGAGACAGATTTCGGTAAGTGAAGTCATTGGTCGGGTTGTTTTATGTGCGATTATTTACAGTGAACCGCCCGTCGCGGAAAGTTTCACGGCATTGATGGAATCTTCACGTTGCTTCCTATGAGTACCTAAGGATCTATTGACGCTTTACGTGTGTCTGTCGTTCTTGACCATATATCCGTATTGTTTGTTACTATTTTTTTTTAAAAATTGTGGAGTTCCGATCTCTCTCTCCGAGGGACTTCAGGTGTCCAATTTGTCAATTTAAATTATTTCTTTACAAATATAACGAAAAAATTAAGTTAGTTTCATATTATATTCAACAAGTATGCTCTCACTGTAGCCTGCATACTTAAACAAATTTCTGGCATTCCAGTTTTATTTTGTTCCTCATCAAATATTGACCGCGAGCCTCCGACAGCATTAAACAACGGCCTCGTAATTGTAAATGTTAATTAAGTAATGCGTGTGGCGACTGACGGCCACACGCTGCACATAAGGCAGCCTGTCCACCAAGAGCCCGAGGAAGCTAAGCGGTGAGCGAGGTCAAAGCTAATTCTATTTCCGCCAAAGCTAAGTGCTGTAGCGGAGCGTGTAATATTTGCGAGGAATATTCGCGTTCTGCTCCAAATGACAAAGATCTGCTGACTAGCATTTAGGTCGCATCCTTTGCTCTTACTTATTTGTGAAAACTTATCTTTATCGAAACCTGAGCCAGAGATACGTCTAATAATATTAGATATAGCAATTCATAAAACATTTCATTTGGAAGTAAGCTAGAAGATCAAACGATTTTACTTGTTGATAGATGTTTAACACTTGCCTTGATTCGCAGCGAAAAGCTAACAAAACTATATTTCTATAGAAAGAAACCTAATGCCATATACCTAGACATGATTGCTAGGGAAGCGAATAGACTGATGGAAACCCAGCATGTAAATGTAAATGCAAACTAAATAAATTTGGCAATCTGTATGTTACGTGAAGTCTTGATAAAACTGGCTAGTTCGTAGCGTAGCTTTGAACACACCCACAAATTGATGTTGAATACAGCCCGAGCATTAGTAATTGTTTCTACACTTTTAACTATATCAATCGGCGATATGGAACCGCAATTGGAAGTGACAATGTTAGTTTTGTCAACGGTGAATTAAGCGGTGAACAGTATTTCCATCATGGGTTTAATTTAAAAGGGGCTTAATCTGCTTAATAGTATGTTATTCTTAACAGCCTCAATGATCAAGTGGTTCGTACACCGGAATCAGATACAGAGATCCCGGGTTCGATCTCCAGGGCAGTACTTGTCCTCGGTTTGGTTGGTGTGGGACTTTTGTCAAGTCCCCCTGGCTAGCTCCCACCATCTCATCAAAATCTGTGCCATAATAATAATGTTAACATCATTATTGTGTTCCGACAATTAATGATAAGATATCCAGTCCCTTTGTGGTGGAAGGTTCCAGGTGAAACTTGATCCATCGTCACTTACCATCAATTGAGATGGAGGCCAAGAATTTCCCTGTCAAGAATAAAAAAAATATCATGTTATAATTGCAAATATTTCAATCTACGTTCCAGAAATACTCTTCTGTATTCGGCATCGATTTTGATGATTGGTTGAGCACGTGGACTCCACACCCCCAAATATGAATATAATTCTAATTCTGATTTACATATATAGAAAACATTGTATGGATTCGATAGTTCAGTTGGTTTTTAATTACAACAAAATTATCTTTAACCTTATTCAGTACTGTTATTACAAAACACAATTCTGAAATAAAACGCTGCGCGCTGCAAAGCTATCTTGAATAAGTTACAAAAGAGATTTGTTGGCCGTGTTATCATCTCAGTACGAATGCTACGGTTCTCGTAAAAAGTGAATTACAACAGAAAACGGCACAATTCCACAGCGCCGTAGCTTGTGAATACACCGTTTATATTAAAGTCAATTAACTAGTGCAGGGCGTATTGTTGTTGGACACTCACGTCAGCTACAAAGGTGGCTCGGTTCGTTGCATTTTCCATTTCTACCATTATGTAGTTCCCTGTATTGTGCGAAGAGACACGGCAAATAGTAGCACTCTCATTTGAATGTAAAACGCCACTGTTTGGCAGTAGGAGCTGAGTTTCTTATTATTACAAAGCTATCAAATAAACCATTCCTAGATTTCAGGGGCATGGCCGTATAGACACTAGCAATATAACGGTGTCAGTCGGCCACTGCAAGTGGTCTTATTTTACTCTGTGAAGCTTTGGAACCTTTCTCATCCCTAGCTACTCATCGTGGCAAAAAGGTGTTGATCTTCTGTAAGCGTGTCACACATATCTGCATTAAATATAACTCTTGGTATTATAGTTATCTCATACTCTTAAAGCTTACAATTTGGTATAAAAGTTTTTTAGTATCAATTATTAGGTTGAGGGTCTATTATCTTTTACTTTGCTCCCAATTTTTTTGTGATCGGTGCAGCATGTCATGATATACTGCTTAAGGATTTGACATTAGATTTTTACAGACGACCAACCCTCCTTGGGAACGACTGCTATCCTTGGACAGCACCCGGGAACACCAGCTAGTGTGCACTCCTTGTCCGAATATTAGATTTAGACGGCATAAATGTATTCAGTATTCAGTATTCTTTATTGCATTTTCATGTTGTACATTCAGATGTTACATTTTTAAAGACACAAACATGAACCCTGCAAGGGCACAGCAATCATAAAATTAAAATAATATTTAAATTATTAATTGTAGCAAGACATAACATTTAAGTTAATAACACACTTTCAGTGTTTCGGACATAATTTCAGTGCTTATAAATATTGCAGCACAAATGGAGCGCAGGGCAGTCCTCTCTATTTTTCTAGATTGGTTGTGGTTTATTTCTGAAATGCCTTGTTTTGAGGTCCTGGCGAAGACATGGGAGCCTGGCATTTTTTCCCGTCAGTTTGTTTAGATTTTCTCCTATAGTGGTCTTTCGGTTTTTCCTGTTTTCTTCGATTCGTGTATATCCCTTACCAATCATATGGACTATTAACTCACTCATATCCCCCCTGACATTCAGGTCGCTCAATCTAAGCCTGTTAATATCATCTAATATAATCACAATAAGAGCAGAAAAGTCAAATAATATCATAATTAGCATTGCTTGACACATCATTTGATGACAACCAACAACAGTAGTATTACAATGTGCCCTATGTCAAGGGTCGCAAGGGTCAAGATCGTGTGTTCCGCGTCCGGGACATTATAAATGTTCCGTCCGCCGTGTCGCTGTAACTCACGCGGTAATTGCACCGAGATAGGGCTGTCTCCACCGACGGCAGCATTACCTAGAAAATATTACGATTGAAAACGGAAGAGCTGTAACATTGAACAAAATTGTGTGTGAAGGCTGCAAATAACTAATGTCTCTCAACAAATTGTAATTTCGTTTTCCTTAAGAAATTGATATTAGAATTTGTCTCCATATAAGTAAGATTACCTTTTTCATACAGTAAAAAATTATCTATTATATATATAAAAATCAAAGGCGTATTTAAATTTTAATATTTTGATGGTTGTCATTGTTGGTTCGTTCAGAAAATTTTGTCATTGTACTGACATACCTAATTATTTTGATGGTTGTCAATGTTTGGGATGTAAATAGAAAAAAATCTTTATTGTGCTATTTTACACTACATTTGGCCGAGATTGAAAACTTTTACGAAGAGCTTTTCGCGACATCACACACACCTGTCATTCAGGCCACCGATCCAAGAGCCAAATTGACCCGACACTATACCGAAAATATCCCGAACATCTGCCTGTACGAGATAAGTGTAACTCTCAAACAGCTCAAGTACAACAAGGCGCTGGGTGATGACGGCAGACGGAGTCACAGCGGAGCTTCTGAAACCAGGTGGACGACCGGTCCTAAAAGCTCTTCAGAGGCTATTCAACTCCTTTATACTCGAGGGCAAAACGCCAGAGGCATGGCATGGCGGCGTGGTGACTCTTCTTCAAAAAGGGCGATAGGGCCCAGTTGAAGAACTTAGACCCATGCCTGATATTACGCATCAAAATTTTCAGCCATTTTAGCGAAGGGAGAGTTTTAATGTCGTTAGGATAGTTGCAAAGACGTTTAGTACTCCGTGAATAGGTGATACGAAGTACACCGGCTCATCTAGTGTGTAATATTTATAATAAGATGGGAGATATTCATTTGACATTTTTCATCAAATTATTCAGTTTATGCTACACTTGTGAAAGTTAAACATAACACCAGTTTTCTATAGGATACACTTTCTAGAGTGAGTTACAAAATTATACGAGTTAATTCCACCAGCCTTATTGGTGATATACCAAACATTTGCACGAAACGATTTGCTAATTCCTTTTTAATGCGAACAGCGAAGGAGTGGAACTTGTTGCCTGCTGATGTGTTCCCTGATACTTATAAGTTGGGTGTCTTCAAGACGAGAGTGAATAGTCTACTTCTAAGTCAGCACGTAACATAGTAGTCCGCATCTTCACTTCAGATCAGGTGAGAGTGTAGAGAAATGCTTTCCTATACTTATTTATAAAAACCGCTGTCTCATGTTTAACTTTTACCGATATCGAGAAAACTATTATAAAAAGATCAACTGACAATATCTAAAGAACAGTAATATTGTCAGTGGACATGTTGACATTTATGATTCTCTTAAATATACTCTAAGCGCGCGTTTCAGCCCTGTGTTCATACAAAAACGCGTGGATATAATCATGCTACAAATTAAAACCAAGAAAAATACTGCACTAGGTTTAGCCGCAGCGCAGACTTTTGTGTTGTAATACAGTACTACAGGCGGTCTGCGGGGAGTTGAGGGGAGGGAGGGGATTTTTATTAATTCTCGCCTTGAAATTGGAGCGCACATACGAGAGAAGATAAAACTGTCTACCTAAAAATGTTGATTACGTTGACAGAGATGAACACACCGAGGCACTAAGAAATATTTTGGAAGAGTTCAGCTCGCTGGAAATACTCACACCTCTCCCTTTTAGTAGAGGCAGGTCACAGTGGACTAGCTGCTTGAAATTGGAGCAGCCCGAGCTGGTTTTTGTTGGTGAGTAAGGTCTCCAGAGCTCCACGGTGTAGGGAAGTAGGCAAGGCTTGGCAGTGCGCGCGCGCGCGCGCACATCGGCCTACGGATGAACTTGGATAAAACCAAGGTCATGTTCAACGAGCATGTACTACCGGAACCGATTGTGGTGCACGGCGCCGCCCTCGAAGTTGTTCAAAAATATGTATACCTCGGGCAGTCATTGCAGTTAGGTAAAAACAACTTCGAGGATGAGGTGAACAGAAGAATCCAGTTGGGTTGGGCAGCATTTGGAAAACTACGTCGAGTCTTCTCATCGTCGATCCCACAATGCCTAAAGACAAAAGTCTTCAATCAGTGCGTCCTACCCGTTATGACTTACGGAGCTGAAACGTGGACACTGACGGTACGGTTGGTCCACAAGTTTAAAGTCGCCCAGCGGGCTATGGAAAGGGCTATGCTCGGAGTTTCTCTTAGGGATAAATCAGAAATGAGGTAATCCGGCAGAGAACCAAAGTTATCGACATAGCCCACCGAATTAGCACGCTGAAGTGGCAATGGGCCGGCCATATTAGCCGCAGAACCGACAACCGTTGGGGTAAACGAGTTCTTGAGTGGAGACCGCGTCTCGGCAAACGTAATGTGGGACGCCCTCAGGCCAGGTGGAGTGACGATTTGCGCAGGGTGGCTGGCAGGAGCTGGATGCGAGAAGCCGAAAATAGATCGAAGTGGCGAACATTTGGAGAGGCCTATGTCCAGCAGTGGACTGCGATAGGCTGATGATGATGATGATGATGATTGGCTACGGTGTATGTTAAGGTGGTTCCCAAAACAGGGCGTAGGAAGGAAAAAAGACAGTGATTAGCGTCGACCTTCATGAAAGGTTGACTTATCATTAAAACATACCGGTGTTTCTTGACGTTCAGTGAAAATAACTAAAAGATATTTTTTTATGTTATTGAATAGTTTGTATCATATTTCTGTTCCATATGTATTTTGGTTTCATTTATATAATATATTAATATATTTTTGATATATATTTTGATGTATACTCGTGAAATAATAAAAAAAGAATTTTGAAAATTGACAGAGATATCGGTATATCGGTACCGATATGACATTAACGACTGTTAAAAAAATGCACTGAAAAAAATCGACTTGCCTCAGGCGGGACTCGAACCCGCATCTTCCACAATCCGCCCGGATTGTGGAAGTGCATTTTTCTAGTATTGATATTTACGCGTTTGTAAACGCAAAAATAAAATTATTCCTTTAACGACTGTTTTTGACAATATTTAATGTACAGCTTTAATAAGCATTATGTCGGAAAACACGTCATCGTTCAAGTATTTCAGAAAACAGTAAACTAAAGTTATTGCAACAATAACCAATTTAATGATAGTTATTAGTATGGATAAAGTAATGGCTAATTAATAATATCTTGCCGAAAATTACAATCTCTACTTACTGACAAGGAACAGAACTTTATTGTCAGAAGATAAGAGATAGCTTATAATTACCATGGCTACGGTTGATAAAATATACAATGACAGTTTAACTTCGAGGCTATTTTGTGGACTTAATTGATATCTAGAAGAAAATTTATTATTTTTTTATTTACTCAGCTAATAAACTATTGTTTTTTACGTGAATTAAAATACAAAATAATAATACACAAATCAGCAAACTCTCTCCCGATAATTTAACACACGTTACACACGTATCAGTTATTAAAAAACAAAAATATACTGATACATAGACAATATACAAGAAAATAAATTACAGTTAAAAAACAAAATAAAATTAAACAATGACTAATATTATTTGTAGTAGCAGAGTTAGGTAGTTAGGTAATATTTGGTTACACATAAAGCCACACCTGGCAGTGGAGGGCCTTGCAGTGCCTCCAAATAGTGACAAGTTGCCAGTCTGTCGTCTATAGGTCATAATAACAAATTAAAATAAAAAGTATTTTCAATTATATACATTTAAGATTTTCACAACTAAAAATAAAAATAATAAGCCAATTGGTTGAACTATTAGCTCATCAAGTACATTTTATATATTTGACTTTTATAGTACATAATATTACGTATATCTTGTTGTAGTAAAAATTAGCTATGGATAAAGGAATATGAAGTAATTTATGGAAATGAGAGCCTGTCCAAGGGTATCTCAAAGATATTTTCTAAAAGAAAAGGTACGTCAAAATTATTGTTTAAAATCTTATTTATGAATATTTGGTCTCTTTCTAGACGCCGATCTTTTAAAGATGAGTTGAAAATTGCCTGCTGGCAATAGCGAAGAGTTTTAGAGTTAAGATGTTTGACAAGCTTATTTTCTCTATATATAAGCTCTCTCAATCTCAATGGCCTCAATGCTTTCCTTGTAAAGAAAAAATAATTTTATTTTAGAAAGAGCTTTCAGATAAATTCTCAATCAACTTAATTCGTAGAGCTTCATAAATTCAATTGAAAAGCCAAACCCTTGTTTTTAATATTCTGCTGGTTGTGCTAACAAATAATAAAAGTAACATTAGCAGAAAATCAAACAATCAGCTAATGTGGTGGGAAATGGATCGGGGAGTTTTATGTCGGCGAGCACTCCGATATTGAGGCTCGCCCGCAAACAAACCCCATTATGCAGCTGTCGCCCACGGCCGGTCTAGACCTCCGGCCGACCTACATTACTGCCGGCTACCATCTAATGCTATTACCTCCCTCTTGACTCTTCACCTTTATCAACGTAAATCCACAAAAAGCTTTTCGTATATAGAAAACGCCTCTCCAACACAACAAGTTGATGGCTCACGAAATGTAGCTGCGTCCTCGTTAAAACACAGAAAATATGTCAGAATGTAATCAGGTTACAACTGTATATTTTCTCCGCAAAAATATCCAACGTTATTATGATAAAGAGGCGAAGAAACAAGATTTTTCTTACGTATTCACTGTTGCTAACATGATTTTGATCTCCAAGTATTTCGATCAGAAAAATAAAGATACATTTTGATTAGTCATTTTCGAGTACACAGTCCGGAGCGCTTTCCATTACATCTGACACCATGTCTAAAATGCATTATGTACAGGGCCCAGTCAATAAAGTAGGGAAGGAATCGAGGCCGGCGGACGGTCAACTATTGTTGCGTGGCACGTTATGGGCCACTTGTAGAGAACAACTTCCGTAATCGGCAGACAGACTTAATAATGTTTGTCGAGCCATTTGCTCGAGTGCTCGAGACTACCCGGCGCGCGGCCCACCTCATTACAGACAGAAGCTCGTTACCATGTTATTAGCTTTACACGAAATTTCTGGTTGCTTAGCAAATAGACAGCCGAAAGCTTTTTGCAAATTAAGGGAGGGAATCGTAGATACTTGTGTTTCCCAAGATCGATAGCGAAAGTTTGTGATAGGCGGAAATGGATGGGCATATTTTTTGAGCCGTCATTTGCAGGAGATGACGGCGGAAAAATATCTCCGCGGCGATTAACATCTCAATTGTTAATCGAGACAAAGTGAAGATTTCTTTATATGGACGGTGACAGCGAGATGGATGCGGTCGTTTGCGGGACAGGTGGCGCCGACGGTGCACCGCGGACGACTTGCGATTTATCGGCTTCCAAATGGGTCGTTTCAGATATTTGAGTGTATCAATCACGATAGACCCTCACAGGGGGCGTGGGAGCTTTATGTTTATTTTTGGTGCTTCAGTGTGTGTAAAGCTAATAGCTTGCCGGATTGCAATCCTTGCAAACGAGTCCCTGGTGTACTACACTATTAGTTGATCTTGCCTATTTCCTCGGGCCGTACGAGACGCTACTGCCAATTAAGTCATGTTAGTGTTAGCTATTAACCTCAATCGTCCCTAATTAAACAGCTTACTTAAGGACGCCATCATAAGATTTCAAATTAGGCCTCGAATAATTCGGTTTTATCTAAAGATCTTTATGTAGATCTCTTTGTAGAACTAAAGCTGGCTAAGCAACTGAAGTTTTATGTAAAATGGGCATTCATTGATTGAGTCTTGATCCCAGTCATACATTGTCGATAAGGCTTTTTTATTTTTGCGATCTTTAATAGGTTAAGGGGCCTGTTCCTTAAATCATGTTTTCGTCGATTATTACAAAATGAATGAACCAGTGTCTTTAACCTGATGCAGTCGTATTCGCCGGCACGTGTCCTAGAGTTCTCTTTGAAACTGGAAACAGATTTTAATTCAATGTGGCGGTAATAATATGACGGGATATACTCGTCCTTAAATCTATTTAAATCTTCTCCGGCAAGGACCACGAACCCTTCCAAGCACGGCAAGTAACGACCGCGTCCCAAAAGACCCGAATGTTTACTGGCATAGAACAGATTAATTTATTTGCATGACTTGGTTTCAAGCTGTTATCGCTCTTAGCAAATCCATTAATACTTTGGGCTGATGGACAGTACATAAAATCGAAAGTATAATTAAATTGCAAAAGGGGCAATTTTACCCAACTTTCCGGCAAAATTGATAATAGTTAGATAGTTAGATTTAGTGTTCAGGATTATAATGTATAAATAAATTTATTTGTCCCGTATTAGTTTCGAAATTGTCCATCCATAGCCAAAGAAACGTTCTGATTACTCTAAAGAAACACTTAATTATCGGCATAATTATGTGCCATATAAACCTTTCTTGTAAGAGGTGATTGAAACTATAGACATTACGATATACTAGTGATCAGTTTTATGAGCTCATGTTTGACCTGGTTGTCATCAAAGACATCAGAATTAAAATAAGTGATATTATTCGTAATTACTATTTGAGTATTAGAGTGGACGATCGTATTCATTTCTTATAGTTTTTCAAATAGTTGGCCGTTTTGAATTTTTAACGTTATGACCACCTTAACATTAACTTTAATAAGAAAATTTAACTGAAAAAAGCCGTCTTTTCTAGATCCAAATATATTATGAGAATGATCAAGATGGCGGCTTAATTCTAATGCGGGTATCGAATTAGAGCCACTTTTAAGAGGAGAATACCAAATTCCTCGCTGAGGAAATGGCATGGAAACAATTAGTGGAAGTATTTTCCGCTCGAGCAGCCGAAAACGAGCACCACTTGAGCCCCTGTTAAAATTACTTTGGAGGTGTCCACTCGAAGACAGGACACTCTACCTAATTGTTTGTTTTAATGTTAATAGAATTATTGCGAACCGTCTTTTTAGGCAGCAGGCGGGCGTAGTCGTCACTGGAAATCAAGGTTGTCTTGATAGGAAAGCCAATTAAAAACACTTCATGACATGAAAAGTTATGAAAGCCTTTTCTTTTTGTTTCTTTGTTACGCTTGAATTAAATAACAAGAGTTTATTTTTGTAGTGAAACAAATCAGTGTTTGGAGCACATGACACACCATGCCCTCACACCCGACGCTGTAACTACATCAGTGCGGCCGCTCGGATGCTAACCGCCAATAAAACCTGATTGACACTAACCTTAACACCCTCTCCCTCGATATAAAAACTTTATAGAGTTGACATCACCCCGCGATGTAATCATCGGGCTCACCTCTCCGCGCGTCAACTATGAAAAATGATATTTTGTAACAACATCGTTATTATCCGTCGCCTCCCATTTACCCTTTTGTTTCAAGTTACTGTAATGTATTTCTCAAGTTGCTTAGTTTAGGAGAGAATACGTTGTACTAACAAGGTCACAACGTGAAATATCGTATCTTTTTAGTTCCTTTCATTTTGGATGTTTTGTTATTTTACTTACGTAGATTGTGAAATAATTTAAAATTATTATGTATAGTAAAAATGATAGATAACGGATGTCTAGTATCCATAACACAAGTTCTTAATGATAAAAGGCTCGATAATTGGTGTGAGCGTGGAAATATATTAAGTATTTATATTATATTATATTAACTTTTTGACTGTTACTCATCCATATCAATTTGCAAATACTTACTCAAATAGAGAAGTAACTTTTATCTTATCTTTATTTAAGGCAGTCACAAATATTAGAAATAACAACAAAACACATTGGAGAACTCTGTATTTATAAAATAAAAATAAATGAAATGTAAAAAAAAATATTTAAATATACTCGTAAATATTGTTGGTGTGATTTGTTAACTGCTGGAGAAACTCCCGCTAATATATATTAACCTCCTCACCTGAAGTAGATACAGAACTTATTGGTCCAATATTAGCTTAAGAGATTACTAAAGATGAATGGGAGCTTATTTGTGAAAGGAAAAGCCCATTTAAGTGCCCTCAATGTCATTTCCCTGTCCAAATGTCCAAGATGGCGCGACAAACATGCCGCCGAAGGACTGTCGCATTAGGAGACTAGTCAATAACATCGGCGTTATTGCTCTACTTTGCGGAAATTAATATGATGATAAGCTGTCCTGGTTTGATGTCACAGTTTGCTTAGTTCTTGGCTAAACAAAGATTGGGAGGTAGTAATCGGGGGACGAAGGGGATTATTATCTGGGTTATTTACTTATACCAACTAGCTAATAGCTGCTTTACTTTAAGTGACGCAGTTCGTTAATAGAATGTGCACTTCGATTTTACCTGTTATTAGCTTTGATTAGAATGAAGAAGCACATGAAAAAGTTTTTATGTTTGATAATAAATTTCGCGTCAACGGTTGGATGGATTTGAATAGAATTTTGATCCCACTGCTGCAAAGTTTCTATTAGGAATTTATACATCGGCTTTTTTGTATTTTTATTTTGATTTTACGATCAGGCTGAATAAAATAAAAGTCAAAAAGTTCTTGAGAATGGAGGTAAGAAGAGAAGAGACTGATAAGAACGAAATAATCAAATTATTGTCATCACGAAATAGGTAAGTGTTTCAATTCCAAACAATGTCGAGATTAGAAACTAGTACACAAACTAAGACAGAAATATAAAAACGGAATCTGTCATAACAAAGCCATTTAAATATGAGACAAATTGCTGAAATCTGAACAGTAAAGAATTTTGATCGAGTTAATAGCCTTTCGGGTTGTCGATGTTGCGGCAATTAGGCCCGACGCATATGATCGATCGTTTGATAGATAGTCCTTTGGTGGCTGTGTGCGGGACAGCCGTCACAAGCGGCGAGCGGTCACAGTGGCTCACTGAATCAATTGGACGTAGTTATGCAAAAACGTTCCAACCCACGCATAGGTCAAACTGAGAAAAACGCATATATGTGTTTTAGCGGTACGCTTTTTTGTTGTAACGAGTTGAGCTGAGTAGTATGGACAACTTAAACTATTGATTTAAATATTATTTTATTACATATATTTCATTAACATTTAATAATAATAATCATACAATTTTTCGGAAATTGTACTTGGAACGTTTTAAAAAAAAGCTTTTTTGTATGAAGATGTCTCATATCTTAATTTGCAGAAACGATCCACAATGTCAAAGTTGGTGTATTTTGAGAAAATGTAACATTTATTTTAAAAATACGTATATTAAAAAATGAAACAATATTACCAAAAAGAATTGTAACATATTTTTTAATCAAAACATGTTTTAACCCGGCGTCATTGTGGAGGAAAAAAGGTACATACATGATCGTTGAGGAGGGTCATTACGACCATGTAATGATTTTACCTGATATAACAGAAAATATTTATTTCATATGAATAATTGTTTAGGATTTTTAAACCTACCAATAGAATAGTTTGAAATTAAAACAATGTATTTCATATTTAATCAGTTTTATTCAAATCTAAACGAAGTTTAAGTTAGTAACAACAATTTGTCATATTTTTAAACTTAAAAAAAAACGTCAATGCAATTTAATTTTTTAAATCGAAGATATGCTAATTTTAATCTTTAATAAGGAACTTTTGAAATTAAATAATAGCAACATTATGTAAAATAACAACTTTCTTATAATCAGTTGTTTTTTTAGGGTTTTCACTACAGTTATTACAATAAGAAATTAGATGTTCGCTACATACAAACTTATGACAAGCCTTAAAAATATGACTAATATTCCTGTCTTTTAGGTATAAGGACAGTCTTGGATCTTTTTTGCCTTCCAGATATGTTTAGGTAACAGAGGGTTTCTAGATGTTTCTCCCGTAAATTCAATAGATCTGCATAAGCAGCCATTTTATATCTTACTAGGTCATTCAAATAACTAAAAACACCTAAGTAATAAAAATAATTTGTGGCACAAACTAGCAACGGCGTCGTTGAGCAGGATTATATTGACCCTGTTGCAGGTTTGCGCAAGTTTTACTTGTTACACGAGTATCGGGCAACTCAAGCCAGGTGTGCAATGAGGTGGGGTGATCCTTACCTCCATCTACTGAGATTCACGACAGTGTGCAATAATTGTTTCACAAAAATATTTCAAATCCAAAACGTGCAGGGTCATATTGACCCTGCCTCAATGACGCCGGGTTATGCTTGAATATCGTCATAGTTCATTATCCTGAACGAAATACATCCCCCCACAAAATCCATCAGCTTCGTAATTGTAACTTCTTCAGACGCTTTCATTTTTTTATAAAAACTAAGGCAATCAGCTGGGATAAATTTATAGATGGATTATAAATCAGCCAATTTAGCTGGAGCAATTGGTTTTCCGTTACGCCACAAGTGCTGAAAATCAGATTTATTTATTGGTAAAATTACTCCTTTTCTTATCCTTTTAAAGTTAACTTCCATAAAATCCTCATCAAAAGATGTTCTCATAAAAATCAAATATAACTTAGCTTTTTCAAACTTTATATTTTACTTACCGATAAAATAGTTCAAAGGAACTTGGAGCACATAAGAGAAATAATAATCACTAAATTTATTTTTTTAATAATGTTCCACAAGTCATGAGTCACAAGGTAAGCTGTATAATCTTTATTCGTTAATCTTTTCAAATGTAATGGAACATTTAAGTACTACATTAACACAAGGACATTATTTTAACTACATTATTGTTGTTAGAACGTTCCAGACTTCATAACATTATACATTTTTATAAGTTTGTTATTCAATAATCGGCTCAAATATAATTGGAACATTGAAAAGAAGTTACATTAAACCAAACAAAGTGTATTATTGTTTTCTGACCACACATGTGTATGATGATAATAATATTTTTGTGAATCTTTTGGTACTATCAGTGTCTATATTTAGTAATTTATTTCATTACCATTAACTAAAATAGTATAATTTTTTATGCAAAAAGACATTTCCTCGAATTTTGCAAGTAGATTTATTTATACTGGCTCTAATATTAGCTTAAAGGTGATAGCTAGCTAATAAATTATTTATTTCAAGATGCCTAAGCATTTTGTTACCTACTAAATTAAATAATATGTTGTATTGATGTCAAATCTTACCTTGTTGAGAACAAAAAAAAAGTGATGGATCGTTTCAGGAATAGATAAATTTATATTCCCGCAACTATATGCGATTTGAATTATTTATATTTGCCGCTATGACCTATCTTAAACATTAAAAATAACATGGAACGTTTTAAAGAAATAGATATTTCAAATGACAGTTTTTTTTCAAAATGTTCCAAGATGATTGAGTCATTATTTTGATTTTTTTGGGTAAAGGACAGTTTTTTTCAAAATGTTCCAAGATGACTGAGCCATTCTTTTCATTTTTTTGGGTATAAAATGAATTAAAACAGTACGATCCAAGATAATTGGCACTGTATTAAAATATGATTAGGTTGTTTGGTTCGTTTCATCACTTGGACCTATTTATTATTTCGAAGATTTTTGTCTTAAGAGAGTCAATGTCTTGAGCACTTGATAGAACGACCCAAAATACCTAGCTTGGGCACAGAAACTCAATTTTGACAACTTTGTGGATTGGAACGTTTTTGCATAACTACGTCCAATTTAGCTCGTGCACCACTCGACGCATCGCATCAATAGTTCAGACACGATTTTGTGACTATTGACGATTTCCAATTCTTGCTTCATTATTTTAATCAGTAAAATTATTTATGGAACTTTTATCCTCTTTTGAATAAATGTAATTATAAATATTTTTGGTTTTTGAAAACTCATCTATCAAAAAGGCGTTTAGTGTGTTTGCTTAGCTTTTAATAACATCGAAATAAAAAAAAGAAATTCCAAACGTCTGAGAGAGGAGAGACGTCTAAAATAATTACTCGGCAACCACATTCAACTGTAACAAAGGAGGTTTTTCGTTCACGAGTCGCAATTACTATCGATACAACAGGGATTTGTCGACATAATATTCTTCATTTGTACTTTAGTAATTACTTTGTGATACTTAATTTTGGTTACGGGATAATTATACTTAATTTTACTTGACTAGTGCGGATTGTGATTGTTGTTATAACTCTACAAGCTGTGGCCGCGACTTCATTCGCGTCGATTTCCCGTTTTTGCAACATTTTTCATGATGCTCAGCTCATATTGGTCGGATCGTGTTGTTATATATAGCTTATAGCCTTCTTCGATAAATTCACTATCCAACACATTTTTTTTTTCAATTTGAATCAGTATTTCCTGAGATTAGCGCGTTCAACAAAATAAACAAACTCTTCAGCTTTATAATATTTGTACAGATAAGTGTAAATAAAACCACCTTCATGGGCTTAACTCACGTATATTAGAGTTTAACATTTTATTATTTTGCCCGACGTTTTGTAATATTTTTCAGAATTCGTGGTCGCGGTAGTGGAAGATGACTACGCACCCTGAAAAATACACCTGTAAATGTGATTTTATTTAAATGTAAGAGAACATTCTATGTGTAGTGTTAGGGTAAGAACATGCCGAAGCTGCTGGCGGTCGCGGTCGATATCTCGATACTTCGATGTCGATACTCGCTGTTTCTACATGGATGCCGGTGCCAACATGCCGATTCAGTCGCACCTGACAGCTCAGTTGCTCAGTGTTGTATTTGTTGTAAAAATTAAATCAATCAACACCTCCTTATCCATAATTCAATTCACCAAAAAAACAATCGAACAGCTAGCCGATCAATTCTCGCGACGATAGAAGCGGTACGAGAGTGAAGTAGATACCTACAACTTGAGGCGAACCGATTTGACCAATCACGAGCTAGATCACATCAATGCTAGCCGTCGACCGCGATGTAAAAACAAAATATTTTGTTTGCACGTAGGCATCAAGCTAAACCGCGAAGCTGACCGCGATGTATCGCAGTGCAGTGAGGTATCCTTCGGCATGTGCGTGCGTGTTTATTAGCATGCATTTGTTTTACATGAAGGTGACATCGATGTAGCGAGCTAAACAGCGACCGCTAGGTATCGCAGTGAGGCATCTTCGGCAGGTTCCTATCCTTAGTGACCTATAAAATTATCAGTAACTCACACCTATGCCAGGATTTGCGAGTTTATCCCGGCCAGGCCATTGCTCCACTGACTTGGTAGTACTTCGGCGCTATGCTTACGGGCTTACTTTGGACCGTCCGCGAGATTAAAGTTGCGAGCTACTTCACGACACTTGTGACCGTTAGCTTCGTTATCGCATTAGACTGATCTGAGCCCTTAAGTAATAACAGTAAACTACATTACTATACATTCATCATAAAAACCTTTATAATTAGACCCACTGCTGGGACACAAGGACTCCCCTTGCCATCGGTTTGGGCAGTATTCCACCACGCTGGCCCTACTCTACGACGGAGTATAAGGTGATCAATACGTCTTTGCTGATCCATTTGTTGCCTTCTACGACACAAATTGGAGTATATGGGGTGATGCTATTCTACTCTGCCGGCATCACATTATCCTAATATTATTATATTTACTAAAATAAATTCCTTTATTTATGTAGGCAGTACGGCACTTTGATGGGGAAGCACTTAGGTCTGCAACCTTAAAAAATAGTGATAATATTTGGTACAAATTAAAGTTGGTTATACTATTCACGTCTTGAAGCACATCTACTTATTATTATTTATTAATTAACATCAACATTTGTACATTGTACGTAACAACAACAATACATTGTCTTATATTAAACAGTGTAAACACAAACATAAAAGAAGTATTTCCGCACACCGTCATTCGCCGCGAACATTGTGTAGTGTTAAAGTTAACTTCTTCATTATTAATGATGATACGACCGAAGATAAAAGCGAGCTTTCACCACGAATCTTCAAACACATTGTTATTGTGGTGACAGTCTTTGATATAAGTAAGAGGTAAGATTTTATTAACTCTACTTTGTACCTACTGAGACGAGACAGCGTCTGATTGTCGTCTGGTGTTCCAACTATCGTAAAGACTTTTAACTTTTTGTCGATCTCATATTTAGTCAGATTATATTCTACATTAAATTATAATCATTATACATATAAGTAACATGCGTCGATTATCAACCTTAGCAACAAGCACCAACCGTTAAGCAAGGGCCATTCTCCGTTTCATCGATTAAATGGTTGAATACAAGTTATTTCCCCAGGCGAGGTATGAACCTCTGCCATTATTTTCAAATTAGGCGTCAAAATTAGCCGCGGATTGCGTAAGTAATTCGGAATAACCAAACGATAAATCACGGTAAGCGCGTCGCTATATATAGGCGGGTTACGATTAACGAGCTAACAGTTGGAATTTGGTCCGCAGCTAACTACAGCTTAAAGAAACTACCTTCGGATACAGTCAAAATAAGTAACTTCAGTTACTTAGAATCGAGCTATTTTTTCGATTTGAACCGTTTATATTTTATAAATAACTACTATTTTTCAAACATATTCTTTGATTGAATGTTTTGTCACTGTTCCGACATATCGGCGCAGTTGTATGCGCTATGGTCACAGCGGACACGGACAAAGATCTCAGTACTGCTTCGAAGTTTTCTTACAGTGAAATGTTCTAATGATAACTGAAAGTGGAGTACAAGCGAAAGTATACGTGCCGTAGGAGCCACCCTCGCCTTGCTCACTTATAAGGTGTTTACTCACGCCTATTTGCTGAATAAAAGCGGATAACTTAACGTGTGACACATTTCAAATATTTGGAGGTATCCCAGCTGTTCGTTATCAACCGCATAAAATAAACAATTTTCTACATTATTTTATTTAGTTTGTCCAGTAAGAACGAATAAACGTATGTAATGTTTTAGAGAATAGTCAAATTATGGTTATGAATCCTAGTTCTCTTGCTTTTTCTACCACACACAAGCTCACACGCTTAGAAGTCGGAAATACTTCAACAAAAATAACGTTGATTTAAATTGTTGTCAGGACAATAATTAGTGCTTCAACATCTACTCTTAATTCATAATTACTGGCTAATTACAGTACCGACCCGAGTAAAACAAAAGACAACAAAAATGGAACAGTACAGAACTTTGTACGTTCATAACGAATTCCTCTTACGTAAACAATTTTCAGTTAAATTCATTACCGCTCGCGCGTGGGTAACGAATCAAAATAAATCTAAAAATAATTGAACAGATGTAGATATAGCTGTGCTGTCTTTATATCGTGCTACTGGTGTTTAATATACTCTGCTTGCTACCTACATGACACCTGACTGCGATCCCAGCGGAATCGTGATTACTAAGAGCACAAGCTACGTTCTATGTATTACCTACATCTATCTTTATTTGGTTGGATAAATGTACTTGGATATGTGCATTCGTTTTATGACTCCAGCTTGCGAGCTTAGCACTTTCACTGAGTTTATTTTTGCTGAGCAAGTATCTTTATGGCTTTATAGAATTACAGCAGATGAATCAATTTTTAGTACCTAAGATCGCTAATATTCGTTAGCAGCAAGCTCTCAAAGTAATTTACTTCGTATTTCCTTTACAAAAATTAACACTCCCTTTTCAACATGCGGTATTTCATTTATTATTGCAAATAATAAATCTCATTATTAATAAGTATTCGAAATAAGTATCTTGGATCAATATAAAAGTTAGCGTCTATTACTACGAGTATTACATATGCCGTTATTAATAAATAATAATCTAGCTGCAATATCAGGGTAAGGTATGTTTCATTTAACGTTTTCCTCGTGTCTTTCATTCCAATAACCTCTTCTGCCGAACCCCCGTCCTACCTCCTTATTCATTAGATGGACGTGAAGTGTCTTGTGAGTAATGTCCATTATGGCTTTTCTTTTTATCCTTTATTTCGTTTGTAAGAATGTAATAGATCAATGTGCCTGGGGGAGAGTGATTAATTTTTGTCATAGTGAACAATACACTCAACGCTGGTCGATGTGATTTCTCGTTGTTGACTTTATTGTAGGATCGTACCCAATACTCATTTAGGCAGGTCCTTTTAATGGAGGTAAGAAACGAGTATAAAATACTCATTACAGAATTAGTGTTTATTTGAATAGATTATTTAAGATTTCGTCAGCCTTCTTCTTTTCTAAAGGAAGCAGTGAAAGATATCTCCCGTATAAAGTGTTCTTGAAGGTCCAAAGTAAGGTTCAGTTTTCTAAACAAAACATTTTTGCCGTTGTTTTATGTTATAATGGTAGCAAAACAAACACACCCACGCGCGTAATGAGAAAAAGTGACCGTAGCCTATTGACGCACAGATGTTCCGGACAGACGCCTCTTATATCTGATCCGTGATTAAGTTGAAAACGTTTTGATGTTTCAAGAGTATTGCTTTAACATTTGGTGATTTTTTTCCTAATTTAGTAAAAAATATTGAAGAATTTATTTTTATTTTAATAGCTATGTGATGCCGGCAGAGTAGAAAAGCATCAACCTATTTCATTGGAGGAATCTCCAATGAGTGTCGTAAAAAAGTGACTAATGGATCAGCAAAGGGGTATTGGTCACCTTATACTCCATCCACCAATCCGCATTGGGCAAGTGTAGTGGACTACTGCCTAAACCTCCTTCGATGACAAGGAGAGGCCTTGTGTCCCAGCAGTGGGTCAAATTATAAAGGCCGTTAAGATGATTGAAGAATTTCAGTGAGGAAGTGACTAAAGAAACGACAGAGATATAGTCGTATATGAGAATAATGTATTCATTAACCTGGTTATTTCTCAATTTTCTCAAGTGTAGAAAGTAACAAAATGTGGTTCACTACTCGAGCGCTACTCGAGCGCCACCAGGCGTGTGGTGTCATCCGGCTAGTACATGCGGCGGGTGCATCTGCCATAGCATAAAGCCTGCCGCACAGTTCGAACTCGAATTTGACAAGCCCGTGCGTGAACTGTTGGTTTTCAATATTGTTGATGCTTCACAGGGTAGGAGCATCAGCGTTTTACTGGTTGAGAATGTAACTGGACAATTTATTTGTATACTATCTACCTAAATCAATAAGGTGAATACTGGTAGTTGTCTGTAGCATTGTTCCACAGCTAATGAGAAATTGAAGCAAAAAGAATTGTCTTGCAAAATAAAACCACAAAAGTCAAACCCTTAGCAACATAACAGTGTTAATGAACGTCTGCTCATAAATATAATTAGGAAAGCCGCTGGTGAATGTTAAACTAATTATCGTTCGTGAAGTGAGCTTGCTTCCAGTTTAATTAGGAGTCATAATTTGTTTGACGAAGCTCACAACTTTATGATGTAAGCTGTCACTGTAAACGCAAAACTGTGGATTATTGCTCGAGCTGAGTGACATAGATGTCACTTAATGCTCCACAAACATACATAACAAAAATAATCTTGTGTAATTTGAGGGACCCATAATATTCCTAGATAGGATTCATGATGTTGATTTGTGATTGAATGTAAAACAGCAGTGCATGCTTTATCAGCGATGTAAGTAGTTACGGTAACCTATATAGATAAAGCAAAAATTCAAAGTCAGAGAAAAGTCAAGTGTTATGATTCCTATACAATCATACATGACATCCTAGCGTATTTTTAGTCCGTCTGAGACACTCACTTGGGAAGATCGATCCTCAAGTTGATAGTAGTGTAAAGAAGGTTCATTGGATCATATTTTTTTATTCTTAGTACGTTTACGATAGCCTTACGTTCCTGCTTACCTTTTAATCCGAAACCTCTCTTATATTTTGTATTCATATTGCTCACTCAGCTCGTAAGATCATGATTGAGTCATTCCACGTCTGCAATGGCCGACATGGGATCAATTTACGCACGTCTGGATTTAAAATAAATTCTGGATTATAACAATTGTATACTTTCTCAATTATATAAGATGTGTTGTCTATGTTTCAAGACGCAAGATTCTTTGCTTGCTTTTTATTAAGATAACCAATGTTTACCTTTTATTTTATGTCGAGTTGGCATTTTATACCGAGGGTTTTATTTGTCAAGCTAAAATAACTATTGACATGAATGTCAATAGTTATTTAGAGAATATTGTGAAGCTATTTTATTGTGTGTTTGACGAAATTCGCACTACGTTGAGATGTAGATTGAGCGATATTTCTGAACTAATGAGTCACGGAGTCCCCATGTAGCAGAGACGTAAAATCGGTGTAATCCAATTCAGCACACATTTTTTTTGCAAACGAATTAAATATTCTACATACGGTGTGTACCAGATGATTTTGAAGTCAATATTACGTTTCCTCTTTTTATCTAGCTCTTACTGTACATATTATTCTCATTTACTATTATACTTTGAACATTTATGATAATATTTGAGCACTGTAAAGGTGGGTATAGTAGCAAAACAGAATTATAAAAGTTGTGAAGTTAATACCAATGTGACCAATACATAGCGTATCGCTCTCATGTTTCAATATAATATGTAAGTCACATAACAATGATCCTCATAATTCCCTGGTGGAACATCATGGAGACGCGCGTAATTTAACACGGAGCCGTTCAAAAACCTGTCAACGCGTCAACATGACAAATGCGGCACGCGGTCTGCGCCGACGACGATCGTTCAAGTTTATTTACTGCCGTCGCTGGCTAGGGACCACCATTAATAGTCTTCGTAGCAGTAAACAATTTGTTGTGTTTGCATTACTTTATTGCAAACTGTGTAGCGCTGGTGCGTGAGAGCTATGCGCCTCGCAGGTTCTGATTGTAGATTTGCAGATTTGGATACTTTAAATAAATATTTTTAATACGCACTCAGAGGAAACTTATGAGAGGAAACTACTATGGAACTAAAGCAGTCCAGTAGTCTGGTTGATTTTGGTGGGATATTATTTCTCCCAAGAAAACAATATGACTAATGATTAAAGTTCACAATTCGAACACCTGGAAGATATCCAGTACTTAGTTGTAAGATAATGCGACTCCCGTAAGCTCTGATCAAGATTGCAGGAAGCTGATGGCAGATGCGCACAGCATCAGCTTTGAATCAGTGATGACGTCACTGTTGTTTATTCCAATTCACATGCGATAATGATAGAAATATAATATACTCCCGGGTAAGAGGACATTGACCTAATTAATTCAGCAATTGAATAAGGAATATTCTAAACTTTAACCTCATATTATTCAGAATAGAAGGATATCAACAAGATATCCACTTTATTGTAATGCAATAAGAACGATTTTAAAGTACACATTAGTGGAACATAATTCCGCTCGCCGTCCGACGGTCAAATAAAACTAATAGCACGTGTAAAGTGTCGCATAATGCGCCGCGCTCGCGGCTGATATTGCATCCGGAGCTGACGTTATTGTGCTCCAAAGCTTTGAAACTCTATAAAATTGTCTTCTCGGGAAAGGAGCAATGTACACGTAAGTGGATCTATGTCCGCGGGGAATTGTGATTTCGCCGCCACTCTTTAGTAGAAGTGAGAGCAACATTCTGCTATATTGCCGCATTCTGGTATGTCCCTTCATTTGGCAAGATTAATAAAATATAGTCATATCGCGTAGTCGTCATTATGGTCATCAGGCCTTCTTTCCTAGACTTATTACATATCCAAATAAAGTCACGTCTTTTTCTCATATAGGGCTAGGCAGAGATCACTTGTTCCCACATGCTACTATCCTTACATATTTTTTTCGCTTTTTCTACTTTCATCACAGTTCTGAGTACTTTGACCTGGGCTTTTTCCAAGATGTCTTCGATTCAATCGATAAACTTATCTACTATTGGCAAGAAAATAGATTACAGTCTTGCATGTCAAGAAGAAGCTCATTTATATTTTGACTCTTCTTATGATATTTCTTGAACAAGAATTTAGTTGCAAACTAAGATAAAGACTAAATAAGAAGTTAATGTAGTAAGCGAAGGCTTACAACTTCAATAGAATTAAAACCTATTCGTATTCCAAAGTGACTCTAAGCAGTGGATGCCAATCTTGATATGTAGGTACCTACTCGCTTAAAGTCAACCTTTACACTATGAGACCAACGTTTGCTTAAGTCGCGCTGCTAAAAGTCGCAGACCATAAAGGGCCTTATCTTTCCAATCTTGAAAGAATCATACACTTTGGTAACTACCTTGCAGTTTTTAAATTAGAATTAACATCGAATAAAAAATATGATACACTTTAACAACAAACAGCCCTATGGCATTATACATTTCAAATACATTTTAACTAACGTAGCGCGACCGACGAGGTCGTCAACGAATCATCTCGGGGTGGAAGAACTTAAGTTATAGAAATGGAATCGTTATCTGAACAATAAAAATCCCGGATATAAATTTTAATGGACCCCACAATAAGTTTCAGTTGAGCTCGCGATGAATTAGAACATAAAATAAAAGTTTTTATAATATATTCTTGAGCGAGGACGGGCGCCGCGCCAATTTAATGGCCGCTTAAATCCGAAGTGTGGGGCGCTGGCTGTCTTACGGTACTAACGTTATACATATATTTCTGGATGTGTGTTTGTCCAAAAGGCATAGATTCCTTCATTATTAAGGCCTGCCAACAGGCCTTGTTGTGAGGAAACGGACAGGAAACTCAAGGATACATTGTAATGTTTCATGTTTTTGGAAATATTTTCGACGTTAGATAGTTTTTTCCAGTTATACACTAGCACGATGTGATCTGCCCTTAAGACCTGGTGCAGTTCCTGGTGATGAATATCACTACGCTTTCATCCCTTGGGTGTCGTAAAAGATTAAGGGAGTTTCTGAGCCCCATGCACACCATCGCACCAGAGGGTCACTGGCGCAGTGGCGAGTAAAGGTAGTAGCACACTTATCAGCTTGGAAAGGGAAGAAGTATTCCTTAGCGTTCATAGTAAAAAGAGGCGATACGGTTACGTTACCTTTCCGAGCTAATAGGTGTGCTATGATCTTAAAGCCGCAACAGCATTCTCAAGGATGTTTGCTGTTAGGCAGTCGATCAGCCATAAAGCTGTGCTAAAATCCATTTATATCTCAATACTAAAATCTATAGCACTGCAGTATGATGACATCAAATGCCGGCATCATATTTGCCATGTGATGAATAGAATAGCATCACCCTCGTAGAAGGTGACTAATGGATCTGTTGTAATACTGGTTGGTACAATCTTAAGTTCTATACTTAAAGTTGACGTTGGCACTTTGTATATATTTGATGTAAAATTTTGATTGACTTCATAACAATATACTTTCCTGTTTACACGTACATTTTAACTTTTATTTCATATTTTACTATACTCCAGCTCTATACACTACCTTATTTTACCACATTCGTTATCAGCACGAGGTGAGGTGTTAGTAAAATGTGTGATCATTTCAATGGAATTAAGTTGTTAAATAACAAGGATGGCTATTCCATTTGGAAGTTTAAAATGCGTGCGTTGTTGATCCATGAGGACCTTTGGCAAGCAGTAGCAGGATACCAGGTGAGTGATCGAACACCTCAAGACGCTAGGGATGCAAAAGATCAAAAGGCTTTGGCAAAAATATCCTTGACTTTGGATGGTTCGGCTATCACTCATGTTCGAACGGCGAAAAATGCCAAGGAAGCCTGGGATGCTCTCGCAAATGTTTACGAGGATAAAGGTCTGGGTCGGAAACTGTCTTTGGAGCGCAAGTTGTACAGGCACTCTTTATCTAATTTTGATAATATTGAGTCATATCTCAATGCAGTAATGAGTACGGCGCAAGACTTAGCAGATATAGGGAAAGTTATTGACGATAGTTCTATTGCTGCTATTATTTTGGGAGGTTTAACTATTAAATATGAACCCCTTGTTATGGCATTGGAGAACTCGAATGTTGTTGTGACGAGTGAGTTAGTCAAAACCAAACTTTTGAATGAGATGTCGAAAAATGACATTTCCATCCAAAATGAAATGACAGCTTTTCGATCATCCTTTAGAAGAGGAGTAAAGAAAGATAAACCTATAGTATGCTATAAGTGCGGTGAACCTGGTCACAAAAGTCCTGAGTGTCCAAATAAAAGGCGGATGAAGGCGAAATGTGTGACAGACCAACCTGAGGAAGCTACTTTTTCGAAATCTGTAAGACAGACTACTTTACTTTCAAATTCGGCTCTAAATACCAATGTTGCCCATACTACAAGTAACAAATGGTTTATTGATTCAGGAGCTACAAGTCATATGACTTCAAACTTCGAGCTACTAGAAAACTTTCGGTTACATGATGGTACAGTAACAATCGCAAATGGTGAGAATTTACCATCAGTTGGTGTTGGTGATATATCTGTGTCTACTAGTAACTCAACCGTTAGTGAAATTAAAGATGTTATTTATGTACCTAATTTAAGTTGTAATTTACTTTCAGTTAAAAATGCAGTTGATAGAGGTTTTTCTGTACTTTTTGATAAAAATGGTTGTAATTTTTATAATTCAGCAAATTTTTGTTATACAGGTTATTCTTTATTACACGGGTCTTACTGTGGTGGACTATATTCATTAGATTGTGATGTAATTAAGCCACATAAGTCTTCAGCCTTACTTGTGAACGGAGACCTTACCAAGTATCAACTTTGGCATAGGCGTTTGGGTCACTTGTGTCGTATTGGCATGGACAAGCTTAACAAAGGCCAAGCTACTGGCATCGATTATAAGGAGGTTGATAAGGAGCCCTGTATTTCCTGTATACAAAGTAAGAAATCCAGAAAACCTTTTAAGAAACTGAAATACAAGAGAGGTACTACAATTTTAGAACTGGTACACACAGACCTCTGTGGACCTTTTACATGTTCTTCTTTTCAAGGTAATAAATATTTTATTATTTTTATAGACGATTTTAGTCGCATTACGTTTGTATACTGTATTTCTTCTAAAACTCAAGTTTTTGATAAGTTTTGTAATTTTCAATCTCTTGTTGAACGACAAACTGGCGCTAAAATCAAGTGTGTCCGTAGTGACAATGGGACGGAATTTGTTAATAAACAGATGTCTGAATACTTTAATTCACAAGGAATTGTACATCAGACTACAGTGGCATACAGTCCACAGCAGAATGGAGTTAGTGAACGTAATATACGTAGTATTGTTGAGAAGGCGCGATCTATGTTGTCACTTAGCAACCTCTCTAAAGCCTATTGGCAAGATGCTGTGGAAACGGCAGTCTATTTAAAAAATCGGTCCCCACATAGGGCACTTATAACTAAAACCCCGTATCAATTGTGGTTTAATAAAGTACCTGACTTATCCCATTTAAAAGTGTTTGGATGCAGGGCACTTACTCATATTCCAGCTTGTCATAGGACAAAGTTTGACATGAAAACGACTGAATGCGTCTTTGTAGGATATTCAGATGATCCTAGAAACTATTATTTTAGACACGCAGATTGCCCACGTAAAATAGTAAAAGAAAGAGACGTTACATTCTTCGAAAACAATTTTTCGGGTATTAGTATGAATAGAGATGAAAATAATAGTGTTGGAGTTGACATAATTAATATCCCATTGTCGGTTTCTCCGCCTACTGTGTGTTCTCTCCAAAATTATGACTCCACAGTGCGTCAAAATTCGGAAGTGGTCGAGGAACTACCAGAAAGAAGGGAAGACAGTGTATCCTCCACTACAGAAAATGATGTTGTAGTTCGCCGCTATCCGACGAGAGAACGCAAGGCACCTGATTTCTATTCTTGTTCTGCGTATGTAAGCTCAATGATTAGTGAAGATCCTTTGTCATATTCCGAGGCTATCAGCAGAGAAGACAAAAAGGATTGGATAGCCGCGATGCAAGACGAATATAATGCCTTAATAAAGAAAGAGACATGGACACTGGTTGATCTACCGAAGAATAAGCCATGTATCCCTTGCAAGTGGGTGTACAAATTAAAACGTGATGCCCTTGGCAACGTGGTAAAATATAAGGCTCGTTTAGTCGCTAAAGGATTTAAGCAGACTTATGGAGTAGACTATTATGAAACCTTTGCACCAGTCGTTCGTAATTCCTCTTTACGAACATTGCTGGCTATAGCTGCTCAACACAATTTCAAAGTCCGTCACATGGATGTTGATACAGCCTTTTTAAATGGAGATTTGGAAGAAGAAGTCTTTATGAGCCAACCTGAAGGCTTTGTATCCAAGGAAGGAAGTAATAAAGTGTGTTTGCTCAAACGATCACTTTATGGACTCAAGCAGGCTCCTAGAGCATGGAACATAAAGTTGAAGGAGACCTTAGCAGTCATAGGTTTCGAGCAAACTCCATCAGAACCTTGCATATTTATGAAAAAATTTAATGATGAGGAAACTCTTTTAATTGCAGTTTTCGCCGATGATTTAATTTGTTTATATAAAAATGATATGACATTTGACAACTTCAAGTCTGATATTAGTAAATATTTGTCTTGCAAAGATTTAGGAATTTAATTGAATTTTGTCTCGGATTAAATATAGAAGTTACCGATGATTATATTAAAATAAATCAGAGAACTTATATTGAGAAAATATTAAGAAAATTTTATATGACAGAGTGTAAAGCTTCGTCGGTGCCTTTATCGAAGAGAATTGAGATTTCCAATGAAAATGAAACTACTGAAGTCGATTGCCCGTACCAAGCTTTAATAGGTTGCTTGATGTTTCTAGCTGTGAATACTCGGCCGGATATCGCATTTACTGTAAGTTACCTCAGCCAATTCAATTCGAAGTATACTCTGGAGCATTTTAATAGTGCTAAACAATGCCTTAGATATTTAAAAGGTACTATGGATATCGGTATCTGTTACAGGAAAAAGGGGACAAATATATCATTGAAAGGCTATTCTGACGCTGATTGGGGTAACTCCTCAATGGACAGGCGCTCGTATACTGGCTACTTCTTTGAATTAGCAGGAGGGCCAATAGCTTGGGAGTCTCGTAAGCAGCCAACTGTTGCATTATCTTCAGCTGAGGCAGAGTATATGGCTCTAGCTAGCGCTGCAAAAGAAGCTTGTTATCTAAGACGCCTTATATCAGAGTTAACTGGTAAGGTCCCAAATGTTACTATATTTTCAGATAGTCAAAGTGCACAAAAACTTGCTATGAATCCAATCCACCACAGTAGGACAAAACATATCGATGTTCGATTTCATTTTATTAGGGAAAAGGTTAATGATAAAACCATTGAACTTAAATACTTAAGCACTGATATGTTACCTGCTGATGTGTTAACAAAACCTCTGGTAAAAATGAAACATTTAAATTGTTTAAAATATATGAATTTGTTGTAATTTATTTTTGAGAGGATTTGTAGTATTTAGTTAAGTTGCTTTATGTTTTTATTAGTTAGACTTCATATTGAGGGGGCGTGTTGTAATACTGGTTGGTACAATCTTAAGTTCTATACTTAAAGTTGACGTTGGCACTTTGTATATATTTGATGTAAAATTTTGATTGACTTCATAACAATATACTTTCCTGTTTACACGTACATTTTAACTTTTATTTCATATTTTACTATACTCCAGCTCTATACACTACCTTATTTTACCACAGGATCAGCAAAGGGGTGTTGACCAATCCGCATTTGGCAAGCGTGGTGGACTACCTAAATCTCCTTCGATAACAAGGAGAGATCTTCTGTCCCAGTAGTGTGGCGAATTATAAAGGCTGTTATGATGATGATGATGATGATGACGATGACATATTGCACCGACCCCAAATAAATTGTGAGCACGGTAGAGGAAGAGAAAGAAGATTGCTCTCGCGCCTGAGCTGGTCTTAGTGATTCCTCACGGTGCAGGTTTAAAGGCGGTTGCGTCAAGCAAAAAACTTCTATTCTATTCTATTCTTAATTAATGGCGTCGCGTCGCATTAAGCGTACGCATTTTGCCAATGTCAAGTGAACATGTAATTATAGTAACAAAAATTGTGCGGTTGATTGAGGTTAAAAATGGAGTCTCTCAACACTTGCATAACTCGTTTGTACATCGCAATCATCATTGTCACCTCTGGACCCCAACTAAAGACTTTCAGCTCAATAATGAGCCTTAACATTTGTCAACATCTTGGTAATGTCGACTCGTTAACTGTATGTATATCGCAAATGTTTAAATATAATATCATTGTTTTAATCATTTTCCTTCGACTACAATTTTATTCTGCCAAGTTATTTCATGCCGCTCTTTATTACATAGGATATAACAATTTCGCTATAATTAGGTTTATTTCAACGACTATAATTAACTCAAGTCGTTCAAAGGACTACAAGCTCTACTATTGGTTGGGCATAATAAACCAATAATTATTTAAATTGAGTATCGTTGAACCAATTTAAAGATTTTCATATGTCAATAAATTAATGTCAATTTAATCGGTGGATGATTAATGTGAGCATTTAACGAGGCAGTGACTTAAGTTTCCAATCTAAATGATATCAAGTGTTTACGCCCGCTACGCCTGCGAGTTTTAGCAAACGGCACTTCGGTCGACTGTGTAAGTAAGTACCTACTATTTTACTTGTGCGGAATATTGACTTTGATTTTACACACTAGACGCCTGTTCAGTTAATATAGAAATCATTGTACATCATACATTAAAATTAAATTACGTACATTAAAATATCTTCATAATTGTTTGGAGTATACTTTCCAAAAAGTGAATTCCATAACGCTAGTAAAGGCGTAAACATCAAGAATATCTAATTAAACATGTATAAGATTAATATGATTATAATTCTTAATTTTAATGTAAGTATTATTTAAGAATAATAATAATAATAAGGAGGTTCCTGTCTCTGGATCCTTAACCACCGGTAGCCGGGACCCTGATCTTGCTACCGATGGGGAACTGCAGTTTTGTATTTTTAAATGTTATATTTTTTAGTGTTTATACATTGTAAAAATTTAATATTTAGAAATATAATTTTGTATGTATTTTAAATGAAATAAAGGAGATAATAATAATAATATATTTCCACGCTCACACCAATTATCTAGCCCAAAGTAAGTATCATTAAAAACTTGTGTTATGGATACTAGATAACGGACATTTTTTTTTTTTAATATACATAATATTTTTAGATATTTTTATAAATAAACTTAAATAAATATATAAACAACCATGACTCGTCCACAAATACTCGAGTTCATCACACAAATATTTGTCGCTACCAGGACTCAAACCCGGACCGCTTGATGTGTAGCCAGCTATACTGACCGCTCCACCAAGACGGCGTCAATTTATTTTAAATTCCTCTGACCTGCAGTGCAGTTCTATTAAAATTGTCACTTATGTCTTTAGTATGCTCAATATTACACATACGTTACTTTTTGACTACCATTCCCGAAGTTTGTACCGTTATTCGTGTATTGAATGGACTACACTATTTGCACGAAATAAACAAATAAAATAATATAAGTATCTGTAGTAAAATAATAAAAACAACACATTAAATGTTAATTTTGTTGTCATTATTTGCTTCAAAATTCAATTTTGTTCTTGTTTTATCAAAAATATGTACTATTTATATAATAACACAACCATCACTGAAACACTGGCAAATGATTTGAAAGATAGTGTAAAAATCAAACCAAATTATAATTACGTCCGTAAGAGTTCATTTTAGTACTTGAACAATGAAATTTTAAACTAAATGCAGCATCTATTCTAAGAGTCCATACATTTAGTATGCGCAGCGGAGATGTGGCCTCAGTGCGGCGGTCACGGCCGGCGCCGTAATCTGCGAGCGACCGACTCTAATGCATTTGTCGTGCCTCAAAGATAAGAACGACCACTTTGCTTTAGCACTTGGTCGTATTTGCATAGCTATAACGTTTTTCCTATATGCGGCCTTGACTTATTTTAAACTAAAACCTTATTGTGAGAAGGTATGTCATTATTATAGTTTTGTCAAATAGAATTCTTGAATAATTACTTCGTTTAAAGTTAAGTATTAATTAGGGTATTTGTGCGTACCATACATACAGAAAGCTGGTAACTAACTTTCTTTTGTATACGCACTTTGGTACACGGTATAATAAGCGGGCACTTACCTCTACTGACATAGTCATCTAATGGATAGTGTTATCAAAAATTCAATATTGTGCAATGATTTCATTTTTTTCATACTTTTTTTTGCTGACTCATCTACACATTATTTTTATAGAAAAATCAAAAAATCATTTTACAATTTCATATTTTGATATCACTATCGTATTTATATGAGTATGTTAGCATGGGTTTATACTTTAAACATACTCGAGAGGGCTCAGAAATAATAATGATCCCTTACGAACTCCATTTCAATTCATATTGAATAGCTTCTCAGTGTTTAAAGTTTAACAAAACATTCATAAAAACATTTATAACTGTTCACACATAACAGTTATTACGATAACGTCCGACGCTAAAACAATTTGGCCGCGCAATTCAGCTACCAAAACGGGACCGCTCCATATTTAATTCGATAATTGTCTGCATTACGGGGACAATATCCGTGATAATTGCGTTGTTGTGCGGTCACGGGCGTCGTGTCACACCTGTTGCCGAGCCTACCCCCGGACCTTAGACCCCACTCCCCGCCCCTCCCCGCCGCCGCTGCTCAACACGCAGCCAAACCTCGTAAAAATAGTTTACGGCCCGCTATTGAAAAACCTTAAACCGTCATCACGTTGATGAATCGAGAAATTTTAACGTGGATACTTTTTGGTTTAGCTTTGGGTCGAAAAAGATACGTGTTGGACAAAATTGTTAATAAGTCAGATAAAGCGTATTTGTTCAAATTATGACGTTAAGCCTAGTCATTTTAGAACAATAATACATTATATTTCCATATTTTGTTTGGGATTTGCCACAAATGCACCCAGAAAGGTGCCTCAGGATTAGGATGGTCGAAGCCATCGAGAAATTGATCTATAATGGGTTTGTCCCCCCATAATTTTATAAGTTGTGATTGAGATCAAGTTTGTGGCCAGATATTATATTCTTTATTGCACACACATAAATAAGTTTAAAAATATACAATATGAAAGGCATGTACATTAGGGTGTCCCGAGAAATTTTTTTTTGGCTTTTTATAACACAAGACCCCTCAAAATTTGCGTAATTGACTGTAGATTACCGAAATAATATTTAAATTAAAATAAAACTATATCTTTAGGGCTCTACCAGGCTTCAAAGTTTTGAAAATTTGTCATTTTTATCGCTATTCCTCATTTCGCCTACTGACCTTAAATATTTAAAAAAATGGATTTTTTTGGTGTATTCTGGTTTTACTTAAGCGATATTTTGATTAGCATGCAGAAACACCATCGACTTCGTGTTTTTTCAACCTGAAAATAACATCAAGTTCTAACCTGGAAAAGTCAATAATTGTATCAAAAGAGTCATGTTCTACTCTAAAAATGGATTCTGTCTAATCAAATTGTTATGAAGTTTCGGTGCGTGAATATTTCCTCAAAACGTATCAGATTTTGATTATAAATGAATTCCTGAAAAACACGCTCTCTACAGAAACACTATCGACTTCAACCGCCATCTGGAATACATTGCCAATGCTGTCACTTGCTAAGATCTGCGATACTTATTTGCGGAGTATCATCATGATCTGCCACTGCTGCTTTGTTTGGTTTTAGACAAGAATCCCAATTAGAGCCTAAATAGTTGGCGAGGGCTGAGAGTTTCTACCAAATATTTAACTCTGATTGTTGATAAAAACATGATCCACAAAGTTGTCTCTAAAGTCCGGCCAGATGCTTCAAGAAGGTACTGTTATAAAAGGCTTTTAAGTTGTTGGACGAATTATTTATTATTTAAAATTCCCTTCTAAAATTTCTTTGGGGTGTGGCGATTTATCATTAATTTAAGATAATAATATCAATTGCAATATAAGCTGGATAAATTTACTTGCTATATAGAAACGTCAAGGAATGGCACTGTAAAGGATATTCTTACAATTTTCATAGAGGACTTAGGGTTGGGTTGGAAATAAAATTACGTACTCTACAGATGTGATGGAACTGCAACTCATACCAGTTTCTTTAATTGGCATAATATAATAGATAATAAAGGATTTAGTAAAGGGTATTTGGAAATACTGTTACAATCTATTGATGGATTGGTTTCCTTCATTCCAATGAGTTAAAGGGTATTTGGAAAGACTGTTACAATCTATTGGTGGATTGATATGCTTCATTCCAATGAGTTAACCTTTCGTTATTTATTATTGACCTAATATGGCTGCCCGAAGTGAAGAACTATACTAGAGAATATTCCAGAAATATTAGAAAAGAGTTAGCTGGTTACGAAAACAGATTCACGGTGTGCGGTGACTGGTGATTTGAATAACTTACCGAAAAGTTGGTTCTTTCCTTAAGGAAAATACGACTTGTAAGAAGAGTCTGACGGAGTCAGATATATTTTTCAACTAATTATATAGTCTTAATCCGAGACAATAGAATCCACATCAACACAACACTGTTAATTCTGTTTACGAACGAAATTATTTTTTTGTGCACTAGTAAAAACTTATTGCTAATAAGTTTTACACTAGGGAGCTGGAATTGTGACGAGTAAGTTATTAAAGTGAAAAGTAGTGTTAACCAAGGAAAGATAAACAAACCACTTATATTAATCAACACCAATAAAAATAACTTTTCTGTTAGAAATAATACTAAGATTATTGTGGCACGATTGTCAGTTTATAGTTCATCAATACAATTCCAATCCAAACCAATCCAATTCCAACCTTCAAACCATATGAAAGATAAGAATTTGGAAGTTGGTGACTTTCGTTGTTACATATAATTTAGGAAACGTATAGGGAAAGTAGATCTTAACCTTTTGGTCAACCCGCTCGGTAGATATCTACCGCGAGACAATTAAAATCAATTGTTCTGGATATTATTAATCATCTACAGATTAATATGTGGATATCTACCGAGGTATCCGAGGTATTGACCGAGCGGGGACCATAGGGTTAAACTGATGATAAAGTCGTAACAGAGCCCATACAAACTGAAGCTTCTATTAGAGAGAAATAGGTGGCAATCATCAGCAGAAATATCGAATTTTTAATACAAAATTAAGTTTAAAATTTAATTAATTTGTAATTGATTAAAAGCTATATTTAATATGTTTTTATTTCCTGTGCTTAGTTTCATTAATTTCAACAATAAAACTTGATTTTGTATTATTTTAGGCACAATGGTTTAAGTCTATAAAAACGTAAAATTTACAAATCTTTAAAGTGTGGTAGAACCCTAAAGATGACACATAATTCAATTTTTATTACTTTCTGCATAAAGTGTGTAAAATTACGCAAATTTTGATACCTCTTGCGTTAGCGTAGCTTGAGAAAAGTATTTTCCCATACATTGACGGGACACCCTAATGTACATAGGTGAGCTTATCTCTAATAGAGATCTCTTCCTGCCAACCCTTACATTAGTTTTTAAATGCGGGATTAATGTGTACCTACTTCAAACAATAACTAACTAAATATCAAGGCAGTATTACTTACTTATATTACTAAAGAATCATATATTTTTACTCAAGTCAATTTCTAATTCAATAAATATGTTTAAATGTGAAGGATTTTGTGGAGGTTTAACTTTGAAGAAATAAAATTGACGAGATAAACAAATGACTTGAATTTATTTCACTCACACCACAGACAAGTGACAGAGGATACCACAGACTAGTACAAGTATTTAAAAAAAAACAAAATGGTTGCGTTCATAAACTAACACCCCCTACAGAACGCAAACCCATTTTCTGAACACAATACAAATGTTTTTCATAGGTAGTACCTTTTGTTAAATTATCAGCTACCATATCAGAGCTCTTAACAAACATAAACTTAATGTAACACTTTACAATATTTTCTCTAAGAAAATGTAAACGTATATCAATATGCTTTGTCTTAGACTTATAACAATTTGTTGACGCAAGTCGAATTGCACTTTGGTTATCACACTGAATAAATAACGCATTGTCCGCACTTTGTCCCAGTTCACTCTGTAATTGTCGCAGCCACAGTGCTTCTTGAGCTGCCGAAGCCATAGCCATATACTCGGCCTCTGCCGTTGAGAGGGCCACAGTTTGTTGTTTACAGGAGTTCCAGGCAATACTACCGTTTTGAAACAAGAACACGTAACCCGTACAGGACCTCCTATCTGCTTGGTCACTCGCCCAGTCTGCATCACAATATCCAGTTATTTCTTTGGATTCTTGCTTATTATAACAAAGCTTGAGATCTTTAGTCCCTTGCAGATATCTCATGACTCTTTTTACTCCAAGCCAATGCTGATTTTCTGGACTGTTACAGTATTGACTCAATTTGTTAACTGCAAATGAGATATCTGGTCTTGTTACCTGTGCCAGATACAAAAGACAACCAATAGCTTCCCTGTAAGGAATATTATTATTTTCATAATCTGTGTTTTTCTCGAATCGTGCATTCACTTCTATAGGAGTTCTTACTGGTCTACAATCAGACATGCCAAATCTTTCCAATATCATATTTATGTATTTTTCTTGATCCAACATTATTGTCCCTTTTTCACGATCTCTAGTTATATTAATACCAATACACTGCTTAACTTCACCCAAGTCTTTCATACAGAATTTTTCCTTTAATTTATTTTTAATATCCATTTTTGTTTTACTATTATTCGTAAAAATCAATAAATCATCAACCCAAACTGCAATAAATATATTTACTTGTTCATTGACATTGACTAAATAATACACACAAGGATCTATTTTTGATCGCTTCAATCCAATTTCTAATAATGTATCATTTAGCTTTAAATTCCATTGTCTACTGGCTTGCTTGAGACCATATATCGACTTATTTAAAAGACATACTTGTGCACCTTCTGTGTATTTTTCAGGCTGCTCCATATAAATCTCAGTATCAATGTCACCCTGTAAAAATGCACTTATGGCATCCATCTGATCCATTTCCAAATTATATTTAGCGGCTAGTGCAATTAAATATCTTATAGAGACATATCTTACAACTGGGGCATATACTTCATCATAATCACTTCCCTTTCTTTGAGCATATCCTTTTATGACCAATCTAGCCTTATATCTCAACACCTCACCTTTTTCATTAGTTTTAGTCTTGAAGACCCACTTACACGGTAAGACTTTCTTATCTGAAGGTAAATTTACTAATGACCAAGTGTTATTCTTCATTAAAGAGTCAAATTCCTCATCCATAGCATTCTTCCAGTGCTCGGCTTGAGGTGATGACAAAGCCTCATCAACAGTTCCCGGGTCATTCAAGTTAGGTATTGGACAAAATAAACTTAAATCATGCTCACCTTTCTCCGCATACTGGAGTGTTCTATTCCTCGGACGTAAGGTAATATTTCGTGCCGGAGTATCCAGTACAACACTCTTCTCAGGTATGTAAGATGAGTCATCATTATCATCTGAGTGATATTCATCACTAGAAGAATTACTTAATACCTCTGATTTTTCTTAGCAGGTTTCATCAGGAGGCTGTTCATAGGAGCTACTGCTAGAGGTACAGGGTAAGTATATTTTGTCATATTTTACTAAATTTTCTAAAAATGTAACGTCTCTACTCTTTATAATTTTCTTTGTTTTATAATCATATAACCGATACCCTTTTGTTGATTCACAGTATCCTACAAATATAAGTTTTCTAGATTTTGAATCCAACTTAAGACGTTTTTCCTTAGGTATTTGTGCCATCACTTCACAACCAAATATTTTTAAATTTGTCAAATCAGGCTTTTTACCCGACCACTTCTCTAACGGTGTTTTACCATCAATGGCCTTAGTAGGGGATCTATTAACAATATAAGCTGCAGTTGCCACAGCTTCTGCCCAGAATTGTTTTGGCAAGCTAGCATCAAACAACATACATTTTGCTCTCTCTATGAGTGTTCTATTCATTCGCTCCGCCAGCCCATTTTGCTGGGGAGAATACGGAGTACTTGTTTGATGCTCTATGCCATTCTTACTCAAGAAACTTTCAAATATTCTGTTACAATATTCTGTTCCATTATCTGAACGGACAATCTTTATTTTACTCTCAAGTTCATTCTCAACTTTACTTTTGTAATCTTTGAAAGCTTCTAATATACTCATTTTATCTTTAAGAAAATACACATGAACCCGTCTAGTGAAGTCATCAATAAAAGTAATGAAATATTTCATACCTCCAAGGGACAGATTTTCCATGGGCCCACATAAGTCGGTGTGGATCAGCTGTAGACAGTGTGATGCTCTAGTACCCACATTGTTGAATGGCAGTCTGGTCTGCTTACCCTCAAAACATGTTGTGCAGGTGACAGGATCTTTACTCTGAAGAGACAGGTTTACTCCAACAACACAATCTGGTAATTTCTTAATGTCTGAAAAATTTAGATGTCCCATGCGTCTATGCCATAGGACAATATCGTTATATTTATCTGTCATTGATAGGTTGCACAATGTTTCTGTCTGTGTATTTAGTACATACAAATTATTCACGAGTATGGCTGTACATAATAGTTTCCCTTCTCTATTATAAATATCACAACCATCAAATCTAAAATTGACTTTACAGCCACTCTTCACCATGGCACTGACTGATAATAGATTAGCAGCAAGTTTAGGTATATACAAAACATCTCTTACCTGAATCTTGTTATCTTTATTTAATAATAAATTGGGTTCACCCTTGTTTGGTATAACAACGTTTAGTCGAAAATCATTTCTTCGAACAACGTTTAAGAAAATAATCACTTTGTATAATATCGATTGACATAATTTTCATTTCATCGAATGTTCATTTGCGATAACAACGTTTGCGCTATTGATCAAAAAGTATAATGTTCATTTGATGTATTGTTCAGATGGTATAATTTTCATTTCATCGAATGTTCATTTGCGATAACAACATTTGCGCTATTGATCAAGAAGTAAAATGTTCATTTGATGTATTATTCAGGTGGTATAATTTTCATTTCATCGAATGTTCAATTGAACAATAGGTTAGCGAGGAGCGAAGCGACGAGCGAGTTAGGTTGACATGAACAAAGCGCACGAGCCGAGCGAGCGAAGCGAGCGTGCCGCGGCAGCGGCCGGCGAGTGCCAGAAGCGACTTTAGGGCGTTTTCACTGAATTATTACTGAACTGAATATTCGATACGATCTTTCGACCAAATCATTATTAGTCTAGTTAAACATTAGGTTAAATAAAATTAGTGCATTTGAAAATTCGGTGAAATGACATTATGTCAAATAAATAATTATGCTAAATAAAATTCTACCAACTAAACATTAGGTTAAATAAAATTAGTGCAAATGAAAATTCGGTGAAATGACATTATGTCAAATAAATAATTATACTACATAAAATTCTACCAATTAAATATTCGGTCAAATGAATAATTATGCGAAATGACTTTATTGCAACCAAAATTAGACGAAACGATTTTCGAGCAAACGTTGTTATACCAAACAAGGGTAAACCAATAAATTGACATTTCCCATATTTTCCACAGGAAGCGGTGTCTTACTGGCAGCAGTTATGGTAGATATCGGTGGACTTTTTACATCATACAACCAATCACTCCTATTGGTCATGTGCATAGAAGCACCTGAATCCACATACCATAAATCACTATTCATCAACTGCGAAGAAACCGAGAAAGCTGCAACAAAACCTTTTGAATCTTCAGCTTTGTTAGAATTCTTTTTCTTCGGAGCACGGCAGAACTTTGCATAGTGACCATGCTTGTTACAATTGAAGCATCGGGGTCCTTTAATAAACTTTGTAGTATTTGGCCTGGCTTCGACATTCTTTTTCCCTGTGAAGAACGCTGAACTCTCAGAGTGTTGAACTTCCTGCAGGAGCTTAGTCTTGATTAAGTCAGCACTGATTACAATGCCCGAATTCTCAATCCCCATAATCATGGGTTTATAGGTTTCCGGAAGACCAGCTAACATCAATGTCCCGAGCCATTCATCGTTTATATCAAACTTTATATTTCTGAGCTTATGGGCAGTGGTCATTATCTTGTTCACATAATCATCAACGCTTCGCGAAGAATCGAGTGTAGTAGTTATTAGATCTCGCAATAAAGCTACTCTTCTGTACAACCCGCTGTCATCGAAAGCTTGTTCCAAGTTCTCCCAAACTTCTTTACATGTTTTGGCACTTTGGACATGCACATAAATAATCGGATCCAACAATAATATTAGTTTAGACTTTGCCTTTATTTCTTTCTTTGAATCTGTATTGGTACCACTAATACAAGCCCATAGTTCTTCAAGTTCAAAATACGCTTGGACTGCGAATTTCCAACTGGCATAATTATCTCGCCCGGTGAGTCTGTCTATGTGGAACGGATTATGACCTGTACTGGACATTTTTCTTGCGTGCGTATTAAAATTTATAGCGCCAACCAACAACTTGTTAAAATGGCGGGCTACGCGCCAACAGGTAGGTTAGAAAAAATGCCGATCACTCTCTTCACAACAACTGCACCAGTTCTCTTATATCGGATTTCTTCATTAAGTTATCGGAACCAACCACGCTCTGCTACCATGAAGGATTTTGTGGAGGTTTAACTTTGAAGAAATAAAATTGACGAGATAAACAAATGACTTGAATTTATTTCACTCACACCACAGACAAGTGACAGAGGATACCACAGACTAGTACAAGTATTTAAAAAAAAAACAAAATGGTTGCGTTCATAAACTAACAAAATGATCCATCGTCAATTAGATCCCTTCCGTATCAAATTCATTTAGTTGTTAATTGCCTTTAGATAAGAAATCTTCAAGATATTAACATCCATAGCTAGACAAACCACCAATGTCCTCATCTCCTTCAAACCAGGGTAACATTTAGGAAAAATGAAATTCTATAAGAAAAAAATATTGACAACCTAAATGTACCGACACACAAGATTTGCACAGCTTTGTAATAAATGGTTTGAATAAAAATACGTCTGAATATAT
The DNA here is from genome assembly GCA_955850985.1 of Elophila nymphaeata. Classification (NCBI taxonomy): domain Eukaryota; kingdom Metazoa; phylum Arthropoda; class Insecta; order Lepidoptera; family Crambidae; genus Elophila; species Elophila nymphaeata. Next base: position 25,370,417 of record OY039078.1, on the reverse strand, counting down.
GATCCAGACTACGTGATTGAATTCTTTTTATAAAATGGTCCGTAATCAACGCTTCATTTGAACACTGGTCCCTCTGCGCCCCCGCCGGCTGCGTTACAAATCCTTCATGTGTTTGACGGGCTCCAATTAGCAGCAGGTAATTGGGTGAACCGGGACAAACGGCATTCGATTTCAGCGAATTTAAATTGATTACAAAATGGAGAAAGCTTAGAAAAAAAAATGCTTTTTGCTTCCTGAATTGGACAAAATGGATTTCACTATCGCAGTTTCGAAGGTAATTGAAAATATTATATATGATTTTATAATAACAGGATTTACGGTGACAGTAACTTGTTGACACCAAGCATAAGTACAGGAAGTCGACTTCGAAACCAAGGTGATTGACAAGAGCCTAAGTTAATTTACAAAATATCAGCAATAGATTGACTTTGATATTTCGCGGTTTCTATAAATATCTATGTACAAACAACCAGAAGATCAAGTTACCACAATCTGTCAAATTTCTGCAATCAATTTTCAACCGTAACTAATTTTAGTATAAGATCGGTTGGGAAAATTACGGACAACAGCCTGACGTGCTGTATTATTGTATTTAACCCTTAACGATGATTAGCTCTAAAAATAAAAAATAAATCTATTTACTCGTCTCATTGTAAGATTTTATCTAATATTTTTATTTTTTTTAATTCATTCAATTTAAGTATCGCTTATGATTTAAGATCTGAAAAGGGTTTTGATAATGGTTAGTAATAAAATAAAAATTATGTTAATTATAAAATCAATATTACTGACAATTAATGTCATATTTCGTTTAGTGTAAAACTTCAAGTTATTTTTAGTGGTTCTGAAGATTAATTTTCGACAAATAGAACTTGATTACATACTCATAAAGATACTCTTCCATGACCGACCACATTTCAAATTATTGCTAACATAGTTTCTTGTTGTAAAACCACTTGTTGAGAGACTCTATTTTTAACTCAATCTACCGTACAATTGTCTGTTACTAATAAGTACACTTTCACTTGACATTGGCGAAATGCGTAATCTTTATATGTCGCGAACGCCATTTAATTAAAAGAAGAAGAAGAAGATCCACCAGTTTTCAAAATACTGACACATTATTTAAAAGTTATTGTACAAATTGTATTGAGTATTGAGCAAATTATTATAACGATTGCATTAGGATATTTATTACATTTCAAAGTTATTCCTTATATCGAAAAGTAGCATCTAAATCACATCAGCTTCGAAATAAATTCTCCTTGTGGCGCATAATTCCATTCTTTCCTAAGTCAAACTCAGGACAGCCCTAGTGCCGTATAAATCAATTTAAGTGAGTAATGTGACGTGAAAGGATTGAGTTTTTATTAGAGATCCATTTTATATGGTTCAGATGGATAAATACGTTCTAGTCTAGTACAGTCTAGTAAAGAAATGCGGAATTTGTCAACTTCTTACATACCTCTTACAATATGCGAGCTGTGTGAGAAAACGAAACTGTTAGACCGATTTTTTGAATTGGCGATATGAATATCATCAATAAAGCAAAGCATATTCTAATAAAATAGATTTATATGCAGCCATGCAAGTTTCACTATCTATGCCCAATTTAATTTGTCTATCAATTACGAAAGCCGCGTTAGATGGATAATGTAAATAAGGGTTTCAATTACCCTTTTGTGAGCCGAAACCCTAAATATGATATATTATTGAGGTCTGAGCCAACACTGTTGGTGATAGGGATAAATGGAACAGTTTATACTTGGCTGGCCTCAGATAATATGAATGGAACTTTGCCACTGCTTGAGGTATTACAGGATGAAAGAAAATTGTCGCTGAAGACGAGCCTCAATAATGATGGCAGTTAATTTTTCACAAAGGCAACACTTCGATCTGTGATTATATACAATAACCAATGTAACATGATTTTTGAAATATCGTAGTGAGAAATAAATGAAAGAAATGGCCTTTTGCTAAATTGTAACGAAAAATATGTCATCAATATTATCTTACATAAAATATACTTCAAATATGATGCTAGCCTGCATGCTTTTCTATATGGTAGGCACATGATAGGTAAGTTTCTATAGCATTACTATGGTGGATCAAAGCTGATTCTTAAGTTTGCAATAAAGATGCGGTAAAGATTGTAGTAGCAACCGGAAACAAAGCGTTGATGAGTCTTCCTTGGTAGTCTTTAGCAGACACCTCTTAAGTTACTAATGTTTTTTTTTATATTTAAAAAGGTCAAGTAAATTACTCTATTCCGCCTGATGGTAAGCAGAAGTGGAGTCCAAATGCGAAGATAGCTGGTGCGAGAGATAGTTTGGTGACCTAATGGATCTTCCACAGCGAGAGATGTTTTGTTTTCAATTTAAATCACATCGTTGAATACGTCCTTGAGCTCCTTTTATTTCCAAAATGTACAATTTACTTATAGCCATAGCTCTTCGTCAATCAAGCCGCTGCCGTTTGTAATTAATCCGTTAATATTTCAACCTTACAATCCTAGCGTCCGATGGCAGATAGAGCGTAATTATTATCCCCCTGTCCATTGAACACGATTACGGCTTATCCCAATCTTTCATTCAGTCGAATTACATCAAGCCGGCGCTGGCAGCTGCTCCAAGATTCATGAGCTTGAGTAATGTGTTACAATTTGTACGATGTATCTCAAATTCTGGAGCGATATTGAATTGAAGCGGCGGATTATCTACTTTACCTTGAAGTTGTAGATCTTAAATTGGTCCGTGTTTTGATAATGTAGGTAACGTTTAAACATGCAATTCATTTTAGAAGTAGCAGAACTACTCAAATCTCTGAGTTTATGGTGTTCATTGCAAAGATTTTGAATATGTAGGGCTAAGTTTATATTTGGATACAAATTCCTAATTTCTTCAACACCCTTACACATCAAGCCATTGAATTTCGTTGGTAAATGCACGAAATTTTGGCAAGAGCTTAACTACAACGCTTTATGTAATAATGCAAAATTTTTAGTGAGTTTATCTTTTGTATTTGGTTTATGTTTAAATTCAAATGTCTTAAACGTTTCATTCAACTATATTTTTAATAGAATAGAACAAAAAGACTAATGTGTTATTACAGAGGAGAGATAAAAGGTTTTCTTTATGAATCTATACTCTTGTTTCTTTTTTATTTATTGGTGCCATATTAGCATTGTTTTTAATGTAATTGTTAATATTTTGTTGACTACATACTACAATATAATGAATTTTAATTAGTAGAGTAACAGTATGTTCCATTATTACGTCACCTAGAGTGCCCCACTCAGTTGGATCATCAAAATTGTTTTTAACAATTATTTAATTAATCCACGATTCATAAATTTGGACATTATCAAAATTGCCAAGTTCATTAATTAAGTTAATTACAGGAACATCATAAATAGCCATACACACAGCAGTAATTATTAATGTTTGAAATATGTCCAGTTACGTCTGGGACCAATAATGAACAGACTTTAAAATTATAATTTTAATGTCTATGTATGTGGGTGATACTGCTAGAGCCCCAACGTGACCATGAATAATACACCCTTAAGCGGTTACAAGATATTATTGTATTACTTATGTACTATATTTAATTTGTTATCGTCATGTCATTATCGTTTGAAATAGGTTAATGTTTGCAGTGCCCCCACGGGGTATCACAGGAACTACAGCCTATGTATAAGACCCTTGTGAATGTTATGTGATACGCAATAAAGATATTTCATTTGATAGGTATATTGGCCGTTTTTTATGATGTCCTTGTCTGGGTCGTCTTGGAATAAAACGGTGGCAGGTAAATGTGGCAATTTAGATGATGTCGCAGTAATGAGTTTAAAAATACAAACAAAAGAGGATCAAAGAAAATGCTTATATAGAAACGTTGCCCGTAGAAGTGATGTGGATAGTAATTCAAAATTAATGTAGTTCTGTTTGTGAACTCGAACGCTGAATAACTATTTCTAAATGATATGTGGTGTTATTCTTTTTATCGTGTGATTAAAGTGGTACTCGTTAAAATTTTACAAGCCGCATCAGGCTCAGACGTGACTGCTTTTACGACGGTTACCTTGACCTGAAGCTTGCTCAACACCTTTAAGGATTATATGCATGTGTGTTTCTTCTACAGCTGGGCTCACTAGCTTGACACGCTGTCCGAAGCACAAATAATGTGTTGTACTTCATTAAATCAAAGTGCCATCCGAACACCAAGTTATTTAATCTTAGGAATCATTCATCATCAAAACAGTCTTTATAATTCGACCCACTGCTGGGACACACAGCTTCTCCTTGTCAGCGACAGAAGTTTAGGCAATAGTCCACCACGCTTGCCCAATGCGGATCGGTGGACCGAGTGATCGGTCGAACGGTGATCAATCAATACCCCTTTGCTGATCCATTAGTCGCCTTCTACGACACTCATAGGAGGATATGGGGTGATTCACATGGCTAGGGATCATTACATATACATATAGAATTTACTACCACAAATCTATGGAACTCAGTCATCAGAAATCAGTCATTGAATAATTTAAGAAGGTATAAAGTAACTTGACGAAAATTGCGTGAAAATGGTTAGAGTTAATGCCGAGTTTTGCTGTTAAGAAAACAAAATTCACAATTCGAAAGTGACTTGAAACAGATAATATGTCGAGCAATGTTTCAATTTACATACATTTAGAGGGCGACAAAAATCTAAATAGCCTTTGAAGTGAGTGAGATCACTTCGCATGAAGCGTGAACAAAAATTGAGGGGAATTAGATTTAGAATTTCAAAGAGAATGGGTGAAGTAATCTGCGAAGCTTTTACAGCATTTTTATCAGAAAACTCTTCTGTAATTTATCTCCTAGATGCTTAATTTATGATTTTGGAAACGTGGCATGAATTTTACATTACCCAGACACGGTGGAACGAGCTGATAACTAGCAAGTAATTAATAATCAGAAGGAATATTTTTGTAGAGGCAATAAATTGCACTAGGGCTCGCGGGACTCGACGTGCGGAAATTTTACATTGTATTGTGCACGATGTATGGATTCAGGCTAGATTTAGATCGGAGCCTGTGCGTTTATGGCTGCCGGTGACGTAACACACCGTACGGCTTTACTCTGAACTGCGCGAAGTTAATGTTTGACTTTGTAGACGGAAATTAATACTTCGGGAAATAGCCTAGTTCTATATTTAGAATGTTGTGGCAATAGGTTATAGTTCCTCTGCATGATACAGTTGACTATATTAGGTTTGAAACTTAAAATATCATTCGTCTTGAATTCTAATGTTTGTGTAATTTTGTAACTTGTATTACCAGTTTGTTTTGGTTAAAGGAATCAAAGGAAATCACATTGTAATAACAAAACAAAGCGTTATTATAATAAAATACACAAGACCGTTGTTAGGTATAAATTATCGAAAGGTTACATAAATATCACTTACCTGGAGCGGTGGAAATTTTCAGGTTTGAGCGGGCGCTGTAGGATACCGACCTTCGGGAGCCAGCCGTGGACCTTGGAAAGAAATTTCAAATTTGATTATTATTCAAGAACCCTTACAATCGTAATTAATTATTCTGCGGGTCTGATTTCGGCGGAAAGGAACGTAAGGAAATAAGTAAAGTGGTTTATGTTATACGGAAGTAATAAATTCGAGCATTTTTGAAATACATTTTTAGAGAAAAACGGAAAAAGATGTATGAAATTAGACATTGCTATAAATAAACATAACAAATATACAAATAAATATTAGCTCGTTAGTGTGTAGGCAGCGATGTATACCAATCTTATACACAGCGTAACATTTACAAAGTCGTGAAATAATTTCTAGTGGTCAAGTGCTGCCAACCCTTAGGTAACCCATCCCCTGCTCTGTGGATCACTCGAAAGCTTACTCAGAGAAACACTACAGTTTTTAAAATATTTTTATTTTATTTTTTGCATTCATTACCTCGAAAGATATTTTGGGTACGACATAATGCCAGCAGAGCAATTCGTATTATGATAATGAACACAAAAAAACATTTATGATGTAAAATATACCACGAATACAATATAGAAACGAATTTCCCTATCTTGATTCAAGTGAATGATGTAAAGAAATATTTATGTATAGTTATTTGCCAGCGGAACCGATAAGGCTCTTTCGTAAATACACAGTTGAATGGAGGCGAACATTGAAAGAAAATGAACCGACAGGCGAGGTGGGTTGATCGCGAATATTGGAATATTCCGCGGCAGCTAGACGGACACAATAATTGTCAGATGATTGACAAATGATGATAAACAACGGCTCTTTATATCGCTATTGTGTACATCTGATGTGCAGCATTAGCTCGGGATTGAAATGGTACTTTCATATGAAGAGAAAAGGAACTGTGATTAAATATTCTAGTTTGAAGCGAAGCCCGAAGTCTAAATATATATAATTCAAAGGTGACAGACTGACTGACATAGTGATCTATCAACACACAGCCCAAACCACTGGACGGATCGGGCTGAAATTTGGCATGCAGGTAGATGTTATGACGTAGGCATCCGCTAATAAAGGATTTTTGGAAATTCCACCCCTAAGGGGGTAAAATGTCCACGAGGACCAAGTCGCGGGCGGAAGCTAGTGTTTTAAAGTGTCAATTTGAATATCGGCTTACTGGTTACTGGCGATGAAATCGAAGTAGTAACTAAGGTGGGCAGAACTATATGTCATACTCAAAAGTGACATGATACAAACTTTTGGCTTAAGCAAAATGTAGCATAGAGTATCCAGCTTGAAGGACTATACATTTTAAGCTCTCGTTTGATAGTAGTTGGAGTTACTATTCAACTCAAAACTCAAAGAAATAATATCAGAACCATTAGGTTCATGACAAATAGAACTGGCAAGTAATTAGAACTAGTAGCCTGGTTGAGTTCGTTTGGTCGACGGCTTGGGTTACTATAAAACTTATAAAGTATCTGATAGACCCTTTGTTGCACACATAAAAAAGTAATATCACATCAACAGCTCATATAAAGTCCCCACCGAGAGCTCGAGCCTACCTCACATTAGGGGCGATTAGGCCTTAGTCAACGACGCTGGTCAAGTGCAGTTTGGTCGACTTCACACACAACCTAAGAATTTCTTCATAGGTGTGTGCAGGTTTCCTCACGATGTTTTCCTTCACCGTAGAAGCGTCGATTAAACGTACATATGAATTCAAAATTTGAAACACATTGGTACGTGGCGGGGATCGAACCAGTGCCTCCCGGGTGGGAGACAACGCTCTTACGCACTACGCCACCGACGCTTCTTAAATAATAATATAATACAAACAAAAAGACGTGTAAATTGGTAAGCTTATCTTAAAAAGTGATCTCTTCTAGATGGAATCTATATCAATTGTTTTTCGTTTTCCCATAAGTTGTGATAGTCGTCTCATCGTCTGTACTATCAAATATAAAAAATATTTTCGAGGGATTTAATATATATTTTATATGTAACTTCAATTTCTTTTCAAGATCGCAGTTCTCTAAAATACTTTTGACCCCTTCAAATCAGCAATCAACTAATTTCAGTGAAAGAAATAGATGTTATGCTGGATGTGATCCAGGCCGTGACGATGATCTTGAACATCTTTGACTTAGGGAATAATTATTGCGTTTGAAACGCGTAAATATTTTTAAAACTAGAAAAAGTAAAGAAGTCTTCTCAATGTCGCGCTGTTACGCTAAACACCGGAGCCGATTATGGTGAAATTTGCTACAAAAATTGACTAGACCTTGAGATAGGTCATAAGCTACAAAGTGCATGAAGGGTTTGAAATATGGGATCAAAGTTTGTATGCGATTCCTCAATATCAAAGATAAAACCATGAAACATTGTATTTAAGCACCCGTGTGGGGATGAAATAGGGAACGAAAGGTCGTATGGAAGCATCGAGCACATAACCAATAGAGTGGTAATACGCGCCCCCCGTCTCCGAAACAGGTTAGCGCTTTTGCCTTAACTTCAAACTGTCAATCTCACCTAAAACAGTATATTACTAGTGTTGCAACATGCTGCAATAACATAAATCTAAACTTGTATCGATATATGTAGTTCGATAACACCCTATCCCTTGGAAATAGATTTATTTTTTCGTTGTAAGTAACATTTCTTTGTAAAAAATATTATGAAAACTAATTCACTTTTTAGCACTGCCACTGATACTTTACTACTTTTCACTGATTTTATATGTGTTACTTTCTGTATTATTTTATACTTTAACTAGCTACAATTTTCCAATTTTATGTTTACTTATTTGACTGACAATGTAAAACTTTGTTTGTCATCAATTCTTTACTTTGTATTTTTTGTCAAGGTCGCCTTCTGGTACTTTTTTCTGCAGAGATTTTAATGAATTTAGATTTACTGTAAAAGTATTTTTGTTTTATTAAGTATTTATTTTCATAGCTAGGTAACGATATCGATAAAAACATAATTATGCATGCCTGTGTATCCCCATCTCTAGTATGACGCGTAGTTTCAATTGTTTGGCGGAATTATTTTAGAACATAATAAGTGACATTTCTCCTCTATTGGTTATGTGCTCGATGTATGGAAGTGAGCAAAGGATGGAAAAAAAACGTAGTTTATAAAAAGGCACGAAATTATGCTTTTTACAGTAATCTACAGCAGTTTATATGATGTTATTTGCAAAATAACCCCTAATAAGTACCCTAAAAAAATGCTACCCAAAGTAACTATTCCACCCAGACGAAGTCAAGGGCAAAAGCTAGTATTGTTAAATGATAGCGAATCTGTCTTTAAAAATAGATTTGGTTTTTTATTATCTAACAGCTACACCATAAATTAAAAGTAGCATCATTGTAACCGCGTTGAGTCAGGCTTGGGTAACTCACCGGGCACTAGGTAAATTAAAACAAAACAGGCCACGCCCACCTCGAATTGTTATCAATATTAAATTTGGCCGTACAAACACAATTACTTGAGAAATCAATACCAAACTCAAGTTTCTGTGGAATAAAGCTATCCATCGGCTTAGAGCTATCTGAGTAAACATAATCAACTTTTCAGTGTCGTCCGAAGCCACAGAACAAAGTAAACGTTTTTCTATGAAAACGGCGTGATACTTTTTCTAAAAAGAGCGTTGCTCGGCTGGATTAATGTTTGACCAGGGTTTTTATTTCATTTAATTATAAAATAACCTATTGAAATTATGTATTGTGTGGAAATTAAAAGATTAGGCTGTAAAATATAACTTAGTGGTTTATAATATTTTGAAGTAAAAAAAGAATAACAAAGCACCATGGTCACCTACTAATGTAATGTAAAATACTTATAAAAGAATAAACTAATTTGTACAGAGCTACAGAGGTTGTATATATTAACTGAATTAAGCTGGCGGAAACACAAGAAAGTAATTTTGTTCTTAAACGGAAGCTGATCTCGTGACCTTTCGCTATCACTGGCAAAAGAATTCAACAGAGGAGTTAATCCGAAATTACTGCACCAAATCCGTCCACAGGTAGCGTCCAGCTTTTTACAGAGGAGATGCTAAAAACATTGGTTTGATATTTAGGCACTTTTTATATTAGTACGTGCGGACTGTGCGTGCGGGTATGCTATTTAACTCGAAGCATTGTGTTCTTTATCAATAAACAATTTTGCAACTTTTGAATCCTACTTCCTGTGTTGCCTAAATCTCGTATAAATAAATAGATCGTGACTCCTTGGGTCCGTTCAATATTTTTAATTATAGAAGTGGTCCATGACAATTGACAGTAAAAACTTATATATATGAGATATATATATATGAGAGCTTGCTCTCTCTCACAGCTGATTTTTGCTTTTTTATATATAAAAAGGCAAAGCAAATGACTCTATTCTACCTGATGGTAATCTTTACACCTCTTTTGAGTGACCTAGGATTGTAAGGAGAACAGAAATCGTTGGCTGGCAGTGAACTCCATTTATCTTACAAATAAATAATACAAATATTAATAATTTTATTAACAGTAATTTGTTACAGAGTGGTACAGTACAGTGATACTTAAACTATAACGCATAGCTGAGACACAAAGTAACAATACAGAATACTCAACCCGTGGGTCCCACACATCTTGCGACAGATAAATTGGTGGCCAAGCTTAATTTGCTTTGGAATAGTAGTCACAGTTCGTCGGTGGCACCGTTAGCACGCGGAGTCCTTAAAAGGAAGGGAAGTTTCGAATGTGAAGCTTAATTTGATATTGCTGAGAAAGACCAAGTCAATACATGAGTGTGTGCCGCCTCCGACTGTCTAGGGTCATTGACCTTGATAACAGCGCACGTTACTAAATATCCACATATTTCCGAGTCAAATTTATAAAATCGCCTTCAAATGCTAGGTACTTAGGAGAGACTTTGGAATAAACGTAGTCTTTGGGACCGACCTTAAAAACATTTTGATATTTTTAAACATAAAATTTTTATTTCACCGTTTTTAGTATTGAAGGTGACTTTTTTTATTTAATTTTTTTTTTCATTGCTTTTGGTGCCGTTTGCATATTAAGAGTTAGTACAACCCCATTAACGTGTTAAACTAAAACAATACATTTTTTTTTAATAATTATAAGTAGAAAAAAATACTTTTGCTTTTTAGTGTTGTAAGCACATAGAAATTTTCAGGAAATTATCTCGAGATCTTTTAGACAAACAAGTAATAATATAAGAACGATATCATCGACTTCAACCTAATACGTATTATTAGGGATAACTTAAAAACTACTCGTCAGATGTCGCTCTTCGAATGGGACCACATAACAAGCACCAGGTACCAAATGTAAAAAGAGTCATCAAAATCGGTACACCCAATTAACAGTTATGACTAACGCACATAAAAAAACATACAGTCGATTGAGAATCTTGTCCTTTTTTTGAAGTCAGTTAAAAGACACTGTCTCTAGTATCACTCACGGTCGATTTTAAATGGTGTTGCGTAGGTGAGACGACACTTTCAAAGGTTGCCTGTTCACCTTTTCATAATATATTTATGAAAACTTTGTCAAAATTCCCTCAGAAGTTCAGCTCGTGTTCAGGCTGGTTCTATTTATGTTGAATTATTTATTCAAAGGCAAAGTTAATCTTCACATGTAATCACGAGTCTGATGCTTTTCCACGCTTTGATATACTTTACCTAAGTGGTTTAATTTTAACCCATATAGTAAATCTTTCTAAATAATTTTCAACTGGGAAATTGTATGGGGTCTTTTCATGATCAAGACGATTATTCTCTGTTACTCTCACACTCTCTCACAATTAATGATTTTATTTACACTTGGTTACTTATTTTATATGGCATCATTTTAAAATGATTGGAAAATTCAAACTAACAATATCATTTTCAAATATTTTATTTACACTATTTTCACGGACGACGACAATATCGAACAATGACTCAAACAAATAAATGAAAGTAAAAATTCACTGAAAAAAATCTACCTGCCTCAGGCGTGAAGGGGAGGCAGGTCGAGCTTTCTCAGTGTATTTTTTCTAGTATTAAAAATATTTAGGCGTTTATAAACGCAAAAATTATTTCATAAATAAATGAAAACTGAAAACAATGCTGTTAGTTTTCCAACCTGAATAAGAACAAGAATAAGAACAAGTTTTGTATATAAAAAATATCATTGAAAATGTAAGTGGTTTTGGTGTTGAAAATGTAAGTCGATCAAACTGACTTTGGCAAGCTGAGAGTGGCACCGTGATTGATATCAACAAGTTTTATTTAACAGGAATATTGATAAATAAAAGGTATACGTGAAACCAGTTGAAGTAAGTAACAAGGTCTATAAGAGAGCACTCTTTTTCAGTACACTTTTCAGTACACTAGTACGAACTAAGAAATTTGGCAACTCGTTTCTTTGTCGCACAATCAAAAAATGGAATTCACTGCCAGCACACGTGTCATTCAAATCCTGGGTCATTCAAAAGAGGCGTGAAGAAGCACCTTGCAGGTCAGCAAGGCGAGGGTGGCTAGCGCGGCAGTTTATCTCTCGCGCCAGCTATCTTCGCATTTGGACTCTACTTCTGCTTACCATCAGGTGGAATAGAGTCATTTGCTTGACCTTTTTATAAAAAAAAAAAAAAAAAAAACACTGCTTGCGAATGAATGTAAAATGTAATAAAAGATCAAATTAAAAAGGTTTGTCAGTTGTCGCGGTGTGTGTACTTATAACCAGTGCGGCAGTGTCTCGGTGACAGACTTTCATAACAAACCTTATTACGACGAGTAATGCCTTTGAGGACTTGATATTTGATCTCCTTTTGTTTTGAGGAATCTTGGTCATACGACGTGACACCAGCTACTACATGTGACACTTTCTTTTACAACTGAGTCTACAGTCTAGTTGTTGATGTCTATTGCTGGGTGTTTTAGCTTATCTTGAGGATTTTCAAGAAAAACAACGGATGCTTATAATTTGTAAAATACTTATATTAGACAGGTAATTTATTGTTACGTTGAACTTTATATGACGTCAGGCAACTACCACAGTGTATAATCGTTATTAGTACACAAGGGGCCGAATTTCGTAAGTGGTTGCTACACAAGTATCTGATAAAAATAAATTGCAGAATAAGATCGACGGCGTTCTAGAGAAGTCCACATCTTTGGTGACGCATTAACCACTGTTGCCGGAACACAAAACTAATCAAGTTAGGAACACTAATTTGTAGACATTCAATTTAGACGTATCCCGACAGCTCGTTAAGATAGCAACAAATTAGGAGAAGAAAGTTCTTTTGTCAAAGCGATCGGGCCGCAGGTGGTCCTCATTGTTTGGGTACTCCTTGTTTACGATGAAAATATATTTGATGGGCTTCAACTTGCCAAAAGACGAGTACAAAAGGTTTCTTATACAGTTTGTCCGCACTTTGGGGCTTAGATGTTTTACTATAAATTAAAATAATGCTCACTTAGTCTTCGTAACTTAGTTTCTTGTGCCGCTTACTTTCGACCAATATTTTAAAATTTTCAAGACGTGGCAATGTCAAGAAAAATGATTAGGTATAGATTATTAAATGGAGGAACTACATATTGACGTTTTTAGTCAGACACAGATCCAATCAGCACGTTGATGACGGGGTCCCTTGAGGTCTATACCTCATATATATATACTTAACTTGCTACACATAATTGATCGGCTCGTGCCCGAAACCTCTTAGTATGCGGAGAACAGCTGTTGCGGAAAGGTCAAGCTTAAGAGCTAACACAGAACAAATTCTATTTTATCGCGATACTTTATTCGGACGTGTAGATCTAACGCTTATGCCATATTAAACTGGAACGGAACCAATCTCGTTAGGATCAACGCCAATAAAACACAGGCTTGATTGCTCTCTACAAAAAGGAATCTCTTAATTGGACTTCGACTCAGTAATGTATATACTCAGCGACGTGTACCTCCTGACTAAGTATATGCCTGTGTATAATCAGTCAGGTTTTACAAGTCACATTGCAATCTGACTTGCAAAACTTGTAGATGCACAACAGCAGAACTAGCCTGGAATCAGACGTACAGCTGGTTGGGTTGCTATACTCTTTGAAAAATGGCTGATATTCATCTGGAGGAGGTACCTGTCACGTTGCTGGTCGTCATTTGTTGTGGTTCTAATAAATTTATTTGATTTTGAATTTAAATTTTAGAGTAAATTATTATTATTATTATTTTATTTATTTATTTGTTTTTAGGAAGGTTTACAGCATCAATAAACAAAAATATTGGCTAAGTAACGCCTTAGAGCTAATTACAAACCTCCTACGTATATTTTTGTCATGTATATATATTAGGGTGTCCCAAAAAAATCAAAGCAGTTATTTTTTAACGCATACCCTCTAATTTTGTTTCAATGATGACAAAACACTTATAAATAAAATTTCATTGACATAGGACCACGGGAACCCGTGCCGACTTGCATCGAAACATGTTAGTACTTATCTATAAAGACGTCAGTGAGCTAACGTGTTGAGACGCATATAATAACGTGCAAATGCAATTATTTCTCATTCAATCAAGAGGTCGTTAGTATCACGCAGTTATCGAAAGAGTATACTTGTAATAGGAGTCGTATAACACAAAAATATCGAGTTCTTAACAGTCCTTTAATGGAAGTTCTGGAAGTTATGTTCTACAATATCCTCGGTAAGTGAATTCAACAGTCAATTAAAGTGTAAATCTTACAATTTTGCGAGTATATTATTCCAATGGTATAAAGCGCATAAAAATACTAAATCTTCGCCTAATTCTGTGAAGTAACATGTAAATTTATGACAAGTTTGGAGGGACTAGCAAAAAAATGCTCATAAAACACAAGATTTTAGAACGTCATCAAAAGTTTGTCAAAAACTAAGATAATTAATTTGATATTGCATATGCCAATGCCCTTGAATTAATAAATGAAGACCTAATCTTCTTTCAGTAACAAAGAGAGCCAGGTCGTCGTGGCCTCTTAGCTGGGGTGGGAAAAAAACCTATTACTTCTCAAAAACGTATTTCTCTGTGCCACCTTCTTTGAGATTATCTTATAAACCATTACAAAACGACTGATTACAAATTTAGAAGATTTGCCAGAACCACTACGGAGTAGGTACTCAACCTGATACCAGTCACCAGAAAACGTCGATGCGAAAAGACTTTAATACTCTTAAGTTAGTCGCTGCGACTACTAAAAGACCGACTACAAAGAGGTGCCAGTTAAGTATGAGACGACTCAGTATTCATTCTTGAAGCTACTTTTGAGGCGCTGGGATGATATATTGTTAAGTTTCCAATAAGTAGGCTACGATTCCAAGAATTTGAAAGGAGAAACGGAAGAATCCCGCGAAAGTCATAAAAGTTTATTTTCAAAACGGTACAAAAAGGTACCCGATGTTGTGAGTCTTCACTGGAACGGCAAACTGTTGCCTGCTTCAGATCCTCGGAAATCAAAAGAAGAATATCTTCCAATTTTCAATAGTTATATCTTATGGGAATATAGAACAAATTATTGCGGGGCTATGAATGGAAAGCTCTTCAGGAAGACAACAAGTAGGTGCTTTATGAATATGATTGTAGACTGAAATCTAGAAGATAAATTATAAATTCTGTGTTGTGGCAACCAACAGGTTCAAATATGGATTGTTTCAATGATAATTGTGTCATAATTTAGTGGTTTTTTTTTTCAGAGGGAAAAAATTACGACTTCATTGCTGTCAACAGCAAGTCTCTGTTTGATGGTCTATAAACTATGCCACTTTTCTTAACGAATGTCCTCTGAGTCGCCAAATAATGCCTATTTTCAAAAAGCTAGAAAGAAGACGTCGTCTCTGAGGGTAGTGAACGATACAACTGAAAGAGTAGTTAAGATAATGCATGATTTCCATCACAGTCGAGAAGGAACAATATACAAGTTTTGTCACAATGTGTTTACGAATACCGGAAGATTTTTCTGACTGTAAAAAATAAAGTAAAGGGAAAATTTAATAAATGAACCGTTTTAAATATAAATAAGTGCATAATAGATTTTATGGGTAGTTTTAATTTTATTTATCCAACAAATATCAAGGTCTTAAATATTTTCCTATTAAACTCCATACAAAAAATTTTTCGTATGTTTGACGTCAAGTCGGCACGGTTTGCCGGTGTCCAATCACAATAATATTTATTATATGATCTATTGGGATCAAATGGAAAAAAATAAGAGGGTATGCGTATTTAAATTCACGAAAAAAGAAATTCCCCTTATGTCTTGGGACACCCTAATATATATACATAACAAAAATACGTAGTATGTAAACAATAATAAAAACGAACTTATCTAGTGTACCAAAATAGCAGTGCCGTATGCCAAAAAGGAAAAAGAAAATAATTAATTATTGTGTCCCAATATATTTGTGACATATAGTCCTTCTAACTGTCGGTGTACTGGTTGAAAACAAATCAAATTCATGTTCAGTGCTGTATCTGTTATAGGTGTCACAACTGCGTATTATGAAGGTGTTTTGCCGGTATTTAGTATGAACCAATGGTATGTTGAGTAGGGGGCGCCGACGAAGAGACAACGTGTTTGTGCGAAGACCAATTTGCGATAATAATTCCGGACAGTCAATAGAGCCGTTGGCAAGCTTAGAAATAAAACAAACGTCATTCACTTCACGTCGAATATGAAGAGATAAAAAGTTATATTTATTAGAATAACATGTCATTATACAGCGAAATACACTTTTTCACATTCTGCCAAACTGTTGTACAGTTTGTCGGCAGTACAGGTCTCGTGGACTTTATACATTCTCACTATACATGTTATATATCCAAGACACACTTTACTTAGATGTTATTATGTTATCGATTATAAAGTTTTAAATATGTACCTACTTAACTAAAACTATCATTAACATCACCCGTGAACAATTACCTAGTGTAGGTATGTGGAAAGAATGATGCACTTAAGTCGTTGATATTTTATCCTAACCATCTATATAAAGGGGATTGCTAGAAGGTAATATAAGGCGTTATAAGTAGTAGACAAAATTAACTTTTTGCCTTTTAATGTGTTCACTGAACCTAATAAACCTGAGCTTCAAGGCTACAGAGAACAAGCTTCATCTAAACAAGTAACTAAGCATCTTGGGTCTGGATATCTCTGCCATCCTTAATTTCGGTCGCTACATCTAGTTCATTGCTAGAACCATTGCCAAAATACTTGGATTACTTTCTAAGGGCAGGCGATATTTTACACCTGAGCAGCTCCTAAGCCTTTATCGAACCCAAGTTCACTCCTGCTTGGAGTACTGTTGTCACCTTTGGGATGGATCTGCTGGATATCAGATGCACTGGTCTCAGTGGAGCACCGTGCGAAGAGACTCATCGGCAATGACGCACGCGTTGAGGCTAATCTCCACAGCCTTGATCACCGAAGACGTATGGCTTGCCTCTCGGTATTTTATCATTTACATTTCGGAGAATGTGCGGAAGTTTTTTAGGCGTGGCGAGGGTTTTCAACCTTATGTTCTTGATATTCATCTCATTCGTAAGAAGCGATTTGCTTCTGCTTTTTTATGCCAACAGCTTAGGAGTGGAACTCTTTGCCGAACTCTATTTTTCCGTATAATCGGGACATCTTCAAGGTTAGAGTAGACATGCATCTTCTCGGCAAGCGTGTACCATCTTAGAACTCATCATCGCTTGCCATCAGGCGTGATTGTGGTTAAAAAACATTAAAAAAATGTATCACCGTATACACCAATTATTAGAAGAAATAATAAACTTGCTTTTCGGAAGGATCATTTTGGGAGTTTGTAACTTAAGGAGGGCGAGACTTCCTTTTAGTATCGGTGACGGACATCGACCGGGGCAAATGACCAAAATAGTGGTATCTATATCGGTCCAGCGTGAGACCTTCCCGGGTGTCGGGCGCACTCCACGGCCCGCATCGATCGATCAATCTAATATAGTTACAAGAAACAAATTATTCACACTTGACTATTACTTACTTTCGGCCCAGTGATCCATTCACTACAAGGTTGTACCTTAGGTGAGCACCTAAAATAAATATTGTTATCAACTGTTCTATCAACGCGTTAGAGATTCCTTATTTAACTAACGATTATCCATCTCGAGTCCAGCAGAATGCAATATTATAAAACTATCTTGTTATTCATTAATTTTTGTTCAATGCGCAGTTTGATATTATACAACAAAGGTATTTCAAGTGAAATACCTTTACGTAGTCACCTGTCCGTAGTCCAACTTACAACGAATATTACTGGAAATGATTTTGCTAACTTACAATATCATCATATTTTTCCTGTATATATATGGATGACTATATCTCTACCTAGGAGACTGTCCTAAAGGTTGGAGTAAATTCATATATGGGGGCAGCAGACAACAGGCTCGCCTAATCTTGGGTGGGCTTACAGGACACTATGCCACAAACCACATGCTCAATAGCATGCAAATTTCAACAACATCGAATTGCAAAGCATGTGGACACGACCGGGAATCCATGGAACACCTGCTGTGTGACTGCGATTCCATAGTCAGGACTAGAATGAGTAACCTGGGAGTGGCCTATCCATGGCCAGAGCACTACAGGCGCTTCAAGCCCATAGATATAGTTAGGTTGATGGCCTACATATTCAAGGAGCAACAAGAGTAAAAGGAAAGGGGAGATACTAAAGATTCCGTTGGGTCGAAGTGCCCCGTGAGAAAACTCACGGCCCCATCATATGATAAGATAAGCTATCTCTACCTACTGATCACTGCCTGGAGCCCTATCTAATTGTCATTAGCTACTGTGAGATAAGTACATTGAAATCTACACAATATTGAAAAAAAAAATACATATAAAGGGGTTATAAATTTTTGTCTGCCGGTGCGGTGCCAGGATGGCCAATAAAAAACCATTTGACGAAGTAAGAATGTAGAAGTATTTTCTTTGGTTCGTTGCTACCACCAGCATTTTAATGAACATTTATCAAAAAAAATGGCGCAAATCAAACTGACAGGTATCGCAATGAATCAACGAAAACTGAACGTAATAATTCACGAGCTACTGTGAGTAATCAAATCAACGTCGATATCCCTGGTTACAACCAAATTGTATCTGGAAGATTATAATCTTGTTTATTTGGGCGTCGTCCGGCCTGAGGTCGACACCGGACCCGTGTTGTGCTTCAGTTAATTACTGTTCTCATCCTCTTGAGCCGTGGAATAATATTTGGACGACCAATTATCGCTGAGCCCCCCCTGGATTAAAAATAAACTAACTTTGAGCACAGCCATTAGTATCGGGCTTTAAAAGTATCCCGTCGTTACACGCGTATTATTAAGGGTATTTGTAACCTTAGCTGAAATGAAAATTAATATTATGTTTTACAAAATGTGTTTTATTTTTCTATTTTGTGGCGATTGCGTAGGATGGTGCACGGTTTCAATGTCAAAGACAGAGCAACGTTTTTCTTGGTATGTTTTACATGGGGTACCATTAATATATAATTTCGAGCCAATGTTGGTTCTGGCGGTTACTACTTCTGCCAATAATCAGATCAGGTGTGCTAGTTTTATAGATGTAAGCTGCTCATGTGTCTCCTTACAATATAAGAATCCATCTGTGGCACTTGTACGATAATAATGTCAAAGTATACGTAAGTATATGTAAATTAGAAAGGGTAACCACCAATCTCGAGTCTTTGCAATCACCTCTAGATTTTGCATATTGAAGTGCGTTCTATCGTCTATGGGTGTTCTAAAGGGTGGTTTCCTGAATTCTACCTCTCCTTACATTTTATAACCGCGGGTGTTGACTTGTGTCGTCACCTACAAGCTGTGGCTAACATTCCAACTTTTTCTATGTCTAACGATCAATTTTCGAATCGAATTTTCTTGCAGCACACGTTTTCTTTCTCCTTATCACAATCTTGGGTCCTTCAAAAGAAGCGTGTTAAGAACCCTCCAGATCGGCAAGGTGCAGTAGTTAGTGCGGTCCATGAGACTATATGCGCTATATTTTCACAAGCGATCATTCGCTGGTTACAATCTGATGGTTTCAAATAATTTGGATAGACCGTTTTATAAAAAAAATATTGTCAGCTACTAGGAACGTTCTACCGAGAAGAATGGTCAATTGTTATCATCGATTGAAAGATTTAAATAGTTATATTAAATTACCATTATATATAATTCAATTGTTATTTTTGATGCTATTGTAATATACAATAAAATGTTTCGTCTTTACACTTGTAAGGTTGATAAAAAAAATTACAGCATGTAGCTAAAGGAAAAAAGTTCCATTTACTGACACCAATCACAAAAGTTTATAATTATAAAATATTTTTGGCAAAAAAATAGGAAAACCGACTTCAATGCGTACAAATTTAAACTAAAAAGTAAGAAATAAATAATATTTTTATGAAGTAGTTGAAAAGAGCGTCATAGAAAACCAAGGAAAGTATTGATACACATTTATAATTCTTTATTTATAATTCATACTCCGATATATTTGGAGCCGGTGCCAGCTAGCCAAGGAGGATAGTGTTTGCAATTTTCGAACTTCACGGAGCGGCGGATTATTTCTCATCTTTATTATGCATTCATTATTATGTATAGTTAATGGATTAATCAAGTTCGTATCTATTAGGTAAGTTTATTTTGCTTAGGCTGGCACCGACTCCAAATATATCGGAGTATGAATTATAAATAAAGAATTATAAATGTGTATCAATACTTTCCTTGGTTTTCTATGACGCTCTTTTCAACTACTTCATAAAAATATTATTTATTTCTTACTTTTTAGTTTAAATTTGTACGCATTGAAGTCGGTTTTCCTATTTTTTTGCCAAAAATATTTTATTTTATTATTTTTAGTGGAAATCACTACATAGTATAAAACAAAGTCGCTATCCGCCGTCTGTCTGTCCCTATGTATGCTTAGATCTTTAAAACTACACATAAGCATTGCACCCGTGCGAAGCCGGGGCGGGTCGCTAGTTAAGTATATTTTATTGAAAATGGATAGGCCTACTGGATAAATGGATAGGTGCTCATTAAAACTTAACGGAAACGTAAACAATTTTTTTTTTTGTTATTAATGTTCTGTTCATAAAGGGTCGAATTTATATCGATACAATTTATACGGGCCATCTCTGATTTTGACGTAGCTAAATAAAGAATCACTAAAATCGAGTCAGAATACTCATAATTGACGGAGTATCAGGTAACAAACACAAAAAAACAGTCGGATAGAGAACTTCCTCTTTTTTTTAAGTCGGTTCACAGATAATATCAAGTCTCAGACCTATAGCTCCCATTCATTCAGAATGAATGGTATAGTTTTAATGGTAAGTTAATGAACTATGAAACTTGAAGAGAAACTAGTTATTTAACTTAAGTTCATATAAAATAATTTGTCATAGTTTATGTGTTGACTATTGGACCTACTAACCAAAATTTCACTATTGCATATAAGGTAATAGCAAGTTCAAAAAAAAAATTGACATTATTTTTGTGTTCGTGGACGATGTTATTGTTTCATCCCCAATGAAATTATCATTTCAACAAAAAAGTACTGAACCAATTTCGGTATAATTTATACGGGACCACCTTTGAAGTATGACCTTCTTAACGAAAAAAGAATCATCAAAATCGATTCATTATTGGCGGAGTAATCGCGGAACATACATACAAAAAAAAAAAAAAAAAAAAAAAAAAAAAAACATACAGTCGAATAGAGAACCTCCTCCTTTTTTTGTTTGAAGTCGGTTAAAAAGGATACAAGATTCGCAAGATTTGTGAATGGTGCAGGTAAGTTTGCCTCACAGACAAAAAGTTTTCCTTTTTATTATCACAAGTACCTCCTACTTGATGTTTTTCCGTGATACAAAGAAAAAATCCGCCTTATTTAAAGATACTTTCTCCAAACAAAATCATTAATCTCGTTAGAGGCGGGCATACATAATATCCTTTCTTTGAAAATGTGTACACACACAAGAGTGTGTCTTTGTCATTTTATCTTTGTGAAGTATTTTTTACATGCCGCGGGTACCTACTTTCATAATGTCAGGGT
Organism: Elophila nymphaeata; assembly: GCA_955850985.1. Lineage (NCBI taxonomy): Eukaryota > Metazoa > Arthropoda > Insecta > Lepidoptera > Crambidae > Elophila > Elophila nymphaeata. The sequence goes on along the minus strand of OY039078.1, from coordinate 25,348,847 downwards.
TAGTAATCTGCCGGAAAATCACTTCACATTTTTATTATTAAAATTGTTTGCACGTTACTATTATCTGGTGAGACATTTTATAAAGTAAAACAGAACATGTAATTAAAAATTCAAGAAATTTGTATTTTTATTCCTCTCAAGCACCCTATATTAATTTTGTTATATTTCAGTATTTGTTTTATGGAATAGCAGAAAAACTTACATAAAATTTCTACTATAGCAAAATGATATTTTTTTTTAGGCATACTAAGATAGTTATCAAATAATTTCCACGTATAATACAACCTCAAAACAGTACCTTTATTAAAATGGAAACGTAATATGTTTCCATTTTATGAGAAGCAATAGTTCAATCTAGGATCATGATGTCACCGATCAAATAACATCTGCGGCTGATTGGAGAGTTATTGCCCGCGGATGACGGATGCGACATCGCGCTGAGACACCGGACGCTTAGTATATGTTATCTATACTATGCTACTATACTGGCCGTCCAGCATAGTATAACTTATACTATGCATTCCCGTGAACAAAGCATCTTTAATAGAATATAACACAAGTTTTGTAAGTAGGTCCATGATTTATATTATTAGGTCCATGATTTATGTTATTTTATGCCATACCAGGGGGGGCTATTCGCTAACTTTTTTGACAGTTGAAAGTGATCATCACTGAGTGAATTACATATCCATTGCTGTTTCTTACTCGACAAGTGCCATAATAAATGTCGTGCTCATTAATTCTGACAAACAAAAGTTGGTTAGTTTGTGCAGTATTCTCCACTTGCTCTATATATGGTAATGATCAGTTTCTGTATTTCATCGGCTAGCTACAAATCAGCATCTTTTGTTCAAATAACTCATTATTAGGCCCTTTCTCTGCTGCAATTGAAAATATACCTAACATACGCTATATCTTTACTGTGAGGTATTTATTAACCTCAAATATATAATCCAGAATCACGTTCCCCGAATATCTAATTCAATTTTCTCACGATTTAGCGATCGGTCAAAGTGGAGCGACGTAGATGTAGATACAATCAGGTGCAGCAATACGAGTAGCTCGGCGCGTTATTAATGGCTGCAGGCGAGCGCTGCCTACTGATTGGGCCATTTGTTGGCGACAGAGTCTCGGGATCATTGCTTGCTCTTGGACGGCACATTGGGAAAGCTCCTCGATATATTTCCAAACAATGTCGTCTTTCAAACATAACTTTTTACACCTCAATTTTTATAGAGTTGACAATGACATGAATAGGACCCCAGCTGCGAACTCCCATAATGCACGATAACGACTGCTATCATGTTAACCTCACACTAGTTTGCCATCCGTGGTGAGTAAACTATAAAATTTTATGTAAAGATGAATATCGCATCGCAGAGTGTAAGAAGATGACATGAATTCTGAATGGTCAGGAGTATTCGGCGGTATGTCAGTCGGAAAAATGTTAACTACCCTTAGTAATACCCGAACTGCTGAGACGACATGTGACACCTGTCTGTGTTCGTTCACTGAAGGTTTGTTATTTTTTCGTGGTTTTGATGCCCCCTTTATGGCGTCACGCTGGCATGACCCATACTGCTAGGTGTGGCTTTATGTATAACTAAATGATAACTAAGGCTGCGTTCAACTTCTTTGGGATTACGAGCGTGATTTTATGTTACACTATACCTACCTATGGAATGGAGTCATTATGCTTAACCTTTTTAATCGACTTCAAAAAAGGAGGAGGTTTTCTATACGACTGAATGATTTTTTTATAAAAAAGATGCTAAAAATTAGGCGGCTGTACTTGGTCTGCTATTTATCTATATAAGTGTAGGCCACATGGTACATTTATAATGCAAGTGTTACGTACGCCGATATTTTGGTCCCTTCAGAAATGAATTTTCTAGGTTAAGTATTATAATATTGTTTAATCAAACAATGTTATAAGACTTAATCTAGAAAATTCATTTCTGTTATGAACCAAAATAACGGCATACGTAACAGTTGCGTTAATTTGATTAGGTAGGTAAAAAAAACTAAGTGAAAAGTAGAATACAGTGACTAATCTCAGAGAATGTTTGGTCTGTTAAGTAGTCTGAGACCAAAGACTTTTTTCGAGAACTATGGTTAAATATATTTGAATCAGGAGTTAGAGGTACACTGCTACTGAGAATTATGATTTGTGTTTTAGCAGTGTAATATGAAATATTAGACATTATACGGCTTGTTTCAAGTTGAAATAATTGCGCTAATATCCCTCCAAAACAGCCTCAGTTCACATGACACAAATTTTATTCCAATATTTTATGTATTACAAGAACACTCGCAGCCGGCTGGTACTTTCTCTCGGCTCTGTTCCTTTGTAAATAAAATTTTAATGAGCTTATTTCGACTTAAATAATTTCGTGTAACGTACTCTGTATACAGCTCAGATACGAAATATAAACATGAGCATTTGTAAATATTTATTTGTTGTTGTGCGAGGCGATGACTGATCCTCAGAATATAAAGACGGTCGACGGGGTACTAGCAATGCTGATGAACAAACAGCATTGTCAGTCAATGTTATCAACGGTTTTAAAATTAAATTAAAATATAGTATTCTTATTTTAATTGTTTAAATAATAATAATTATGGTATGTAGTGGAATTTTCATTTAATTATTTATATCTTCTTTTAAGATTCTAATACTAGAAAAATGCACTGAAAAAAATCGGCTTGCCTCAGGCGGGACTCAAACCCGCATCTTCTGCAAATCTCGGTGGCGTAATTGGTTAACGCAGCCCCCCGAGTTGACTAATTACGCCACCGAGGCACTGCTTTTCGCTGTCGAAATTTGTCAGTGCTTGGTGCTTATGTTTTTATGGTAAACATTGTTTCATCAAATCTTTGAAATTTGCACCTCTAAGACCCGAACGAAATATTTTTGCAAATATTTGACGCCCAGTTAAGATGAAACTACCTTACATTATGGAATAATTTTATTTTTGCGTTTACAAACGCGTAAATATTAATACTAGAAAAATGCACTGAAAAAATCGACTTGCCTCAGGCGGAACTCGACCAAGTCGATTTTTTCAGTGCATTTTTCTAGCATTAATATTTACGCATTTGTAAACGCAAAAACGAAATTATTCCATAAGTTTCTAATAAGTAAATAAATGTAGTATTTAAACTGAAAACATGTATTTGACTTTTCTTCTGTTTTTATCGCAGTGAAATACACCACATTTTCATAGTATATATATATAAAATTCAAAGTCCTGACTAATTGACTGAGATATCCACGCACAGCCCAAACCGCTGAACTTAGAGACTTGAAATTTTGCACATAGATACCTTATACAGTATAGGCATCCACTAAGAAAGGATTTTTGGAAATTCCACCCCCAAGGGCGTAAAATATCCACGCGGACGAAGTCACCGGCAGAAGCTAGTCTTTTATATCTGCCGTTAGACAAGGAATAGGATGATAAATGTCGAGCAAAACTCATGTAGTAAGCGTCTGTTGGCGGTTATAGCTTACTATAACTTTGGTCAGTCTAATTTGTTGTGTAAATATATAAAGAAAAAAAAGGAGACAATAATCTCGTTTCGCTTTCAAATGGAATAAAGCCACTAAACCTATCCGACGTATATTACATCGAAGGATCACGTGTAATAAAATAGAGGAAATAGTTAAATCCGCGATATCCCACAATCCAATCGGAAGCCACCGTCCCGGCCGTCCGGGGTAGTTCCTCGTCCAATAACAATAAAAAACTAAATTGACGTGTACCGCCGAATTGATTCAATACTATTATATTGAGCTGCTGTAAACATACCAGTAAAACACGTATTATTTTAAGCTAACGTGGTCACTATCATTTGAATGAAAGAAAACGGGATTTAAACCACGTACGGGTTAATCCGATATTTCGGCGCAGTTACATGCGCCATGATCACGGATGAACTGAAGTCTTATGTGAGTTGATGTTATTGGCAGACAAATCTGTCTACCCTCTTTCTGAGTCTTTTACTACGCTCGGCACCCGTACCACCGTTCTCAGTCTAGTATCCATAACACAAGTTCTTAATGATACTTACTTTGAGCTAGATTATTGGTGTGAGCCTGGAAGTATATTATGTATAAGTATATTTATGCTCTAAAAAGAAGAAAATAAAATAGACTTTAAATTGTTATGAAAGCTTGTCGCGGGATTTCCTTTTATAGATAAACAGTGGTAGAATTGGCAAATCTATAGATAGTAAATAAACGATGATCAAATCAAAGTACAGTCGAACCAACTGAATCATGACCCACTTTGCCGATCATTCCTTTACAATCATAAATTTAGTTAGGTTTTATTCGCTATCATGCGTGTTGCACTTAGTACGTTTTAAATATGAATAATAATGTGTCATTACGGGTCAGAGATCTATACAATTTTAATCTTTGTTATCACTGCACTAAAGTCTCAATTAGAATTTCAAATAAGATCACGTTCATAATCTAAACTCTTTTCACTATTGAAAAACGAATAACTATTATATTTTTAAAAATAAAATTACGTTATGTGTCAGATGTCAAGTAGTAGTTGAAAAAATTTTAAAAGGCCATATTTATTAGACAATGTCAGTGTCTAATAAATTGATAACAGGTTACTTAAGAAATGAATGTTCAAGCGAATTTCAAACTACTTTGTATTGAGTGACTGTAGGAAAATGATCTTAAGGTGGGTCATGATTCAATTTGGTCGACTGTACATCCCGCAAAATGCTTTTATAACAAAGTTTCGTTTCTGATTTTTAGAGCATTTAAATAAAAAAAATTACATGCTTTTTTATATTAATTTTTGTCTATGATCCATCCACCAACACTGTAACAATGTAAACCGCGCCTATCGATGAAAACACAACACTGCGAAATTGTAGTCATTAGCCCGCGTTCTCAGGTGGAGTTTCAAAGGCTTCTTCATCCTCTACACCTAATTACTGTTATGTGTTTATCTGATTTTAATCAACACTTTAGGCACTCGTGTCTCGAGTTATCTATTGTAATTATTAATACGCCTAAGTGCTCAGGGTGTCAATATCATACACTGGATGATTGTTATATCAAGTACAGTACTTGCAATCATCTATGTTATTCCATTAATATTATCGTTTACCATTTAATTTAGTCAGCCATCAAATCGAACCCCATCTAGTGTTTGTTTTTCATTTTATCTTAAATACCTACTCGTATTTGTATCAATTAGAATAATATCAAACATTAATTCGTTCGTGATATGCTAATTTAGAATAGAATACAATATCCTTTGTTGCATACATACTGGCGAGTTAAGGACGAAAATGGTTTGGGGCTAACCTGGTTCACGTTGCTCCCGCGTGATGGATGTTATACACGAAATTCACCTTCACTTTACTCCGAAGTTGTCACCACAGTAGTTTATACACACATGTATTACATACACGTACATACGCGTACGTGTATGTTTTGTTTGAAGCACAACAAGCTTGACCAAGCAACGTATTGGACGAGATGATTTTCGAGGTACCCCCAAGTGGGAAAGCAAAATATGTGGGTAGAATGTTATATAAATATTTGAATTATTGTATTAAAGCTATCTTCGAAATCTACCACATGCAGTCGTCACCGTTTGGAATTTATTATTAGATATAACATACATAAATATGGTAGTACAAGTAGGTGGTAACCGCAAATCGACGGTCACTTTGGATGGCCAGGAAAGAAAGAAAACAAGACGAGAATACTATACGCCCGGTAATACTAAGTAAGAAATATAAATCTAATTACAATATTTAGAGGTAGATGTTCCATCTTACTCTTTTCCATCTTATTTGTGAGATGTTTTCCTTCCCTTTGAATATAGATTGTCATTAGACCCCGGAGGTAGAGTGCACACGTACGGAGAGCGAAGCTTCTAGACGATGGAACGTTTACATTAAAATGTAGTCGGAGCGCAATCACGCCCGCACTCTGCTCAGCGACTAATTTAGCGCCAGACGACGGTAGACGGGATCGAATACAGAACACTGCAAGAATTGTAATAATATGTACTTTAAGGTGTAAAGAAATACAGAATAGAGATGGTAATAATTGACACGAACGAAATAAGAAAGAAGAAAATAAGATTGTAGATAACAATATTGTCAAGAGGTATACTAGTGCTCGTCCCGCGACATGGTCCGCGTGGAGTTTTTTCTAAACAAATAAAGCTTAAAACCTTCCACGATAAATGGAATTTCCGACATAAAAATATTTTTTCAATTTAATTTGTAATTCCTCAGATTAGCGCATTCAATAAATAAACTCTTCAGCTTAATAATTTTAGTGCATATGGATTATTTACTCTTACAAATAAACTTGAATCATCCGCTTGTCCGTCTAATTATATTATCAAGTTCAGTCGTCATCTGTCATCTCAATTAAAACCCCTGTCTTTCCCATATCATCTTTCACGCAGTCTACCCGTCTTTTTGGGTCTTTCATTACCTCTTTCCACATTCGTTATCATTCATCATCATCATCATCATCACAGCCTTTAAAATTCGACCCACTTGTGGAACACAAGACCTCTCCTTTTCAACGAAGGAGGTTTAGACAGTAGACCATCACGCTTACCCAATGCGGATTGGTGGACGGAGTATAAGGTGATCAATGCCCTTTTGCTGATTCATCAGTGGCCTTCTCTCATATTCATTATCATTAATAACCACGCGTGAATAATTTTTTCTGTTCATCTCGTTTATCTCTGTCAACGTAACTACAGAAGGATTGCATCTCCATAATCTTGATGTGGCAACGAATGTTAGTGCGGAAATAAAAGTGAATACCGAGTAAATTTTTGATAACAATTTTGTACAAATCTAATTGTTGAGAAAACAATTGGCTTCGCAGTTGTATTAAAAACTATTGTGCGCTATAGTTTAGTTCAAAGCAAAGGAAACTGTGTAAATTGATTTTTGATTAAATATCTGAACAACCTTACAAGTAACAAAGTTGCTGCGTATAAATAAGAGTATATATACACAAAATAAAGAGGGTTCAGAAGACAATTTTTTTGAAGTAATTTTGTTACCTTCCCTCCGCAGTACTGATAGGGATTATTTTTTATGGCAAGGGATTAAACGATCCCTCTAGAAGGTTCCATCACCGAAATGTCACTGGCTTCTAACCTACGACATAAAACACTACGAAAATGTAGTAATTTAGAAACCTCAATCTTTGATTGTGTATCTAAAGGAAAGGCATCGAACACCTAACCAATAGAGTGGTAATACGCGCCCTCCGTCTACGAAATAGATTAGCGCTTTTGCGCTAACGTCAAACTGTCAATCTCACCTAAAACAGTATATTACTAGTGTTGCAACATGCTGCAATAACATAAATCTAAACTTGTGTCGATATTTGTAGTTCAATAACACGCTATCCCTTGGAAATAGATTTATTTTTTCATTGTAAGTAACATACTAAAAAATATTATGAAAACTGTTTGAACTTAATTCGCGTTTTATGTACCTAACTAATTCACTTTTTAGCACTGCCACTGATACTTTACCACTTTTCACTGATTTTATGTGTTACTTTCTGTATTATTTTGTACTTTAACTAGCTACGATTTTCTAATTATGTGTTTACTTATTTGACTGACAATGTAAAACTTTGTTTGTCATCAATTCTTTACTTTGTATTTTATGTCAAGGTCGCCTTTTGGTACTTTTTTCTGAAAAAAATTTAATGACTTTAGATTTACTGTAAAATTTATGAAGAAAATATACGTAGTACTTATAGAAGAAGTCTTGTTTTGATTTGTTTTTGGACTTCTTTTTGTCACCGGGTTTTTAAGAAGGTAAAATCCTTGGGGAGTTATCTAAACTGTAATTTAAACTACCTAAGAGAATATTTCTAACTGGCAAGCATCAGCCGCGGAAGTGTCTCTACACCGATTAGTCTTCGAAAAAGTGGGCCTCTCATGTTACAAATATTTATACTTTAAAGGTAATTGTGCTAAACTTGTAATTAAATAAATATATTTTGTATGTTTTATTAGTCTCTAAGGTGTTCGAGTCAGAAGGTAATTGTTCTTTGGCGTAATGCACGTCGCCTTGAATCACCTTCTCAGTTCTCGTTATTGTGTGGTCTAAGACCGTGCCTCCGGGAACGTCGGCGGGCCAGTGTTTCCCGGCCACCCTCCATTTGGGAATTGGACCAATCAGCTTGGAGCTTTACCTTTTGTTAGTTTCGACAATTTACGATAACGGTCAAATGTGGTGTAATATGGACATACGCTGACCACGGAAATGGGTAGGATTACTGCGACTAACATTTTTGAAGTAGATTATGATTTATTACATTTTTACTTTCTCGTATACGTAGTATAGAGGGAGTCTTGTAATCGTAAAAAAATTCGACCTCGAAAATTGCACGGATTTTTTGTACCAATTATTGAATGTTCTTTTCGTGCTCAGACGTCTAAGCACGGGTGGAATTTTTGTACCTTTATTCATTCTTTTGAATTTTATATTTTCATGAATTTTAGACCAAACCCAAAAAGTAACAATCAATTCTACAACAATGTTAGTAAAAAGAGACAAATAAATAAGCATATTATTATGCTTAATTTGTCTTTCTTTGCGTGTGTATCATTACTGAGACTTTTAAATTCAAACTACCTAATTATTTATTCAAAACACTCGTAGTTATTTCTTGAATTTCTAACAATAGTATAAAGCAACACTTCTATGTAATTATTAGACGGTGCTTGATAAAAATTCTTATATATTCTTTGTACTAGTGACGTCCATGACAAAATATCTGAGGGCTAGACAAGTGGCAAACGATACAACGTTTATTAAAGAAATGTCTTTTTTACTACTACTCATACATTTGACACAGTTTCATACAATATATTCTTTTCGTTAAACGCTCGGCGCACGCGCAGTCGATTGGTCACTTGGCTAGGCCTTCTGGTGTATAATCTAAACAAAATATAATTGTCTACTTTTGACACTTGCTAAACTCATTCTTGAGTTGAGTTTGGTCACACATGTAATGCCACATATAATGCATTGTATTATTTCCAAAAGACAAAAACTAATAACTACGGATATAAACAATTACCTTAAAACTTTAAATTGTACAATTTCAATTTTATCCACCTTTCATAAAAGTCTCGCATAAATTTATTTCAGATGAATATTTCCATTTATTACCTCTTTATGATGTAGTAACTATAAACTTATCGATTCTTGAAAAATTAACAACAAGTAAATACTTTAATATTTGTCTTAATGTTGTACGAGTATGAATATTTCAATTAGGCTTAACTATAATATAATTTAACTTTTATACTTAAACTGATACTGAAATGGTTTTTTTTGTAAAATTCATACTTTTTTATTAGATTATAAAAATAATTCATATACCATTTTTTCGACACATCCAAACCAAAAAAAAGCGAAGTAAAATGGAAAAATGACTCCAACCTTTGTTTCCTTTGAGAATAAAAAACTGCGCGTTACCCTGATTACCTTTGTTCGTGTCTCTGATTGAGATGTACTTATGTAAGTACCTATATGTTAGGAAAATCACAAGACATTGCTACAAAATAGAGAAGATACAGAAGAGAAGCGGTTGCATATACACAATATTGATGTATTACAAATAACCCAGAATAGTTTTTTACACTTTTACAACAAATAAATTTGTCACAAAAATTAAGTTCTTATTTATTACACAATAAGAGTCACAACTCGAACGTTAAAATTAAAGGTGGATACTTATTTTTGCTCGTGACTGTAATTCTGTGTTAACTCCGTTGATACTTTAGCGATAGTATTGGCAAAACTATGACTTATGTAAGCCTCAAGCTTATAGTAACTACAAAGTGAACTGCAGCGCGTGGCAATCGGGATCGCACAGAGTGTATACAAAAGTGGCAAACGATACGAGTACAGCGTTTCTATTGAACGAATGTCAATTATTGACTACTACTCTTGTATTAATTAAACGACAATTTCATACACGTTTGACGCAATCGATTGGCCACTTAGGGCCGACGCCCACCGACGGTGTGGCACGGCTCGCTTCGGGATGCCACGGAATGTCACGACGCGCCGCGGAATATCTTGACCTATTCATGTTAAAATAAAAGAATGTCAGTGCTTAATTCACTTAAATAAGGGCCAAAAATCATTTGTCTACGAAAAATTCCTTTGACGTGCCATGCCGTCACTTGTAATATGTAAGAACTATGTAGACTGTGGGGCTAGATTCAACCTTACTTTAATAACTTAGCACTCACTTTCCTTTAACAACACGAATTAGGTAATATGTGCTTCTTACCATGACGAAGGACACGGAATATTTTGACCTATTTGTGTAAAATAAAAGAATTTCAATGCTAATTTCATTCTAATAAGGTCGAAAATAACTTGTCCACGAAATAATCCCTTGCCATGCCGTGCCGTGCCGCGTCGTTGGTGGGCGCAGGCCCATAACTGTGGTTTGAGAAGTTTTCGGATTTACACCCATATTCACAAACAATACTTCTCTAAGTAAAAACAATACTATGCAAAATAAGGGATTTCTCAGTGCGTATACATAAGGCAAGCATATTAAGGTGTCATAGTGCGAGTGGACACACAGGTTTGTAAAAACCCATTCATAGACAATACTTAAGCGGGCGTGAATGAGGTCGGGTATCTCATACCCACGGATTTGAAAAGCACTAAATATTTCTTAACTGTGCGATTCCTGGAACTTGGCTGACTCGGTAGCTGGAGGGGGTGAAGTGGGAAGTGATTTTAGGCGACAATTACAGTGATGTGCAGTAGTGGAGTAAAGTACACATGCACAAACATAGAGCGGGGACGTAATACCCGACCTCATAGTCCATGCAACTATTTTGTGTTTTGGTTATGATTTAATTTTACGCGTATAATAATTAAATTGCCTTGTTTATAGGTGTGTAAACTCCAAAAATGCCTTATTTGTGTTTGATAGTAGACAACTTCCGCCAAAGACAGAGCAATTCGCCTTCCTAAGGAAATATCTCTGTATTTGGTAGAACCATCATCAATGTGCCTTCTGAATAAAGTGAGAAAGTATATCGGATGTAGGGACTGCCCTACTGCCAAAGACAGAAAAACAAAGCATTCTTGCATATTTACAAAAGCCAATATGTATGGAGTATGCTCGTTTTTTTTGCGAAAACTGCTTCGAAAAAGAGTAGTTTTATAGTGATGAGTAAAAGAAAATATTAGAATGTTTTATGTTAATTTTATACTATGTCAAAACTAAATAATATAAAACTAATTTATTCTTTAATATTTCGTACACAGTTGATTTCAATCTCCCAAATTTTTAGAGATTAAGTCATAGTTTCTAAATATTGTTAATTTATGCTTAAAAAAGGCTACATTGTCTTTTAATGAAATATAAATACTTTTATCACTGTAACTGGGTTATTTTATCATCTTTTCTCATTCCTCTAATGCTAATTAATATATTACAGTAATAAGTATTATTCTAAAGTCATTTCATCTATCCAAATCGACAATTCTATATTAGGGTATATCATACCCACCTCGTAGCTAGTGTAACAATTTTTCACCTCATTCACGCCGGGTTAAGTGGGGATCGTCACTATACGTACTTTAAAATGAACGCACAGTAGCTACTAAGGGTAGCTAGCTAGCTGTATTATGCAACCCACAGGTCGAGATGTCAACAGCAACGTCCACATGACAAAACGTCAGTCAATTCAACGAAGTGAACTACGCAACAGAAACGAACCAATCACAGAGCTCTACTTAACGCAAAGTGTTTATATCCAAGAGTCGAAAAACCTTACAATAATGTTTTTGAAGACGGTTGTATGTTATTTTTATTTTCTTTTTTATTTTATGTGTATACGCAATGGAATGAAAATGAGTAGAGTATGAGATGACACTCACACTCTACTCATTTTCAATCCTTCAGAGCTCTAGATATCCTACTGATAGGATTACTAGTGTTACTTGACTGCAATTTTTCTAAAGCCTAAAAGAAATCATACAAAGACATTTAAAATAAGGTATTTATTCAAAACACTTGAAGGCCTTTTAATCTAAGTTTATTACGGTAGTTACGCCTTCCTCAACCAATTTGGTGTAGGCCTTCTTAAACCCCCTCCACTTTATTCTGTTTTGGGCTGTCAGTATAAAAAACATCTGATGTCATCTTTGCATATCATTTGCGGCCTGCCAACTGGTCTTTTAAACCCCAACGGTCTCCATTCTAATCGAGCCTTGCACCACGAATGTGGTATATGACCTGCCCATTGCCACTTCACTTAGGCTATTCGCGTCACAATATCTGAAACTTTGCTCTGTTTTCTCAGTCACTTGGTAGTCCTGTGGTCTTTTAAAGTTACTCCCATCAACCTACGTTTTATCGCTCTTTGAGTGACTATGAGCCTCTGGACAATCGCTTTGGTAGTCACCCAATTTATTTGTTAAATGCCTAATTGATATTTTTTTGGACGGATTATTAAGAAAAGTCTAGACTCTAACAACAATAATTCAGTCCTCCACACAGTCTATCTCAAGTTAAACAGATCTACTATAAATCCGTTACTTAGCGAAGCAGCCACCTCCATTTTTCACTTGAAATAGCTTTTTGATCCTCTGATTTAAGAGACATATTTTCGACTACAATTTTGAGCCGAGCGCAATCTGCTGCGGCGACGGGTGCTAATGTCACCGATTATTCAACTTGATGTCCTGCTATGCGTATATGGAAAATCAGGGAACATTATTCATTGAGTTTTCTTTGGCATGATTTGAGGTCGTACACCATCAACCCTGATAGCCCTTTTTTACCATGAACGCTACGAAAAGACGCTACGGAACGGCTACAGAACCTGGTACATCGCCCCTTTTTTTTTGTAAAAAGAAGCTATACGAACCCTTTTTCTAGCTGATAAGTGTGCTACGACCTTAAAACTGACAGATTTTTTTCATGTCTTTCGTTTTCTATTTAATTTGGTAATAATTTTCAAACATTTTAATTTTTTTTGTAGAAATCATTAAAAATATCAACATTTTCAATGGCGCCGCCATGGTCTAATCGTTCACCCACCGGAATTAGAAACGGATATCCCAGGTTCGATCTTCAGTTTTTCTTGACTCAGTTGGTGTTAGGACTTGTGTAAAGTTCAACCTAACTTATCAAAGTTTGTCGTCATAATACTAAGATAGCCAGTCTCTCGTTAGTAATAGTCGCTTCCCCTTCATCTCTTTATTCTATGACTTGATGTCAACTTAGGACAAGGTCAAAGAGATAATACACTGCAAAAGTATAATCGTCAACAGACCGACAACTGAGGAGTTACCTCCTAACAACAAATAGAACTATTGTTGTGGCGCCAAACGATGATGCAATAAGATGTTGCTAGCTAGCCAGGAGGACTTCAAACAAGCTTATCGAACTAAGCACGAATTCGAGATTCCTGGAAATTCATATTAGTTGTGCTTTTTTATCATACGGTCGTTAGGAACGTCTATAACGTAACATGTTGCCAGTTGTAGAGATTTAAACCAGTTTTGAATATTTCGAAGCCAATAACAGTATCGTAAACCCTTAAAGTTAACACATTAAGTTGAAATTAATGTCGCCCGGCTCACCCGGCGCAGTCACAAGCAAATGTTTTGATTATACGATCGGAACAACACAAACACACTCTTGACCTTGTCAATCATATCAGTAATCTGAATTTTAAAGACTTATTATTAGTGTTAAAAATAAAAAATATTAGGCACATCAAAACATTGTCTCTTTTTGTTTTCAACAAAAAGAGACAATGTTTTGATGTGCCTAATATTTTTTAACTGAATAGGAAAAATTCTGACCATTATCTCGCCTTTATTCACGGTAAGCGATGAAGATAAGCCAGAGCGATTATAAAAACAAGAGCATCCAATTAAAGCTTTCTACAGCTAAGTACCAAGACCAAAATCAGAAAGTTCTTTATTAAGCTGAAGTCACTCTGCGGAGGGGAAGACAACGTTGACGAATGTAGGAAAACCGCGGACCGTCGTCGGGACGTCGCGGTGGGTACATTCGTAACGCACCCGTCGTTGTTAACAGCCCGTCCCGTCCGCGGTGTGGCGTCAGCTGTAAATGGACTTTGCTTAATACTTTTACCACGTTTACAATCGTAGTCTAATCAACGCAATAACTGGTCATGGATCCGAAACCGGTGGTAGACTCAATCACTATGCCACGGTGGTGGGTGAACTTATAAACCAAAAAAAAAACCACTTACTTAATTTAATTGTTAGAAAACGGGATTTGTACCCCGTACCTCGGTTTTGCCTAAAGTCTTGCGGGTTAATATTTTATTGGTAGACAAATCTGTCCACCCTTTTGCTTAGTCTTTTACTACGCTAGTGTTGTATATTATCTCTTTGGTTATGCGAGTATAAAGAAAATAAAGGTGTCAGATTTGTCACACGAAACTCAATGGTTGTGTTTATTTAATATTCCGAAAATTTATAAATATTTTACCGATCATAACATAGCGCAGCCGGTAGGATAGTTATTTTAGATAAATATTGTGTATAGAATTTAATAGAGCATATATTTTTTTTTGCAAAGCGTGTGTGACAAATATTCTTTTAAGATGTTTCATTCTTCGCAACTGGACGAGGAGGAAAATGTAAAGGTACGTTTGCCGCAAATAGCGCTACCTTCGTCGATTGGTTGGGAAGGTAATTTATCAGATAATTGGATGTTTTTCAAACAGAAATTTGAATAACAGCCAGTACCACTGTACGTATTCTCATTATTCACTCAAACCTGGAGTCTTCACACAACACTTACAGTATCTGGACGCGGCATGGTGTGTAGACACCAGGTTCGAATGAATAGTGTGATTGCGAACAGTGGTACCGGGGCGTCGAGCGTGTATAGTAAAAGACTTAGAAAGAGGGTAGACAAGACAAATTTGTCTGCCAATAAAATATCAACCCGCAAAACTTTAGCTCATCCGTGATCATAGCACATGCAACTGCGCCGAAATATTGGGATAATAACAAAACCGAGATTCGTGGTACAAACCCCGTTTCCTCACAGTCCAATGTTAGTAACCACGAAAGTTTAAAACAATACGTACTTATTTTCATAATTTCAATTTTATTTTAAGTACCTAGAGTTAAAAAGCTGACTGTTAAGGTGAGACCGCATTTGAGCTACAATGTGGTCCGACCCTTATTGTTGTTTTCTCTGACAATATCGTTCCAAACTCGTTTGACATGTTGCTCAATTAAAACATCAAAATATCGCGTGGTCAATATTCTGTGCATACATCACAGACTCGAGTATTTCTGGCAATTCCTCAAAAGCCCGTCAAACAAAGCGATAGATTTTTTTTGTATTGAGGAGTTAATCGACTTTGTTGCTGAGTATCGGCGCTCAATTGGAAGTATCACACTTATTCATTACCGAACAAATGAAACGAAAAAGAAAACAAGGTGGCATCAACTATTGAAATACATAAAAATTCACAAATATTAAAGTTGTTTGAGGTAAAATCAAACTATATTTCACAAAAATTCAATAACAATTCGAAAATGCGATTCATCTAAAATCTATTTTCTAGATGGAGATTATTGCCTTATCTAAATTTTACTTTGTTTTTTAGGGTTCTATACCCAAAGGGTAAAACGGGACTCTATTACTAAGACACCGCTGTCCGTCCGTCCGTATGTCATCAGACTGTATGAGATACAGTGAACCGTGATAGTTAGACAGTTAAATTTTTTACATATGATGTATTTCTGTTGCCGCTATAACAACAAAAACTAATAAACAATAAAATAAATATTTAAGAGGGCTCTCAAACAACGAACGCAATTTTTTTTGCTTGTTTTTGCTCGATATTGATAACGACAACAGGTAGACACTTGAAATATTCACAGAATATTTAGTTATACATTCACTTTAAAATTAAATTAAAATAAAATAAATATTTAAGTGGGGCTCCTATACAACAGACACGATACACGTACGCGAGTTCGACTCGCATATGGCCGGTTTTTCATTATATTCAACTCGACATTATTATTCAACACTATTTTTTTAACAAAAAACTCTGTCTTTACAGGGTAATGGAAATCGCGATTTTGTGGAATAATAATGCAAGTTATCTTTTAGAGAATCTGCGAGTTTGATAGGAATCGCGTATTTGGTTCCTACAAGATTTTGTAAAGATATTTTTTATACTTACAGGCTAACACCAGTATGAAGTTTATTAATAATCAATAATATCTTTTATTATGCTTGGTGATGATGAGGCCGCAGACAGAAGCTTATTACAGGCGGTTAAAGTTATACGTTTTTCAAAGATGTATGTTTTCAAGGCACGGTCAAAGTTACAAGAGTTACAAATTCTCAATTCTGTGTTGGTGGTTTTTCCTAGTAAAATATTTGATTTATCTCCTCCGAGCCCACATGAACGACAGTGAATGATGGATGTAGCGAATTACAGAACTATCGAACAAAGTTATCTGCTCTATTATGTTGAGAAAGACTCCTATCAATAACCTCCTGTGATTTTTGCAATAAATAACTTCTTGGCACACTCGATAGTCAAAGTACTTTTTGTAGATACATTTGAAGACGTGAGAGGATGTAGGATATGTCGAATTTTCGGGTTTTGGTGTCTTTTTGTGTAGATAAAGGTGATATTTCTTTTCCCACGCTCACACCAATTATCTAACCCAAATCAACTTGTGTTGATACTAGATAATAATACTAATAAATATACAAATCCCACGGTGCGGTAGGTCCGTAAACAGGATTTTACATCTAAATCAACTGAAAAAGTGACGGGTGGCCGGAATCAATTTAGTGTTTTAAGCTTAATCATTTAAGAAAGTCTTCGTTTAATCTGGGATTTGACTTATTTAGTTGAGAGTTGATTTTTAATTCACAAGATCTCGTTGGTAATATGAAGAAAAAAATTTAATTACGTTAACAGTTTTTGTTTTCGTGTCTTCATTTTGATTGTAAGTGACATTGGCTTCTGTTGGGTTTGATTTAAAATACTGTTAACTTTTATTTTAGCTTCGCAAAATTAACTCTAACTTAAAACAGTTCATAAGGTAACTAATTAATAGCTTCATGAATAACCTTTGAGGTTGTCCTAGTATAAGTACTTATAGTAGCTCATATTAAACATTGTAACAGAGTTCTAAGATTGTCTTGACTCCTGTTTTTGCAACAACTTTTACTAAAAAATAAAGGTATGTACTAGATTGCGATTTAATCAAAGATTATTCTACTCTCCTAGTTTTCTGCGTACTTTTTCTAGAGTGACTCATAGCTATGTAACTAAATCAGATATTAGGTATGTATTTCCCCAAAAACAAATAAAATTGCCCCAAACAGTTGGCACACATAATTAAGGTGATGTAAAGGATTTTTACTTACATTTTTAACACGAAAATTCTTTGGAGAAATTATTTATATATTCATGCGTTATAGGTACGTGTTCTTAGGTTTCTCTTGAAAAGTTTTTATTCTTTTGTTTCAGAAATTTCACTGTTAAATTCGATATGAAATTGTAACATGTATACAAAATTAGACGCCATGACCCTTCCTGGTTAATAATCGCATTTAAATTTCATGTGAGCGGGCGCTCCCCGGGGCAGCGGTTAACAATTTATGTTACCTTATATGAGGAAATTAATAACTAACTATGTAATTATTTTACCATTTTTAATCATAATATGATGAAACGCGTTACTATAATATAGTAACGCGTCTTTCTCTGTGCGTCATTGAACCATTTTCATAATGAGATAAGTTAAACTGTTGAAAATGTTTTTAAAAATTGTAAGTTTCAGGTATTACAAAATAATACTTATTATAGGGACAAAATCATTTTGCGGTCTGATTTTTATTTATTTTGAGCTATGAAATATAAATATTTCTATTGTGGCTGAATAATTTAGCTTAAAAATAGCTTAATAATGCCAAAATCTCATAATTTTTTTTTTAATTTTTTTAATAATTTAATAGGGACTACCTCTGATGCTTGAGGACGGGTGATCATAATGTAACAAATGTTTAAAATCTTTTACTAGAATTTAAATGACTTTCACGTAATTAGCTAAACATTATTTCTGTCCCACAATATTTTTAAAAATAAAGTATAAAGTAAATAAATAAGTACACGTTCCTAACGTAAATATAAATTAAACTTACAGTGATTGTGGAAATCAGGAAAGTTTGAATTTTTATTTCAGTCTATAAAAAATGTAAAAATAAAAACCTGCAAACGTTCTCACAGCAGCAGCGTATAATAAACTGTAAATTATTCACAGTGTAAACAGCACAGCACTAAACAAAGCGGTCTCGTAAAAATTTCGCCGAACTAACTTTTTGGGATGTTTAGAAAAACGGAACGCGCGCAACAGGTAGCAAATATTTGTCCGGATTAGTTGATACGAAAGGTGGTCCACTTACCTAGAGGTAACACGCGAGACTATCACGGCACTGATAAAGAAGTAAGCCGGGGAGTTTAAGAAGTAGGCTCGCGAGTGTTGTGCGCTAGGCGGGCGGCGCGCGCGGGCTGGCAGTCGCGACTGCCGCTGCCGCACGTCTGCCGCCGCCTTAATTGCATGTATTTAAAACGAATGTTTACTTTACCATTGTTATGACGATATTAAGATGGAAATATCTCGGTAATATACACGTAAACTGTCGCTATTTTTTGAGAAATAAATAGGCGACGGTAAAAAAGGGTTTGAAACAAAAGGTTTGTTTCAAGGACATTCACTTTTATTGACAGTTAAAAGTTGCGGCGCCTTTACTTTTGGGTCTTCATCAAATATTGTGCTTTGTGAATAAAATTTTTTGGAACAGTCAAATGAGTGTCTCGAGGAAACGACGTTTGATAAATGTTGTGTCTCTTGTCAAACCTTTTCTAACATATTTTTATTTTTTGCGTAAGCTTAGGTTAGCACTATCTTATTAAAATAATAAATCTTAACATTTCGGCGTAATGAGTTTTTTTTGCTTATCGTTTGCCAGAATAATAATGAAGTTGAAGGTTGTGCCTAAAAAAACATCTTGCAAATATTAATTCAAATTTTAGTTTATCTTTAAAATTTAGATGTTTTTAATTAATAGTTTAACCTAGGACTATTCTCGACTTGAGCTTGTATCGCAGACATAAAACTGAAATTAAATTAATTACTATAAGTATTGATAGTAATTTAATTTACATTCTTCGTGTTCAACATCCAACGTTTAATAATTAAACAATTTGGGATACCTAGATATTACGTCATCGAAAATGCTATATTAAGGCCAGCTTAAGCTTTGTAACTTAGTTAATTTGTCAGTTACTTGAATTATTATAATTGTAAATAAAATATTTGAATTCACAGCTGTCGCTGGGGACGGATATCCTTCCAAAAATATCTGCTGGTGTTGGGTTATATACAAGTTCCAATGGTGTAACGTCGTACTGGTGAAAGGTGGACTTAACTTCTATGCCGTCTCATGATTTTGCTTACTATCACAATATGGGAAGGAGCCATTGCCTAGACTGCTTTATTAAAAAAAAGTGAAATAAGCAAAACAAATTTTTAAAACTTAGAAACGTTGTAAAATGATTCCTTATCAACTGTTTTCGTAAATAATTACTGTCCGCTGCGTCACTAACAAGACAAGATATTTGCATAAATTCCATAAAGTGTTTATCCCGAGTTCTAGTTATAATACGCGTTGAGAGACTCCATTTTAAACTTTATCTACATATCGTACAATTTATTGTTACTTTAAATACATTTTCAGTCTGTAGCAAAATGCGTAATCTTTGTGAATTAATAATTGAATATATTCCTTAATTTTCATCAAGAATCATCATCACATTTTTTACCATAGTTGAATCAGAGTCAGCACCTCTTAGTTACCACGGTAATGTTATCTATGACCTTACCATTGAAGATTTCTCAAAATTTCTGATGACCTGCTCATTTAACAACTTTAAAAGCATCGTCATGATGATGGTGGAGCGAACTAAATAAGATCACAGTTTATGGACGGCGATGAGAATCCTTTTCAATCTGTTTTGTAAAACATTTTTACACAAACCCTTTTGTTTGCTTTGTGGTGGCTGTTTTGTATACAATTCGCGAGTCATTAAAAAGATGATAATTTAGAAGTTTAGAAAAAAGGTAATTACGTGATATATAGAAATATTTGTAGACAAATTGTTGTATCAGTAGTTACCTACTTAACAAGAATTTTCAATTTACACGGTGTTCACTCATGAACGTCATTATGCTTCTCGGTGTCAATCGACGAGGTCCAAAAAAGTTTTTCACCGTTTGACACCATTGAAGAACCACTGGTGTCAAACGGCAACTTCAAAGAGGATGTGCGTGTGAAATTGGTGCGATTGACACCGCGGTGTTAAGCGACGAAATACCTTCCCTAGGCTACCTTTTATGGGTAAATAAAATGTATTATTTAATCTTCAAAGAATTTTACGTATGTCGATAGCAATCTCTTAATATTAATACATAGTCTTGTTCCCAAGTGAACAAGTTTAATTTTTGTTGGTTTCAAAAAATATCAATAGTTAATGCTCTACCAAGATTAGTTACCATGGTAACTAAACTACGAGATATCTGATATTCAATAAATTTAATATCCGTCATAATATTCACAGCCAAAATACAACCTTTATTTTTACGTTGAGAACATAGACACAAAGTTCCGAGTAAACGTTGACTTGTAAATGAAGCATCATATAAACATTTTGTGTTAAGTCTTTTGTTATGTAGGTGTAGTATTGGCCTTTTAGGATTTGTTATGATAATCTAAAACACATTTGTTTTGGTTTTACTTGTGTTGCGGTGAACTTCTTAACATCTTATAAATAAGTGTAAAATGTGATTCAATTTGAAATATAGCCAAAAGAAAGACCGGTAACCGATTAGCGTTGTACGGGCATACAATGAAGGCGATGAAGATTAATGTGGATCGGTACAGAGAGAAGAGAGGAAGATGGATATAGTGTATGGAATATGAAATGCAAAAGAAAGGAGTTAATGACCCCACAGTCTGGATGCCTGGTTGGCCGTGCGTATTTCGCGCAATTTTCTGTGTGTGGAACCAACTGTTGCCAAGAGGTCGCCAAGGTGTTAATACTGTCAAACTGATTAAAATTTTCAAAAAAAGAGCGTATTGTTTACGCTATTACGAGCCAGTATGTTAACAGCCAAAACGAAACAATAACAAAGGCATACTAATGTGTGCAAACCATTGATTTATAATTACTGCGCGAACACTATCTACATGTGAAATGTAGCTACTTTACGAATTTAATTGAGTGTAGATATTTGGGTTTCAATTTGTTATTATTCCCCCACGTTTCGCTTTGCAGCGTTTGTGCCGTGAAGACGGGAAATAATCCTTATTTATTTAAACCTACTGCGCTCTAACGTAATTAGAATAGTTACGTTTTTTAACAACTAAATAACTTACACTAACAGTAATGATAACCTTATTCTCATATTTGGCTGCGGTTTTCTGTAAAGAAAGAGCTCTATCAGGGTATTCTAAATTGCAGTGGAAAATACTATTACCGGTGGGTAGAATAAGTAAGTCGCAGAGCAAACTCACATTTGAGACAGAATATTATTTCGCCCCTCTCTTACCATCTCTAGGGAAAGCAGTAAAAATATGTTATCTGTCAGTTTTTCCGGATATTATGTGCCGCAGTATGTGCAAGGTTCGAATCCCAGCGGGGACGTATAGGTACGAGTTGCGTTGTGAGATATGTTAAGAGTCATGTATTATGTATAGCTTGAAGTCTCAAATACATGTCGTATCCTGAAGATATTTTTATTAAAAAAAAATATCTGGCCAGCTTGTTGGCAGTTGTTGTTTGAAAAGAAATCATCCAGTTGTCTGTACAATTTTCGAATGTCTCCAAAATATTTGCAACCTAAGTATTTGCTTTGTAATTGTACAAATTAGCCGTGTGATGCCGACAGAGTAGAATAACATCACCCAATATCCTCCAATGAGTATCGTAGAAGGCGACTAATGGACCGGCAAAGGGGTGATGATCACCTTATATTCCGTCCACCAATCTGCGTTGATCAAGCATGGTGGAATACTGCCTAAACCTCCTTCGATGACAAGGAGAGGCATTGTGTCCCAGCAGTGGGTCGAATTATATGAAGACTGCTATGATGACGTACCATATTGGTTACCAGAAATATATTTAAAACGTATTTAGGTTTCCATATATGGCATAAGTACCTAGTATCAAACCTTCACTCAGTGTGGACTGTACATTTATTTTATTTATTTGCTTGTTAACTTTTTCCCGATGGTAAAAGTTTTATTATAATTTTTCAGTTTACAAACTTTTCGCAATTAAAAAATAAAAGACAATCGAAATTATGACCTTTTTAAAATTATTTATATGAGCTATTTATGCAAACAAGCTTGCAGCCCATCTGATATATTAAGTGGTTACTGTCGCCTATAGACACTTGCAATGTTAAGGGTACATCACTTATCACAATGCAAGTGCGTTGGCATCCTGGGGACTAAGATGATATGCCTTCCATGCCCAGTAATTACACTGGCTACCTTTCCCTTCAATCCGAAACACAGCGAACTGCTGCACGGCAGAAATAAAAAAAGCGGTGGTGCCTACCCAGACGACCCTACATATGGGTCTACCACTTATTAAAGCTGCTATCGAAGGATAGCAGTTCCCAAGGAGGTTCGGTGTCAGGCAGGTAGCTAGCTGAAAAATTCGAATACCAACCTATCATACCTATAGTAGTACTAGCTTCCGCCCGCGACTTCGTCCGCGTGGACATTTTACCCCCTTAGGCGTGGAATTTCCAAAAATCCTTTCTTAGCGGATGCCTACGTCATAACATCTACCTGCATGCCAAATTTCAGCCTGATCCGTCCAGTGGTTTGGGCTATGCGTTGATATCACTATGTCAGTCAGTCAGTCAGTCACCTTTGAGTTATATATATTTAGATTATAGATATCAAGACACACGGAACCGACCCTTAATAAATCAGGAGCAGCGTAGGAGATAGAAGAAGATCTGTTTATACAACTAATATGGCTCCAACAAGTAGTATAAGTTGTAGGCCAAGCTGGGATCAATGTAGCGCTACCGATGAACGTAACGAAAATAAACAAAGTAAGGTTGGAAAGCTAATCCCCTCACTTTGAGTTCCGATAATGGAAAGGGGCGGTGGATTAGATCAAGCAATTCCATTGTACACTCGCCCAAGTGTATCCTATAGAAAACCGATAAACGTGTAACTCTACTCCGTTCAGGTCTTTGAGACGCGGCTGCCATTTTCAGTTCGATAATACGACTTACAGGTAGAAAAATTCTTGTAGGAATACCTTGTAAAAAATTCAAAAAAAAAGTAATTAATATGTCATCTATCTATCATCTATCACTAATATTATAAAGAGAAAAGATTTGTATGATTTTAATGAATAGACTCAAAAACTACTGGACCAACATTAAACATTCTTTCACCGTTATATTGCTACTTTATCACTGAGTAACATAGGTTATATTTAATTGCAAAATAAAATATATTCGGACAAAGTTGCGGGCGGAGCGCTAGTAAAACTACAATTTAGAAAGTGGTCCGGAAAGATGCATAGAAAATTTGGTAAAGCCGCTAATCCCATTTTAGTCATTACATTATTTTGTTTTGAGAAATTTTACAATGTTACAAAACTATATTATACTTTGGCCTCAGTTAATTTGTGTATGAACTTGCGAAATTAAACTTCCTTAATGAGAACTCACATATATGTCCCCAATTTAGTAGTTGTTTTTTTTATTTAAACAAACGTAGAACAATAACGAGGTCGAGGGAGATCCCAACAATAAAAATAATCTTATGTAAAATGGTTTATTATCCCTACTAATACTCGTATTATAAATAAGAAAGTAATTCTGTTTATTTGTCTGTTACGCTTTTACGACAAAAATACTGAACTGATTTTGATGAAATTTTGTACGAAGATAGTTTGAGATCCTGGAAAGGATTTAGGATACTTTTTGTTGCGATATCCGACATTGACGCGAACAAAGCTGCGGGTGGCCACTAGTAATAATTTACTACTCATAATATTTCACTGTAAAATTGGCTCAATTGATTTCTTATCTAATATATTGTTTATGCACAACAAGTGTGGCTGAGAAGCTCGTGACCCTGTGGACAAATTATGTGAATGTTCTCGCTTTGTACCCTCCTTTGTTTTTCTAGTTTTACTTTCTTTTCACGTAAAACATCACTCATTTATCTAAAGACCTTTATAGGTGCCTTCCGTCTACTAAAGTAGGTATGTAAAGTATTAGTTTTATGTTGTAAGAACCTTAGAAAATATTAACTTCTAACACAGGTTGTCTTTGGAAGTCCCAGACAGGAAAATCTTTCAAAAACTTGTTACTATATCATCATTAGGTATCTGACTGCATTCTTCATAATGATCACAGAAATTAAGCGGATGGTACTCGGATAGTTTTTTTTTATAAAAAGGTCAAGCAAATGACTCTATTCCGACTATACGATGACCCAGGGTCATAGGAAGGAGGGCACACGTGAGCTGGCAGTGAATTCCATTTTTCCAAAATTCTTTGTTCGCATTGGAATGTTAACCACAGTTCGTTGGAGACACCGTCGACCAGCACGCGTAGTCCTTAAAAGGAAGGGAGATGGTGGGATTAGGAGAAAAAACTCTTCAGAGCACTCGCCGTGGTATAGACGGTACGTAGTAATGACACAACATAGAGACGCAATTGGAGAGTTTCATGATGAACCTGTTCGTCGACAATTATGCGGGCCGCGCAGCGCTGCAACCTATCTAAAGCATCGAGTAAGTACTTGGCAGAACCATCCCGAGCAATATTCCACGCAGGACCGTACTTGCGTCTTGTATAGCAAGCACAGTCGGTCAGGCGTGAAGAAACGCCGCACCTTGTTCAGGACTCCGAGTTTCCGTGTTTTTATCACGCTTTCGATGTAAACCTTCGGATTCAAGTCTCTGCGTACCACCATACTGAGCAAGGTGATACTGCTCTGTAGCGTAAATGTTGTGTCCTGAAGAGAGGGAAGGGAAAGGAATGGCGACGATTTTTCTTACCATTGAATACAATATCATTATTTGCACTTGACTGGGGTATATACATATTACAGTCAATCATAAACAGCTTTTTTATTTCGACCCACTGCTGGGACAAAAAGCCTCTCCTTGACATCGAAGGAGGTTTAGGCAGTAGTCCACTACGCTTTCCCAATGCGAATTGATGGAAAGAGTATAATGTGATCAATCCCCTTTGCTGATCCATTAGTCGCCTCCACGACACCCATTGGAGGATATGGGGTGATGCTATTTTACTCTGCCGGCATCACACGGCACATATCACAATTATTATTTTACAATAAAGCTCCTTCCATTCAGCCAACAACAGTGGCATGAACATTATAACTAGATTAACATATTAAAATTTACACAAATTAAAAAAGAAAAAGGTAAATTTTCACAATAATCTTAAACAAATTAAATTTATCTGTGCACCGAAGGTAGGGGAAAAAGTTTCTTCGCATTTTTTAAGAAAATTCAAAATATTTTTTAATATAGTTTATTTACATTTAACTAAAGTATGTAGGTACCATTTTGTTCGATAACTTTTTGCCATCTTGTAGGTAGGGACATGATCCCATTGCTATAGAAATTTTGGGACTTCTGGTCAAAACACCGCGACAAGTGGTTTTGGCAGTCCTCTCGTGATGTTAACCTGACACTGCCTAAAGAATTCTGAAGAGACCGAAACATGTGGAAATCTGAAGGTGCAAGATCAGGACTATACGGCGGATGCATTAACACCTCCCAGCCAAACTCTCTTAATTTTTGCTGAGTGGCTAAAGATGTGTGAGGTGAAGCGTTATCATGATGAAAAACCACACCCCTTCTGTTGATTAATTCCGGCCGCTTTCTCTCAACTTCTTGCTTTAATCTCATCAGTTGTTCGCAGTAGAGTTCAGAATCGATGGTCCTGCCTGGTGGTAACAGCTCATAATGAATAATGCCCTTCTAATCCCACCACACACACAGCATCACCTTGTTGCGAGTTAACCCGGGTTTCGCCACAGTCTGTGAAGCCTGACCGGCCTTTGACCACGACCTTTTTCGCACGTTCTTGTCGTACGTGATCCACTTTTCATCACCAGTTATCAGCTTCTTCAAAAATGGTTCGGTTTCATTACGTCGTAATAAAGAATCACAAATGAGTACACGGTTCATTAGGTTTCTTTCAGTGAGCTCGTGAGGTACCCAAATGTCGAGCTTTTTTGTGTACCCAGTTTTTTTCAAATGCGCCAAAACTGTTTTGTGGTCAATTCCCAGTTCTTCAGCTACGTCGTAACTACTGACATGCCGATCTTGCTCCACTTTTTCAAAAATGGCATCCATTTTATCTGTAATAGGGCGACTAGAGCGACGTGCATCTTTGACATCAAAATTTCCGGATTGAAAACGCTTAAACCAAATTTGTGCTACTCTCACAGACACTGCACTAGGTCCATAAACATCGCAAATTTTTTTCGCGGCTTGCGTTGCATTTTTACCTTTTTTGTAGTAAAATTTTAAAATGTATCGAATTTCTTCATTAGATTCACTCATCTTGGCGGTACGAAAAACAAATGAAAATCACACATTTTCCTAATTTGAATTTAGAATTATGTTCTTTAAAATTTAAACTTTCAATGATACCAAAACCAGCCAGATACAAATAGTATAGCCAAAGAGATTTTATTACAAGTTTATACATACTATAATGCGAAAAGACTTTTTCCCCAACCTAATATTTATAATCTGTTACAGTGATACTACCATGGAGGTATTATATGTATATTACAACGTGTGTTCATTTAGTTTGTGAGTCAAATTTGAGGCCGCCGGTGCTCCATTAGGGCCGGGCCCGATGGGGAGCCACTATAAAGACGTGCGACGTCCAATAACGCCCACTCAAGGCAAACGCAACTATATATTATATGTATGTACTACTTACTGGCGTAAACGGTCTTATATACAGGACCGCTTTTTATAGATACAGTCATGGTAAAAAGTTACTCTTAAGGAGCGTGTTCAAAATCAGAGTAACTAAGTAAAATATAAATAATATTATAGTTTCTAATACAAGAAGCGAACCTGCTACCCCGCGACCTGCGTAAAGGTCGATGATCTTCAAACTATATAGGTATGATTTAACTAAGGAATTAGGTTGTGATGCAAACGAACTCACTCTTTCAAAATAGGTTTCAGAATTGCTAGTTTTTTTTATTCACCTTTTACAACCTTTTTTTTTATAATACAAAAGTTTAATAAAATCTATTTTTTCTAAATAATATTTTTTGAGAAAACATAACGTCATAAATAGTAGACCCAACAGCTCTACATGAAACCAATCACATTTAAGTACTTACCTATATCTAGATTTTTTTAGGTTAGAAAAAGCATTTAAAAGCGAAATTCTTTATTTCGCTATATATAGGTTAAACATAAACATGAAATATTAACAAAGTGTGGGCCCTGCTTGTACCAAAACTACCCGTAAAAGCCTCAAAAAGTTAAATAATATCTCGTCGATATTCACAACGGAATTCAATTTAAACTTCTGCATTTGGGAAGTTTGTTGTTTCTTTGATTTGTGTTTTGGGGAATTGGTATAAATATTGATTTGTAATGTTGAATATTTGGATTCTATCAGTTATGTTTTTTGAAAAATGAATGTTTTAAATTTTTATATTTTGAAATAATCATAATTATTTATTCGTTGTTTCATGTCACATTACAATTAGTCCCAGAGTAGGTCTCGACATAAGCCATGTTAGGGCAGTACAAAATAAAAAGTTGTGCTCTTAGAATTAATGTTAATATATAACCTCTAAGATTAAAATTACCGTAAGTTATAACAGGATAGGTGACCGAGCAAAAAAATCTTTAATGTTCCAATGCTTAATGTTGAATCGTTCAGGAAGTTGCATAGTGATATTATAATTTATTTAAATATCAATGCGTAAAGAATAGTTATTTGACCAACAAGTGAGCAAAGTTATTTTTTGCTGCGAGTGCCAATTTTAAATCACTCACTGCGCTCAGTAGTCTATGTATGAATCACTCGCAAAAATTTGCTCTCGTGTGAAACATACAACTTTTCACCTCTCCAGCGGGAAGCATGAAGAAATTATGTCTATGGACTAAGTTCTTATTTTTAAATCCACATCATACATATCATAGACATAGAATATACTAGCGTAATATTCTGTGTCTATGATACATAATCAATAATATTGTATTCAATTAAATATTAACTATTTACAACATTTTACAATTATCTATTTTACAAAGTACATAGGTATTTTATTTTTAATATTTTTGAAACCTGGCAGTATGGCCAGCAGTCGTCACTTTATATTATTGCGCACGGAATGGCGCAGTTGGAGTTTCTCCCGAGTTCTTGATGTGAAAACACGTGTTGAGAGACAACATTTTTAACCAAAATCTACCGTACAATTTTTTGTCACTATAATTCAATTTTCACTTGACATTGGCAAAATGCATAATCTTTAAGATTTGAAAATGACATTAATTAAGAATAGAATAGGCTGGCGCAGTTAAAATTAAAACATCATTCCCTTTTTGCAAGAAATTGTTCTTCGTACTTAGTTTATCGCGATTTTATAAAGAAATAATGACTTCAAGGACAGAAGACGAACAAAATATAGTTTAGACACAACTTGCTAAAGAGAATCTCGTCTTATTGAAAGTCTTAATACTGCCAAAATAAAAAATAAGTTTATTTTACATCCTTCAAAAGTGTTGAAAACATTCGTGTGACACGAGTGAACTTTACTCAAAACGTTGAGATGCTTAGCTCACTTGTATCATAACTATTATGTATATGTTGTGTTACAATAAATATTATTGAATAAAACAGTCGACATTTATTGCTGATTGAAAATGTATCAAAACCTTGTATGGTGCCATGCTGTGTGCGAACGTTAATCAATATAGTTGATTGTCTTTTCTATGACGCAAGTGTGTAATCAACACTCATTATTTGAAGGTGAAATAGAGAATGAAATATCCACGAGCTATGAATGACAGCGGTTTATTTAGTAAAGTATTAGATTGTCTGTAAATAATCCCAAATGAAATTATCATTTCAACAAAAAGTGCTGAACCAATTTCGGTATAAGTAATATGGGAACGATGATACCTCTGAAGTATGATCTTCCTAATGAAAGAATCATAAAAATCGATTTATAATTGACAGAGTAATCGCGGAATATAAAATAAACCAAAAAAGAACATACAGTCGAATTAAGAACGTCCTCCTTTTTTTAAGTCGGTTAAAAAGTACAGTCTCTAGGTAGCTAGGTTGAAACGGTACAGTAATACGTTAATACATCGTCGTATACATAATAATGCACAATATAGAGTTGAGTGCATACAGAATTATTTTCTATTAATGAAGAAGTGCCTTAATAATGATATACATGCAACACTAGGCTACTTTCATATAATAAATCCATACCCTAATAACACATGTAGTTCTGTAAGGTTTAAGTACACCATTATTAGGTGCTCCAATTTCGAGCATACAATCCGCTGTATTGTATCGTACCTGTCTTAAAAGATCCATAATTATGTTGCCAAATATGTGACAATCAAGAGATCAGTTTGGACAGGTTATTAGAAAGGAGTCTACAGCTCTTCCATCATGACCAATATTCAACTCTGGACCACAAGTATTATCCACTATAAGGGCGTATACATAATATAGAAAGCTGGTTTCCAGCGTCGATGCCAAGCAATCTGTTATAGGCAGGGGCTGCCTGTCTATCAACAGCTCATATAATGTCCCCACTGAGAGGCTCGAGCCTATCCCACATTAGGGGCGATTAGGCCTTAGTCAACCACGCTGGCCAAGTGCGGGTTGGTCGACTTCACACACAAACTAAGAATTTCTTCGTAGATTGTGTGCAGGTTTCCTCACGATATTTTCCTTCACCGTAAAAGCGTCGATTAAACGTACATATGAATTCAAAATTTGAAAACACATTGGTACGTGGCGGGGATCGAACCAGTGCCTCCCGGGTGGGAGACAACGCACTTACGCACTACGTCACCGACGCTTCTCATATGCCTGTCTTTAATAGCCTAAAGCCAATTCTTACTCAGAGTGAGAATGGAAAATACCCCACGACTTACTCGTGTCGTGACCTTGTAGGGTATAGTTGGAGACAGTGTAGCTGACGACGAGCTATAAAAAAAGATGATTTTTATAGCGCGACTTTATTGTGAGGCAACGAGCCGAGAGGAGGTTAACGGGCTGACTCCGGCACTAATGACGAGGCGCTAGGCTCTGTGTTTATGACTGAAACATGGACCAACAGCCTTACATTTAATAAAACTCAACACAATAATTTAATTAAAGTAAGAAGTTCGATGGTACTAATATCGTGTGTTTTTCGTAACGGTGGCAAAGGCTATCAACAATGAGTGCGTTTTTACTCAATGGATGACCATTTCTGCGAGCTATATTTTCCCCTTAAAGATTATCAAAACACAAAAGAAATCATTACGTCTCTATTTCCTATGAAAAAAAGCGCTACGCTTACGTTCCGTAGCTGTAAGAGTTGATAAATGTGCTGCGACCTTAATTCGGAAAGCGTGTTAACTGATAGTCCAGATTGCTGACCAAGGATGACATAGCGACTTGTAAAAGTTTGACTCCGTGTTAACCTGTAAGATGTGATTAATGACACGCTAAGAGAAGTTAAAGTATGAGAATCTAGGAATAAGCCTGCCACGACGACAGCGGCCAATTTTTAATACTGCTTTTATAAGAATCAAAATAACGTTCACTGAAAAGTCTTGTATAGGTTCTGCAAATACTATTTCGTCTGCTCTCCATCATGAAAAATTACAAATCACCAAGAATAACATTTTCTTTATAAAATTATTCAAACTAGTATTGAGAGAACCATTTAAGGGCTCGTCAAGGAGCGGTCTTAATTCAGAACAGCGTGCGGTGACGGTAATCTAATTATTTCACCAAATACTAGCGGCCGCGAATAAGCGGCTCGGTAACAAAAATGTCAATGAATTCTAAAGTATTAGAACTAGCTTTATGAAATAAACGATGTATTGTAGATAACTTTAAATTGCTTAATTCTTTCTATCTATACCTTCGATCATCTACAACCGTGGATAATGCACGGCAATAGCGTCGGTGGCACACTTCAAACTCCGCTAAAACGCAGCCGTAGCGGACTTCGCATTCAGTGATGCATGATTTGTCAAACGGTAAACATGTCAAAATGCTCCGTAAAAGATTGTAAAAATCACTCCTAAATTCTAGTTAAAAAACATGGTGTGACTTACCACCAGTTAGTTAGTATGTATACTAATAATAAAGCTGAAGAGTTTGTTTGTTTGTTTGTTTGTTTGGTTGATACCTAAGATCTCAGCAACTACTGGCTCAAATTGAAAAATTCTTTTTTCGTTGAATAGTCCATTTATCTAGGAAGGCTATAGGCTATATAACATCACGGTAAGTCCAATAGGAGCCGAGCATCAATGAAGAATGTTGCAAAAACGGGAGAAAAATATTTCTTTTCAAAGCATTCACTGCGTGCGCTGCGTAAACGGTTAAAGTTACGTAAAAATCATGTATGACGAAATTGTTCTCCATAAAATTTTCTAAAGAAAAGTCCGCGATAGCATATGTCTATCTTTTATGGTTGGCTCACTATAACCTTTCTTTTTGGTAATCAAATTTGTTTTTAAATAATGCATTATCTGCGATGGTGTTTTTGTATGCATGATATTATTCCTTATCAAAATAAATGCATTATTTATCACAAGCATTAAATTTTGAACAAAATTGTTCATAACTTCATTTGATTTCAATGAATATCTTAAGAGATATCATAGTTTGCAATAAACGGAAAATAATAAATCTTAATTTTCTGAGCTTTTGTTGCGTGCGCTGCGTAAACGGTTAAAGTTACGCAAAAATAATGTATCACAAAATTATTCTCCTTTAAAAGTACTAAAAAAAGTTGCAGACAGCATTTATCTATCTCTTAAGGTTGACTCGCTATAACCTATTTTTGTTAATAAAATTTGTTCTAAAATAATGCATTAGATGCGAAGGTATTTTTGTAAAAATGATATCATTCCTTATCGTAATTAATACGTTATTCATCACAAGTATTTAATTTTGTACAAAATTGTTCTTTACATTATTAGATTTCAATGAATATCTTCAGAGATATCATAGTTTTAACATAACTCCGCAGCTAAATAATGATCAAGTACTACGCACGCATCTATACTGAGTTATTTTTTTTGTTTGGTTGAACGCGCTTATCTTAGGAACTATTGATCCCGTCAGATTTGTACACCTTAGAGACTAATAGATTCAGAGACTCCTCCGAGGGAGATGCTCACCGGTCAGGAATCCTCTCTGAAGTGATTCGACCTTAATGCTTGAGGACCCATCCTTTTAATAAAAGCCCTGGTGACTCTAAGAAGGTCATCAGAGACATCCTGCAAAAATAGTAAAAAAAACCGCCTAGAACGAGGCGGACGCGCGAACGAAGGGTTCCGTGCCATAGATTTTATCAAAACTCTCCGAAAATTATTTGAATTTTAAATTAAATATTTTGTTAATATTTCAAGTTACTACCTGTTATCGTTAATAAGACCGAGAAATAAATCACGTTTGTTGTTGAGGCCCCTTAAATATTAATTTTATTTTAAAAGTGAATAATATAACTAAATATTCTGTGAATATTTTCAGCGTCTATCTGTTGCCGTTATCAAAATAGACCAAAAAAGTCACGCTTATTTTATGGGAGCCCCTTCAATATTTATTTTATTCTATTTATTAGTATTTGTTTTTACAGCGGCACCAGAACTACGTCATCTAAGAAAATTTCAACTGTCTAACTATCATGGCTCATGATATACAGTCTGGTGACAGATGGACAGACGGACGGACGGACGGACAGCGGAGTCTTAGTAATAGGATCCCGTTTTACCCTGTGGGTACAGAACAATAAAAAGGGGAACTACTGATTCAAATTAAATAATAAAATAAAATTCTTTGATTGTCTATTTTATCGAGGAACACTATTGGCCAGGGCTTCCCAAACTTATTTACATAGTGATGGCTTTAGGAATTTTCCCATTTTTACGAGCCCTTCCCCCGTTATAGTAACAGCCAAGTTAAGTACATAACTACAAAAACAAAAACATAGCTTTTTAGGAATTATTTAGGCGTTAACGAATGCGCAAATATTTTAAAATTAGAAAATAGACTGAAAAAAATTACCAAAAAAACATAAGTAGCACCGACAAATTTCGACGGCGAAAGCAATGTCCCGGTAGCGTAGTGGTTCACGCAGTCGCCCGGATTGCGGAAGATGCTGTAGGTATTCGATTTTTTCGCCCGCGCTGGACAGTCGAATTTTTCAATGTATTTTCTTATTTTAAAAACAGAGCTCAAAACCGGGCTCAAGTTTTGAAAGCACGACTTTCATTTCTTTGTCTACATTTATTTTCCTTCGACTAGCTCGCATCGCATAGCTAGACAGCCATTCTATGTGGATCGTCTCACGACTCCCGCCCTCGGGATAGAACCGCGACACCCCAGGGCGTCGCGACGCACAGTTTAGGAAACAGTGATATAGGCCTATATACTTCCATAACATCACTCTACGACTAATAGGAGTTGAGCATCAATGAAAAATGTTGCAAAAACGGGAAATCCACGCGGACGAAGTCGCGCGGGCACAGCTAGTTTTTAATAAAATTCTGGGACTAATTGTAATGTGACATGAAACAACGAATAAATAATTATGATTATTTCAAAATATAAAAATTTAAAACATTCATTTTTCAAAAAACATAACTGATAGAATCCAAATATTCAACATTACAAATCAATATTTATACCAATTCCCCAAAACACAAATCAAAGAAACAACAAACTTCCCAAATGCAGAAGTTTAAATTGAATTCCGTTGTGAATATCGACGAGATATTATTTAACTCGACATAAGCCATGTTAGGGCAGTACAAAATAAAAAGTTGTGCTCTTAGAATTAATGTTAATATATAACCTCTAAGATTAAAATTACCGTAAGTTATAACAGGATAGGTGACCGAGCAAAAAAATCTTTAATGTTCCAATGCTTAATGTTGAATCGTTCAGGAAGTTGCATAGTGATATTATAATTTATTTAAATATCAATGCGTAAAGAATAGTTATTTGACCAACAAGTGAGCAAAGTTATTTTTTGCTGCGAGTGCCAATTTTAAATCACTCACTGCGCTCAGTAGTCTATGTATGAATCACTCGCAAAAATTTGCTCTCGTGTGAAACATACAACTTTTCACCTCTCCAGCGGGAAGCATGAAGAAATTATGTCTATGGACTAAGTTCTTATTTTTAAATCCACATCATACATATCATAGACATAGAATATACTAGCGTAATATTCTGTGTCTATGATACATAATCAATAATATTGTATTCAATTAAATATTAACTATTTACAACATTTTACAATTATCTATTTTACAAAGTACATAGGTATTTTATTTTTAATATTTTTGAAACCTGGCAGTATGGCCAGCAGTCGTCACTTTATATTATTGCGCACGGAATGGCGCAGTTGGAGTTTCTCCCGAGTTCTTGATGTGAAAACACGTGTTGAGAGACAACATTTTTAACCAAAATCTACCGTACAATTTTTTGTCACTATAATTCAATTTTCACTTGACATTGGCAAAATGCATAATCTTTAAGATTTGAAAATGACATTAATTAAGAATAGAATAGGCTGGCGCAGTTAAAATTAAAACATCATTCCCTTTTTGCAAGAAATTGTTCTTCGTACTTAGTTTATCGCGATTTTATAAAGAAATAATGACTTCAAGGACAGAAGACGAACAAAATATAGTTTAGACACAACTTGCTAAAGAGAATCTCGTCTTATTGAAAGTCTTAATACTGCCAAAATAAAAAATAAGTTTATTTTACATCCTTCAAAAGTGTTGAAAACATTCGTGTGACACGAGTGAACTTTACTCAAAACGTTGAGATGCTTAGCTCACTTGTATCATAACTATTATGTATATGTTGTGTTACAATAAATATTATTGAATAAAACAGTCGACATTTATTGCTGATTGAAAATGTATCAAAACCTTGTATGGTGCCATGCTGTGTGCGAACGTTAATCAATATAGTTGATTGTCTTTTCTATGACGCAAGTGTGTAATCAACACTCATTATTTGAAGGTGAAATAGAGAATGAAATATCCACGAGCTATGAATGACAGCGGTTTATTTAGTAAAGTATTAGATTGTCTGTAAATAATCCCAAATGAAATTATCATTTCAACAAAAAGTGCTGAACCAATTTCGGTATAAGTAATATGGGAACGATGATACCTCTGAAGTATGATCTTCCTAATGAAAGAATCATAAAAATCGATTTATAATTGACAGAGTAATCGCGGAATATAAAATAAACCAAAAAAGAACATACAGTCGAATTAAGAACGTCCTCCTTTTTTTAAGTCGGTTAAAAAGTACAGTCTCTAGGTAGCTAGGTTGAAACGGTACAGTAATACGTTAATACATCGTCGTATACATAATAATGCACAATATAGAGTTGAGTGCATACAGAATTATTTTCTATTAATGAAGAAGTGCCTTAATAATGATATACATGCAACACTAGGCTACTTTCATATAATAAATCCATACCCTAATAACACATGTAGTTCTGTAAGGTTTAAGTACACCATTATTAGGTGCTCCAATTTCGAGCATACAATCCGCTGTATTGTATCGTACCTGTCTTAAAAGATCCATAATTATGTTGCCAAATATGTGACAATCAAGAGATCAGTTTGGACAGGTTATTAGAAAGGAGTCTACAGCTCTTCCATCATGACCAATATTCAACTCTGGACCACAAGTATTATCCACTATAAGGGCGTATACATAATATAGAAAGCTGGTTTCCAGCGTCGATGCCAAGCAATCTGTTATAGGCAGGGGCTGCCTGTCTATCAACAGCTCATATAATGTCCCCACTGAGAGGCTCGAGCCTATCCCACATTAGGGGCGATTAGGCCTTAGTCAACCACGCTGGCCAAGTGCGGGTTGGTCGACTTCACACACAAACTAAGAATTTCTTCGTAGATTGTGTGCAGGTTTCCTCACGATATTTTCCTTCACCGTAAAAGCGTCGATTAAACGTACATATGAATTCAAAATTTGAAAACACATTGGTACGTGGCGGGGATCGAACCAGTGCCTCCCGGGTGGGAGACAACGCACTTACGCACTACGTCACCGACGCTTCTCATATGCCTGTCTTTAATAGCCTAAAGCCAATTCTTACTCAGAGTGAGAATGGAAAATACCCCACGACTTACTCGTGTCGTGACCTTGTAGGGTATAGTTGGAGACAGTGTAGCTGACGACGAGCTATAAAAAAAGATGATTTTTATAGCGCGACTTTATTGTGAGGCAACGAGCCGAGAGGAGGTTAACGGGCTGACTCCGGCACTAATGACGAGGCGCTAGGCTCTGTGTTTATGACTGAAACATGGACCAACAGCCTTACATTTAATAAAACTCAACACAATAGTTTAATTAAAGTAAGAAGTTCGATGGTACTAATATCGTGTGTTTTTCGTAACGGTGGCAAAGGCTATCAACAATGAGTGCGTTTTTACTCAATGGATGACCATTTCTGCGAGCTATATTTTCCCCTTAAAGATTATCAAAACACAAAAGAAATCATTACGTCTCTATTTCCTATGAAAAAAAGCGCTACGCTTACGTTCCGTAGCTGTAAGAGTTGATAAATGTGCTGCGACCTTAATTCGGAAAGCGTGTTAACTGATAGTCCAGATTGCTGACCAAGGATGACATAGCGACTTGTAAAAGTTTGACTCCGTGTTAACCTGTAAGATGTGATTAATGACACGCTAAGAGAAGTTAAAGTATGAGAATCTAGGAATAAGCCTGCCACGACGACAGCGGCCAATTTTTAATACTGCTTTTATAAGAATCAAAATAACGTTCACTGAAAAGTCTTGTATAGGTTCTGCAAATACTATTTCGTCTGCTCTCCATCATGAAAAATTACAAATCACCAAGAATAACATTTTCTTTATAAAATTATTCAAACTAGTATTGAGAGAACCATTTAAGGGCTCGTCAAGGAGCGGTCTTAATTCAGAACAGCGTGCGGTGACGGTAATCTAATTATTTCACCAAATACTAGCGGCCGCGAATAAGCGGCTCGGTAACAAAAATGTCAATGAATTCTAAAGTATTAGAACTAGCTTTATGAAATAAACGATGTATTGTAGATAACTTTAAATTGCTTAATTCTTTCTATCTATACCTTCGATCATCTACAACCGTGGATAATGCACGGCAATAGCGTCGGTGGCACACTTCAAACTCCGCTAAAACGCAGCCGTAGCGGACTTCGCATTCAGTGATGCATGATTTGTCAAACGGTAAACATGTCAAAATGCTCCGTAAAAGATTGTAAAAATCACTCCTAAATTCTAGTTAAAAAACATGGTGTGACTTACCACCAGTTAGTTAGTATGTATACTAATAATAAAGCTGAAGAGTTTGTTTGTTTGTTTGTTTGTTTGGTTGATACCTAAGATCTCAGCAACTACTGGCTCAAATTGAAAAATTCTTTTTTCGTTGAATAGTCCATTTATCTAGGAAGGCTATAGGCTATATAACATCACGGTAAGTCCAATAGGAGCCGAGCATCAATGAAGAATGTTGCAAAAACGGGAGAAAAATATTTCTTTTCAAAGCATTCACTGCGTGCGCTGCGTAAACGGTTAAAGTTACGTAAAAATCATGTATGACGAAATTGTTCTCCATAAAATTTTCTAAAGAAAAGTCCGCGATAGCATATGTCTATCTTTTATGGTTGGCTCACTATAACCTTTCTTTTTGGTAATCAAATTTGTTTTTAAATAATGCATTATCTGCGATGGTGTTTTTGTATGCATGAT
This sequence comes from Elophila nymphaeata, assembly GCA_955850985.1. Classification (NCBI taxonomy): domain Eukaryota; kingdom Metazoa; phylum Arthropoda; class Insecta; order Lepidoptera; family Crambidae; genus Elophila; species Elophila nymphaeata. The sequence goes on along the minus strand of OY039078.1, from coordinate 25,310,634 downwards.
ATTATTCCTTATCAAAATAAATGCATTATTTATCACAAGCATTAAATTTTGAACAAAATTGTTCATAACTTCATTTGATTTCAATGAATATCTTAAGAGATATCATAGTTTGCAATAAACGGAAAATAATAAATCTTAATTTTCTGAGCTTTTGTTGCGTGCGCTGCGTAAACGGTTAAAGTTACGCAAAAATAATGTATCACAAAATTATTCTCCTTTAAAAGTACTAAAAAAAGTTGCAGACAGCATTTATCTATCTCTTAAGGTTGACTCGCTATAACCTATTTTTGTTAATAAAATTTGTTCTAAAATAATGCATTAGATGCGAAGGTATTTTTGTAAAAATGATATCATTCCTTATCGTAATTAATACGTTATTCATCACAAGTATTTAATTTTGTACAAAATTGTTCTTTACATTATTAGATTTCAATGAATATCTTCAGAGATATCATAGTTTTAACATAACTCCGCAGCTAAATAATGATCAAGTACTACGCACGCATCTATACTGAGTTATTTTTTTTGTTTGGTTGAACGCGCTTATCTTAGGAACTATTGATCCCGTCAGATTTGTACACCTTAGAGACTAATAGATTCAGAGACTCCTCCGAGGGAGATGCTCACCGGTCAGGAATCCTCTCTGAAGTGATTCGACCTTAATGCTTGAGGACCCATCCTTTTAATAAAAGCCCTGGTGACTCTAAGAAGGTCATCAGAGACATCCTGCAAAAATAGTAAAAAAAACCGCCTAGAACGAGGCGGACGCGCGAACGAAGGGTTCCGTGCCATAGATTTTATCAAAACTCTCCGAAAATTATTTGAATTTTAAATTAAATATTTTGTTAATATTTCAAGTTACTACCTGTTATCGTTAATAAGACCGAGAAATAAATCACGTTTGTTGTTGAGGCCCCTTAAATATTAATTTTATTTTAAAAGTGAATAATATAACTAAATATTCTGTGAATATTTTCAGCGTCTATCTGTTGCCGTTATCAAAATAGACCAAAAAAGTCACGCTTATTTTATGGGAGCCCCTTCAATATTTATTTTATTCTATTTATTAGTATTTGTTTTTACAGCGGCACCAGAACTACGTCATCTAAGAAAATTTCAACTGTCTAACTATCATGGCTCATGATATACAGTCTGGTGACAGATGGACAGACGGACGGACGGACGGACAGCGGAGTCTTAGTAATAGGATCCCGTTTTACCCTGTGGGTACAGAACAATAAAAAGGGGAACTACTGATTCAAATTAAATAATAAAATAAAATTCTTTGATTGTCTATTTTATCGAGGAACACTATTGGCCAGGGCTTCCCAAACTTATTTACATAGTGATGGCTTTAGGAATTTTCCCATTTTTACGAGCCCTTCCCCCGTTATAGTAACAGCCAAGTTAAGTACATAACTACAAAAACAAAAACATAGCTTTTTAGGAATTATTTAGGCGTTAACGAATGCGCAAATATTTTAAAATTAGAAAATAGACTGAAAAAAATTACCAAAAAAACATAAGTAGCACCGACAAATTTCGACGGCGAAAGCAATGTCCCGGTAGCGTAGTGGTTCACGCAGTCGCCCGGATTGCGGAAGATGCTGTAGGTATTCGATTTTTTCGCCCGCGCTGGACAGTCGAATTTTTCAATGTATTTTCTTATTTTAAAAACAGAGCTCAAAACCGGGCTCAAGTTTTGAAAGCACGACTTTCATTTCTTTGTCTACATTTATTTTCCTTCGACTAGCTCGCATCGCATAGCTAGACAGCCATTCTATGTGGATCGTCTCACGACTCCCGCCCTCGGGATAGAACCGCGACACCCCAGGGCGTCGCGACGCACAGTTTAGGAAACAGTGATATAGGCCTATATACTTCCATAACATCACTCTACGACTAATAGGAGTTGAGCATCAATGAAAAATGTTGCAAAAACGGGAAATCCACGCGGACGAAGTCGCGCGGGCACAGCTAGTTTTTAATAAAATTTGAGACTGAACTTATGCTAAAAATAGCTTGAAATACGCTTTGGTTATTGAAAGTTATAAAATAATTTCATAAAACAACGGCCCTTAGCCATCCCTTTCACACTCATAGCCAAAGTGAGACAAAATACATAATAAAATCGGAACATAGTCAAGTTTTTAGGAATGGAGTTCCTATATATTCGTATAGCCATTCATATATATTTTTAAATTAGTGTAGTAAATTAAAATGATCTATTTTCAGCTTTCAATCAATTTCATCATGTCTATCATCCGACGAAGGCCATTATCGAAAAATATGTCGATTTAAGACTTCACTATATTTCCAGGCAAGAAAATTTAGAAAAAATACGTAAATCTAATAGACAAGTTTGGAACAAGATAAATTTATTTCAGGGCACGTAATCTACAATAAAATAAATAGTGCAGACCCTAGTATTGGGTTATCTTATTTAAATAATAATAAGTCATTTAAAAATCTTACTTGTTTTTTTATCATGGTAAAATCAGACACTTCACAACACTAAAATTTTGAAAAGAAACCGTAACTCCGAAAGGCAAGTTTGAAACAAGATTAATTTATTTCAGGGCAAGTAATTAAGCCTGAAAGAAATACCGCAGACCTCAGTAAAAATACTTTATACACACAGCTACTTATTCAACTTAATACTTTTTCAAGTTTTATTTAAATAAATTATCTTTATCAAGTATTCAAAACTATACGTCGTTCACATGACGACTCGGCTTGATTAAAAGTCATCGACTTTTATCTACTAATAATAAAGAATTTAATTAGAATGCATAATATCTAAAGAGTAGAAAATAAATACGAAGAAAACTAAATATATTTTTTAGATAAATAAAAAATAACAGCTCGTTGCTACTCCTCTGCACTTTTTGTTCGTTTCAGCTTCAAAAATTACCTTAGGTAGCTTCAAGTGACTGTTTTTTTACATTACTGTGTAATGACTGAAGACATTTTAAAGGACTGAGGTGTCTGCGGCAATGTATGGACAAAGCCAGTAGAAGCACAATATGGTGAATTTTTCACATGTGCCAAGTTTCAGCTTTGTTATTGTATGACGTGCTGTATCCACGGTTGTAGATGATCGAAGATCTATACTAATAATAAAGCTGAAGAGTTTGTTTGTTTGGTTGAACCCTAAGATCTCAGCAACTACTGACTCAAATTGAAAAATTCTTTTTCCGTTGGATAGTCCATTTATCTAGGAAGGCTATAGGCTATATAACATCACGGTACGTCCAATAGGAGCTGAGCATTAATGAAGAATGTTGCAAAAACGGGAGAAAAATATTTCATTTCATAGCTTTCCCTGCGTGCGCTGCGTAAACGGTTAAAGTTACGGAAAAATTGTGTATGACAGAATTATTATCCATTAAATTTTCTAAAAAAAAGTCCGCGATAGCATATGTTTATCTTTTATGGTTGACTCACTATAACCTTTCTTGTTGGTAATCAAATTTTTTTTTTAATCAAAAGTTTATCTGCGATGGTGTTTTTGTATGCATGATATTATTCCTTATCAAAATAAATACATTATTTATCACAAGCATTTAATTCCGAACAAAATTGTTTATAACTTCATTTGATTTCAATGAATATCTTAAGAGATATCATACTTTGAAATAAACGGAAAATAATAAATTTTGATTTTCAGAGCTTTTGTTGCGTGCGCTGGGTAAACGGTTAAAGTTACGCAAAAATCATGTATCACGGCATTATTTTCCTTTAAAAGTTCTAAAAAAAGTACCAGACAGCATTTGTCTATCTCTTAAGGTTGACTCGCTATAACCTATTTTAGTTAATAAAATTTGTTCTAAAATAATGCATTAGATGCGAAGGTATTTTTGTAAAAATCATATTATTCCTTATCAAAATTTATACTTTATTCATCACAAGTATTTAATTTTGTACAAAATTGTTCTTTACATCATTAGATTTCAATGAATATCTTCAGAGATATTACAGTTTTAACATAACTCCGCAGCTAAATAATGATCAAGTACTACGCACGCATCTTTACTGAGTTGTTTTTTTGTTTAGTTGAACGCGCTATCTTAGGAACTACTGATCCCGTCAGATTCGGACGCATTAGACACTAATAGGTTCAGAGACTCCTCCGAGGGAGATGCTCACCGGTCAGGAATCCTCTTTGAGAGTGATTCGACCTTAAAGATTGAGGACCCATCGAGGTCCTCTCCTTTACTAAAAGCCCTGGTGACTTCAAGAAGGTCATCACAGATAGCCTGCAAAAAAAAACACCTAGAAGGAGTCGAACGCGCGAACGAAGGGTTCCGTGCCATAGATTTTATCAAAAATCTCCAAAAATTATTTGAAATTTAAATTAAATATTTTTTTAATATTTCAAGTTTCTACCTGTTATTATCGTTAGTAAGACCGAGAAATAAAACACGTTTGTTGTTGTATTTTAAAAGTGAATAATATAACTAAATTAGAGCAGAGTCCTATTGGTCTCGCACAGGACTCCATTAATTTTTTGTAGTATTTTGTAATTTCTCTCTTATATGTTCTGTGTGTACCAATAAATAATTTCTTTCTTTCTAAATATTCTGTGAATACTTCAAGCGTCTATCTGTTGCCGTTATCAAAATCGACCAAAAAAAGTCACGCTTATTTTATGGGAGCCCCTTCAATATTTATTTTATTCTATTTATTAGTATTTATTTTATTCTATTTATGAGTCTTAGTAATCGGATCCCGTTTTACCCTTTGGGTACAGAATCCTACAAAGGGGAACTACTGATCTGAAAAATTCTATGATTGTCTATTTATCGAGGAACACTATAGGCCAGAGCTTCCCAAAATTATTTTCATAGTGACGCCCTTAGGAATTTTCTAATTTTTACGAGCCCTCCCCCCGTCATAGTAACAGCCAAGTTAAGTACATACCTACAAAAAAAAAACATAGCTTTTTTTGAATTGTTTAGGCGTTAACGAATGCGCAAATATTTTAAAATTAGAAAGACTGAAAAAAAATTACCATAAAAACATAAAGTAGCACAGACAAATTTCGACGGCGAAAGTAATGTCCCGGTAGCGCAAAGATGTTTATTCGATTTTTTCGCCCGCGCTGGACGGTCGATTTTTTTCAGTGTATTTTCTTATTTTAAAAACAGAGCATCTCAAAACAGGGTTCAAGTTTAGAAATCGCGACTTACATTTCTTTGTCTGCATTTATTTTCGTTTGACTAGCTCGCTAAGCTAGCTAGACAGCCATTCTATGTGGATCGTCTCACGACGCCCGCCCCGGGATAGAACCGCGACACCCCAGGGCGTCGTCGCGACGCACAGTTTAGGAAACCGTGATATAGGCTTATATACCTCCATAACATCACTCTACGACTAATAGGAGTTGAGCATCAATGAAAAATGTTGCAAAAACGGGAAATACACGCTGACGAAGTCGCGCGGGCACAGCTAGTACATTATATAATATACATACTTATTATATAATAATCATAATAAACCTTTATATTAGGCAAACAGAGTTAAGACTTAGATACAGATAAACATGACACTTAATATTTTTTTCATTGGGAGGAGAACAAGTGCGATGAGGAGGGCTTCACCAAGGTGCAGAGGAGAAAGAAGAAGTCCGTCATCCGCAACCAGTGCGGAACCGCACCGACTGGGGACAATCAACTGCGTCCTGAAGTTCGGACGACGCAGCTGTACTTGTCCCGGTTGCACTGGTCTACGGAGGTGGAGGAGGTCGTAGACTATGTCAGAAAGAAGACCACCTGGAAGCTGAAAGTCGAGCGACTGGAGTCTCGTCACAAAAGCGACTTTCATGAAGGAGGAGTTCTGGCCGGAAGGAGTCGTTTTTCGACGTTTTCGAGGACGACTCCTTAACGAGCTGCGCTACACGTCGCCGACCCTACGTGTGCCTTAGTGTTTAAGTTATATTATTCGGTATGTATATGTTAGTTTTAAGGTATTTATCTATGAGCCCTTTGTTTATTTTAACATCTCTGTAAGCATTGTGTTGCCTGAAATAAATGAATTATTATTGTTATTTGATTGGTTCTTGTTTTTTCTCCCTTTTTACGGGGCTACTTCGACTTAACACGGGCTATTATTATTAATATTATTAATAAGATGTAATCTATAGTCAATTCGTTTGGTTCATATCATACGAACAGTAGGAAATTAGTTTTCCTTATTACTGTAGTAATGGATATTGCAAAAACGTACATTTGGGAGTCACGAACAAATATTATTGGGGTTGGATTAATCAACAAGAGGTCATAAACGCGAGATTTTGTGTGGATGTTTGTTACTTTTTCACGCAAAAACTACTGAACGGACAAAATGAAACTGTACAATAATATATGTCATACATCAAAATAACATATAGTCTATAATTTATACTAGGTGGTAGACCCATATGTAGGGTCGTCTGGGTAGGTACCACCACCTTTCTTATTTCTGCCGTGCAGCAGTTCGCTGTGTTTCGGATTGAAGGGAAAGGTAGCCAGTGTAATTACTGGGCATGGAAGGCATAATTATCATCTTAGTCCCCAGGATGGCAACGTACTTGCAGTGTTAAGTGATTTATCCTTACCATTGCAAGTGTCTATAGGTGACAGTAACCACTTGACACCAGGTGGAATATATGCAAAAATACTAATCCTGCGCAGACGAAGTCGCGGGCAGAAGTTAGTATACCTATAAAATAATAATCACAAAAATATAACATAGGTGAAAAACAAGACAGTAAATTCAAATTTTGAATATTGTTTTGAGACTCGAACTTAAGATACTTACGTAGTAATCCGCTATTATATTAGAAAATTTTTAAACCTCTAATATATTTTGATGAAAATCGCATTGAAATCCGTTGCGTAGTTAAAAGTTCGTAATTTTTTAAAGTTCTAATCGTACAGACAGACAGAGTGACTTTGTTTCATACCATGTAGATGATAAATTTTGAATTCATATGTACGTTTAATCGACGCTTTTACGGTGAAGGAAAACATCGTGAGGAAACCTGCACAAACCTATGAAGAAATTCTTAGGTTGTGTGTGAAGTCGACCAACCCGCACTTGGCCAGCGTGGTTGACTAAGGCCCAAGGCCTAATCGCCCCTAATGTGGGGTAGGCTCGAGCCCCTCAGTGGGGACATTATATGAGCTGTTGATGATGATGATGAGATGATTTAATTAAATTAAGTATCTTTAAACGCAATATTTATTGTTTCTCTTGAATTTAGAAAAAAATATTATTTAAGAGTTTAAATTATAATTCAAACAGTTTTTTATAAGCTTAGATTTGTATATATTAAGTTATTAGCTATATAAATATTTGTTAAACGGACTAGCTGTGAAGTAATTTTTGTAATTAAATAAAAGCCACCCTAATTTCGCGCCTATTTAATTGCAAATAAACTTGATTTACAGAAAGGAATACTGGGAACGTAAACGAAAATTTATAATTAATTTGTTGTGAAGCGCTCCAGGTAAGGCGGCGTATCCCCAACTAATGGAGCAGGGACCAACGTTATCTGTTGTCTCATTAGCATAAAACAACTGGGCCTGAAAATAAATAGAATTACCTGCGGATCAGACGAGCGGGACCATTCCACACAGATTCGGACTGCGATACTTGATTTCGCTGAAAGAAACAATTGCTTTTTACGTGGAATTTATTCTGAAACATCTTCGGCAATTTCGGTTTGAACGTGAATTTGATTAAACTACTTTTCCTTATAAAATCGATTTTTCAATACAAATCCACATAAATATAAAACATTACAAACCGGGTACCAGCCCGGTACATAATTGTTATTATTTTTTATTTTGCAATTCAAATCCTCTCGAAAATATCGAACCATTCCTTTAAATAAAATAAATATTATTGAGGGTCGACTCTTTGAAGTCGGTCAAATAAAACGATAGTCAAAGCATCTGGACTGTTCATTTTTTTTTTTTAATAATACCCCACTTGAGACAAGCTTAAGGTATACGTTGTGTTGAGCGCGTCGCCGCACAAATTGAATGAATAATTTTTATCCTCATTGCCGGATTTGGGTTTTCTGTTCATTGCTGCGTCTATTGTAATTGCTTCGATGTACCTACTTGTTTGTTTTTAAATGGTAAAAAGCTTAAAATTGCTTATAAATGTTAATTACATTTGTAATGAAAATTAGAAATCTTTTCAAATATTGCAAGTTAGAAATTTGGTCAATCAGGGTACGAAAACCTATGCCAGTTTTTGAATTCATTCCTTCAGCAAATCGTAGTATCTTATGCTGGCACTTCACATGGCCGTATTCAGCAAATATTTGTGTCGCATCTCTTTCATTCTGTATATATTATGATAGAGATGCAACACAAATGTTTGCCAAGTACGGCCATGTGAAGGGCCAGCATTAGTACCTACGACGCCGACATCGGTGGACGCTTAGCTTATGCAGTCGGTGTCGTATCGGTGCCGGCTGTGGCTGTCGGTGCCGTTCCGGTTGAGCTAATGAAGAAACGCCTCTTGTGTCGCGCCGGCAACTAGCTTCTTGTTAAGTTTCGATATTGTTTACAGACAATTATAGGTGTCACCTAAATTAGACATCGGGCGAATCCATCTCATTAATTTGTGTGATCTTATGAGAACGTCGACTATGTAAACATCGCTGCATGGTTCTGGTATAGCTATTTTATTTTTAGAAAACAATGCAACTCTTTAAGATATTAGTGGAAATGAACTCATGGAACACAATCAACACGTCTTTCAACGACACGACAGCTTTCCTCCCATAAGCTGCAAACTAGAAGCGGGGATAATCCGTGAAATAGTGTCAATAAGCGGTTCCAAGTTAAGGCTGGCCACGTCTCATGGACTACTTATCTATCTACATTTAAAATCTATGTATGTACCACGTATGTACGCTCATAACTTCAGAACAACTGCGCCAAATTGGATAATTCTTTAAAATTGACAAAGTGAAAAGTCAGATGGTAAGATTTTATGCATTCTATTAAAAACGTAATACTATTATAATAATTGTAAGAGTAATCTCTTTACCATTAAATAAACAATTGCAGCTGCGACTGTCTATAATAGGTTGTGCAATTAGTTTCAACAGCTGTTACAATCAAATAATTTAAATAGCTAGGATAAATAATTTATCCTAGCTATTTAAATTTTTTATAAGCTAAGAACAATAGCTTAGCTTATAAAAAATTTGGTAAAAATGTAAATTTTATTAGGTTAGTAAGTAATTTATACCTAGCCCTGTATTAATTGCCATGCCCTTGCAGGGCGTCACATGTATACCTTTATAAATGTACCACCATATATTTTTGTAATGTGACATACAATAAATAATTTGAATTTGAATTTGAGAGCAAAAATCCAAGCCCAATATATAAAAAATAAATGTGTATATATGGCTTGCATAGTAACCGTGCATTATACATTCTAAGACCTACGCTCTTGAACAGGTCTATGCTGAATTAGTACTCCGCAAATACGGTGTGTAATGAAGTATGTAGTTATTAGTTTGTAATGAAGCAAGTGGCAGCCCTGTCGTCGCCCAAAGGGACTGACAGCGCTAGTCGTCGGCGCGGTCGCCGCATTTCGCCGCGAATGAATAAAACCCCTGAAACAACTTTAATACGAATAAAATCCGACGTCGACCGGCGTGCTGTTTCATTTCGTTAATTAGAAAGTTTATTTGTAACGACGTTTGAAGCTTTACCGAACGTGATTATTCCTATGTGTGTTACAGAGGTCACAAAATTACGTCTACAGTCTGCTTCCCTCGTACAGAGTAAGGTATTGCATTCACATTACAATAAAATTTTGCATACTAATGTTAATTTTTAAAGTTCCCAATTTTCTGTTTCGTAAAGTTTGTATCGAAGAGAATTTCGCCCAAATGTGGCGTACTTACATCGAATATTTCGGAGCCACTTACGAGCCTCGGAAGAAGCTTTTATCTGCGGGACTTATCGGAAATGCAATAAATATCCGATAAGGTAAACCTGCGAAGTAAATCGTGTTCGCGGCTCATGTCGACGGCTGTCAGCGAATACACCCGACCATAGATTAGATAGCATTCCTGAAGAAAGCTACTCGTGAAAACTAATTTAAATCTTGTATCCTGGTAATAGAATTTGAAATCAGATAATAATACGAGTGTACCAGTATTAATGGCCCCAGGGATGAGCTACTGATGCTGTTAACTTTAGAAAAGCTATTTATTTATATCCCGTATGCTAAGATGATGAAATCGTAACATCTGTCCTGGTTACTGGATTTTGTACTTGACATAGATTTCAAATCATGACTCACATTAAAATATTGAAAATGATAAAAACCACTTTTTGTAACCACCAATCTTTTATTTTTCGGCTGCAAAAATAGACAAATCATATCTTACGCACGCACCTAAACGCTATCATTAACGCAGTTTATCCCTCTTTTCTTTGGTCTTCGTCGTCCATTTTACCCAACCACATTCATGCTCGACACTTCCTCTAAAATTTAGTGCAAAATTAACCTTATACACGGTATATAAGTGCCTTACCATACCGTGAGTGGAGTATGAGATGGCGTAATAGAGTTTCATGTGAACTAGAAACTTTATGAACAGACCTAAAGATAATAAAAGACGTTCCCAACTTCCAAGTGTCTACGACGTTTCCTAACAACTTTATTCAAAACACTGTAGTTAAATGTTACAAGTCCGCCGGCCGCGGCACCGCCTGAAAATAGCGATAAAACGTCGCGCCGCGTCGCCGCCGCGTACCCTAAGTGTAGAATACGTAACTATTTTAGCGTTAAGAGTACTAAGAGCATAATTTGTATGGGTAACGTGAAAACTTTGACTTCATAACGCAACTAAAATAGTTACGCTATTTACCCTAAAAAAGTTAGAGCAAATACATATAGAAATCCGGCTGCCAGTGCCGTTTCACCAGTGTTTATCGGTACTGCAAGTTAGCTGATATAGACAGGGATACCTGTTTATTAGCCTGGAAACACATCGCTTATCGTCGGTATTTTCCAACAACATTCGGAACTTATAGGTAAGTTGTCCACAAAAGTATTAAAAACACCAGCGATGACCAGCGCCAAAAAGGGCTGCCGAAAATCAACAAACAGTCTCCTTTATGTATACGCCCTTACCCTAAAGTCACAAATTGTCACGCTCGCGATGTACTCTTTTTCTCTCGCTTCAGTGTTCTCTTAGATTTTATTTTCGGTCGGTTTATTTTCGGTTCGATGAATTCTATAAAAAATACAATACATATGCCACTAAGATTATGTAATCACTGGCATATCATGAATGCCGCCATTTCATTGCCACGATTTTTGATACGATCGGAATTTGACTTTTTTTATACTACGAGATGGCAAACAAGCTTGCGGCCCACCTGGTGTTAAGTGGTTACTGTCGCCTATAGACACTTGCAATATTAAGGGTAGGTAGATCACTTAACACTGCAAGTGCGTTGCCATCCTGGGGACTAAGATGATATGCCTCCCATGCCCAGTAATTATACTGGCTACCTTTCCCTTCAATCCGAAACACAGCGAACTGCTGCACGGCAGAAATAAAAAAGGTGGTGGTACCTACCCAGACGACCCTACATATGGGTCTGCCACCTAGTAAATTCATTCTTTAATAAAAACAAATTTGGTTATACTTTTATCGTACACGTTGCTTGTAATCACTTAAAAACTAAGGATTTTCAGGTATTGTGAAGTAAAAAAAAATCAAAAAGGAATTTACTGTCGCTAGCAGAAAGGTATACAATCCTCTCAACTCTCACAAAATAATTACGCAAATAAGTCTTAAGGTTTTTATTTGACAACGACCCTAAAGGCCTGCGCGACTCGGTCTAATTTTGAGTATGAAAAACTGTGCCCTAAGTCCTTATCTTTCACGTATAAAATATTACACCTCGGAATTAGTACTTAGCTAACAGAGAAAGACATTTTGTGGTTTGATAAAGTTTCCTTTTGTCGCTAAAGACTATAATGAAATGTGTTTGTTCTCTAACTTAGCTCTCGTTTCGTATCTGAAGAATATTCACGCCCGTTATAATTTAACCATCATTATAAAGATAAGGAAATTATACATACATACAGAGTTACGCCTTTCTCCTCAAGGTGTAGGCAGGGGGCACATGTTTTCACTTTGACCTGGGCCTTCTTTAAGTAACAATAACCTAGGAACGCTTTTTTCTTATAAGGTTAATAAAAAAAAAATATAAAAAGCTTTTTAAAAACAAGCTTTTATCATGTTCTTGTTGTTGTTGTTGTTCATGTTCTTGTAAACAACTAAAAATTTAAATTACCGCACCTTCCGGGTCCATCATCAGATCAGACCCGGTAACCATCTAAAAACAAAGTACTCGTCAAGACGAATCAAAATAGCCGAAATGGGGTTGCGTCGTTTCATAACAGAGTTCCTATGACCACCTTCCAGCTCAATCTTCAGACCCTGGTTACCATTGAAAGACAATCTACTCGCCAAGACTATTAAAACGAGCCCAAACTCGATGACCCTGTGTCGTTTCATTGCGAAGTTCCTATGGCCATCTTCCAGCTTCATCATCAGATCAGCACCATGTCATCATAATATTGCATTGTCACGCAATTTACACATCTATGCAAAATTTCAGCTCAATCGGTAACCGGGAAGTGAATCTAATTTAATTTGAAAGATTTGATGACAAACATCGGGACAGGTGAAACTAAATAAAAGCTTGTAATTAAGAGTTTTGTATGGACTATCTGTCAAATGAGTTTCAAGTAAATATCAAGTAAGGTTTCAAGATAATCTCCTAATCGGATACCGTGCCTCGGTGTTTCAGTTATAATAGTTACATTGTTCAGTACCAAGATGGAATAGTTGACGAGAGAATGCGTACTGCCACCAGGCAAAAGCATTTAATGTTTATTTGTTGCCAGATTGCCATCTAGAGGAAGCAGCATTCAGCGGGACGAGGAGAGGAAGTAGTCGCTCGGGAGCATCCAGTAAATTAATAATGTTTGGGAAGGCAAGATCTTTGGGACAAAAAGTAGGGAAGTAAGAATATACATAATATCGATAACTGCTATATTTATGCGATAGATTCTTCGATAGATCCAGAAAAAAACAACACAAAAAATCCGTGGATAAACTTAATTCACCTTTTGAAATTTTTATAACACTTTCTAGTTAATGTTAATGTTAACCAAACATTAATTATAAGACCATTGTAAACATAATGATCGCAATAAAGCTTTTCATTTTGATTTCCCTTATCTATATTATAGTCACCCGTCGTCCGAATTATTTAGATGTAATAGGCGTCACAATCGTACGATAACACGATGCGTTTTCATCCGCGATGAAAGTGGTGGTGCGATGGTTTAAAAGGGGCGTCCAAATATTTAAATTTAACTAACATTGACGCGAGCGAGACCACGGGCGACCACTGGTATTAATAATAACGAGGTCCACACTCGGCTTGTTGCTATGCTACGACACAGTCGCAACACACCCTGTTTCCAGTGCCGACCCCAAGTGGCATCCTGTTACTATTTTGATACCATAACTTTATGTGTCAACCCTTTGGGGGTCATGAGCATGTTAGTATAAACATAAATACTTTTTTACAAAGAGTTTCAAGACTACTTAATTTAATGTTATAATGACAACAAATTATTGTATCGATAACCGCTGCACGTCACTACGGCAGTGAATAGATGGAGAGCGCCTCCATTAGAGGCTCGCGTGAGTCGAGCTCGGCTGTCGTTTTGATTACCCATATTTGGCTGTCAATATTGTATTGGATGGGATGCCGGCGCACAATCTCGTTTATTAAAATCTAAATAGAATTTTCCTGTGAGCCCAATCGCAGCGCAGTTTCGTGGAGCGCCTCTGGCTTGCAGGTGGTGCGACGTATTTATGTAATTATGGTCTGTATCTTTAAAAGCAAGACTGGTACAACTTCAAAAGAAATTACGATGAAAAGCACAGTATTTGAACTAAGTGATGTTTGATTTAAAAATAGATTTCTAGAAAAAAAAAATAACTATCTAATTCTATATATTTTAACTAATTTCTAGTTTTTGGGATTTCTTTTCGTTGATGAGAAATAAGGTGAGAGGGAAAGCTTTCTTTGAAGTGAGACTGAGAATGTATTATTTTGATAAATGAATTAACCTAATTGATACAAACATGGACAATTTATGTGACTTGATTCCTAACAAGAAGGGTGAGTGCAGAAAAAGAGGATTTATTTATGTCAAGTGGTTGTCAGACAAGCCTATGGTCTGCCTGGTGGTAAGCGGTCACGGTAACCTATAGATGCTTGCAACACTGACGTCTCACTCGCGCGTAGACAACCAAATTTCCCTTCCCTACCATGGAGCTCTGGCGACCTTACTCTCCAACACAAACACAACACCACCTATGTAGTGTTATTTGCCTGTGGTCTTCTGTAAGGTGGAGCTACTACCCCAGTTCGGGCTGCTCCAGATTCTAGGCGGCTAGTCCGCTGTGACATATCTCGTCTAAATAATTTATAGAAAACAATAAAATGCTTATGTAGTAAACGGAAAACTTTATTTTTAATTTTTGTATAGATATTCATTTAAAAATTTTATGAAATTTCATTTCACATTTTCCAAGTACAGTTTTCATGAAATGTTGAGGATTAAATAAAAATATTTTAATTAAAATTTTCAACATTATTTCACTTTAACGCTTCAGCTTAATGAAAATTTCTATTCAGTGTCGTCTCACAAACGGCCCGTCGTCGTTGGAAGGTAAGCACGTCATAATTGCGTGTAAGGAACGGGGAAAGTTGTCGCGGCACTTAAGACAGGCTCTACTATCACAGTTAAGACAAGTCTAAAGTTACGTTCGGAGCACCTAACATTTCGCTGAGGTGCGACTACTTAAGCATTTGAATGTGTACACATTTGTGAACGCCGAGGGTCGCTCAAGTTGAAATATTGTTTGTGTTGTAATGGCTTCCGCAATGAGATATGGCAATACATGTCAACGGTGGTTAATCATATACAGATTGATGTCACAATACTCAAAAATCCGCATAGGATACCTAGAACCCTACCAACATTTACGCACTGTTAAGGTAGTATACCATATTTATACTGCACGGCTCCCGCTCAACTGGAAATGAGCATTCAATATATGATCTGAAGCACGTACACTGTGAAATACCGTGCTGTTAGCGAACTTGCTGCCACTTAGCCACTGTAAAATGTATCCTCAGAACAAGACCCTAAACCAACCAATATTTATACTAGAACAATGCACTGAAAAAAATCGACTTGCTCGACTTGACTATGGTAAACTTATGTTTTTATGGTAAACAATGTTTACCATAAAAACATAAACACCAAGCACTGGCAAATTTCGACAGCGAAAAGCAGTGTCTCGGTGGCGTAATTGGTCAACGCAGCCGGATTGCGGAAGATGCGGGTTCGAGTCCCGCCTGAGACAAGTCGATTATTTTCAGTGCGTTTGTAAACGCAAAAATAAAATTATTCCACAACCTATTTTTGCATACTCTTTTATCTGTAATGTATAAGCGTCGAGAACTGACTAATTATTAAATGGGTTTGATACGCTTAAAAATCAAATTCTAGAGATAATTTGAAAGGATGGAGATTTTCTGGTACAAAATACTGTCACTTTTTAGGAATTTAACATCTTGTAAATATTGAATGGTGACAACATCACAATTAATATTAGGTAATTTGTTAGCAGCACATTAATATTATTCCTTTAAAAAATGTCCGTTAATAATAATAATAGTAAGTTAACCGCACACCGCATACATCACCCACGTTATTTGACCATGAGATTGTATATCTCCCAGAAATGCGGTGGTCGTGGCTTCTTAAACGCTAAGACACTGCATAACCGCGAGATGGACAGTCTTAGGGAATATTTTCTCCACGTCGATATGGGGATTCATAGAGATAAAGTTGCTGTTGCTGTTGCTGTGTAAACAATGGACTCGCTCCTCTATTTTTAGTAAAAGAAAACGGGCGCAAACCTGTAGTACTTAGTACTTTGGACTACAGCGTTGTATGGCAAAGCGGAGAGATACTTGGCAGATTCTACCGAGCTCTCTATGGGCCCGACGTAGATTTACTAGCCTCAGTATCCTGGCTCTCTTCCGCTGACCTTTTTGGTAAAACCGAAGGTTTTGCCCGTGCATTTATGGATGAGGTTGTGATGTCGAATAACTACCGGAGGTTCGTCCCCTCAAGGTTTGAGTACTTTTTGAGTTTGATCTCATATTTGCGTAGGCGAGAGGCTGGCAACCCGTCAATAGTTTGGAGTATACTGTCAGTACATGACTCATTAAAAGCGCAGATAAAAAAATCCAGAAATAAATAAATACAACACAACGGAATAAACGTTGATAACAAAGTTCCCGATTACTAATACAACTTCGAAGACATACTCAACAGAGACCCGCCACGTTGATTTATTATTTCATTATTATTCGATAACGCCTTTGAATTATGAAAAAAATAAATAAAAGAGCTTTATATATTTAACACGGAAAATTTATAATGAAAATCTAATTGTAACAATAACGGTTCGTTCTTAAATGATTATCCGACAAATAACATTTCTTCAGCAGTTCCCTTTTGGTGGGAATTTTAATTATATTTGAGGACTTTCCTGTTATGTTTGTAAGTTTAATACGATTACTGCCACTTGAAACTGCTAAGATAATCCAATTTCGTCATATTATTTCTGATTCGTAATACGTGTCTAGTCGCAGACGACAGTGAAGCGAGCGCTCGATGGCTCCCACGGGATCACTGGGATTTCAAATAGATTTTTGTAAAAAAAAACATATTCCCTTAAAAATGCAAACTACAAAGTTGTAAGTAGGTAATTACCCGCACATTGCTACGTATAATTGTCTTTTGGAACAATTTAAAAAAAATAAGAGAAGTGCAAATATTGAGTATGTAGATCTAAAATTAAGATTTCTTCAATAATGAACAATTTTTATGTAATGATATTAGATATATTGTAAAGAGTTTATTTTAAATTGTGATTTAGGGAAATTGCTGGAAACCGGGATCTGTACCTATCTGAAACAAGATATTAAAATTGATGTGCCCAAAGTCTATTCTGTTCCAAAGGAAAAGGAAGATATATCTGCAATGAAAATTATTTACTGAAGATATTTTTATGTTTCTCAAAATAATACATTTTCTATATTGATAATAATAAAATAATGTTCAACGTGAACTCTTAAAAGTAAACAGTGAAAATTATAATTATTTTGTACTATCGTCTGCGGCTTATAAGTTAATAGCTTTTGTATAGGTAATATCAAGAACTGAATAGAACCGATAGCGCCGCGGTCGTGCGTTCTTAGTAACAATCACGAAAGTTAAGCAACCAAGTGCGCGGTCGGTACTTGGATGGGTGACCGAAAATCGGTCCCGGGTGCTGTCGAAAGATAGCAATCGATCCCAAGTAGGGTTGGTGTCAGACATATTAACGTAACAATCTATGCCAAATCCTTAAGCAGTATTGTCGATATCAAGGCATACGTAGGAAAATGATCATTCAAGAACTGAACAGTAGCAGGATATTTTACTGCATAATTTATATGTTCGGAAGTTGCCCACATCAGCGACGATCCTTATCGGTTCGTAAATCATTATTTTCTTTTCAAAGCCTTCACCGGCGGCAACTGAACGTCTTTTTGATATAATTCGCGACATTATCTTGAAGAATGGAGCGCCCAAAAATTGGATACGAAAACGGCATAATTTAATACGGATTTTCTAATAAATAATAGGGGTTAAAGTATGAAGTTGCCGTTGTATTGTAATAGGTACTTTGAATGGACATAGAATCTTCATGGTTTGAGATTTTTTAGTGAAACTTTTTTCAAATGGTACCTATGAGGTTCTTCTTTTAAAAAATATTGGTGAAGCGTGTAAATAGCTACCATCTATAAATAATATGGGGCGAATTTGGGCAATTCCTGGTGGAGCGGCGAACTTAATGACTAACAACGGCTATAGACAAAACATCAACAATCTGGCAAAATAGGTCGGATAAACGTAACGCACGACTCACCCGATGCTTCACCGATCATCAGCCTTCAGACCTCAAGAAGATAGGCACAGCCACTGCTCGCACTAGTCCTGCGATTATAGGTAATCCAGTCCACCAGTTGCACCAAACACAATATGCGAAAGTCACCAATATCTTCTCGCGGGCGTAATAAGAAATTATTATAATAAGCACTTGACGTAATAATCAAGTTAAAATGCGATCACAGCGAAAGTTTTCAAAATATGTTAATTGCGGCGTAGCGAAAAACAGAAGAAGAATGCGCGGGAACAGCTTTTTCTTAATATGACAAAATGGTGGCACGGAATCGCGCCTTTTGAGCCATCTGTCCGAATCACAGACTCCACACCAGATGGCGTCGGCGAGCACATCCACCATACTAAAATGCCAGTATTGTTGATGTGAAAATATATAAATAATAAATATGTATGTATATATAATAAGCTCCCCGCCTTGGAAGTTCTTAGAACTTTCAAAAGAAATAAATAAATTAAAGGAAGCACCAGGGCCCGATATGGAAATTAAGTGTTGGAATTTCTATTATAGAAAGCATTAATAGTCCATAGAAGCGTTATAGAAAAAATATCTTTAATTGCGTTAAATAGCGATATGTGAAATTATTAGTGAATGCGTTTTAAATAAGTATGCGTTTGATCAAATTAAGTAAAATTATGCGTTTTAAATAAGTTTGTTGCGTTTTATTAAGATGAAATAAAATTTTAATATTAGTTACTGTGTAGGAAGCGGATATAATTTAGTTACTGCACGTTTGTATGTACCAGTACTAGTCTTTACAGAAGCAACTCTAACTACATCTGAGCCAGGGAAAACTTCAATGATGACACCCAAAGGCCAATATAAGGGCGGTGTATTATCATTACCGACTATAACTACGGTACCAATTTCAATTGACCGTTCTAGAGTACACCACTTTTGACGTACTTGCAGCGTATGCAAATATTCCGTGCGCCACGTGTTCCAGTAAGATAGGACTAGCTGGTCTAAAAGTTCTTTGCGTTTAGTTAACGGAATATGCTCCTCGGTTAATTCCATAGAAGGTAAATAGCGTATTGGGGTAGACATGAGAAAATGCGCAGGTGTAAGTACGTCTGGATGCGGATCAGATGAAATAACAGTGAGCGGGCGCGAATTTAAAATACATTCTATTTGTATTAAGAGTGTTAACAATTCCTCGTATGTCAAAAGTTGTTTACCTACTACTCTATACATATGCATTTTAATACTCTTAATGTTCGACTCCCACATGGCACCGAAATGAGGAGCGCGCGGAGGATTTGTTTTCCATTCTATCCGTTGCTTTAAAAGTTCCTGTTTAACTTCGGATTGAAATGAAGAATTTGACAACAAAATATACATTTCATTAAGTTTAGCTTTAGCGCCAATAAAATTAGTCCCATTGTCCGAATACATTACGGAAACGGGACCGCGACGAGAAATAAACCTATTAAAGGCGGCGAGGAATGTATCAGTCGAAAGGTCTGAAACTAATTCGATATGTATTGCTTTCGTGACTAGACAAATAAAAAGACAAATATATGCCTTTTGCGAGTGCTGTCCTCTACGACGGGTGGGGATATAATTAATAGGGCCTGCGAAATCCACACCAGTGTGTACGAACGCTTTAGCATCACGCACACGGTAAGCAGGTAGGTCTGCCATTTTGGGAGCTGGATGCTTAGGATTTAAGCGAAAACAATCATTACATGCACGATAGCGAGCGCGAATCACAGTTCTAGCATCCAAAATCCAGAATTTCTGGCGTATAATAGACATAAGAAGTCCGGGACCAGAATGGCAGTTGGTAAAATGATAGTAATCAATAAGAAGATCAACTATCCAATAGCGTTTTGGTAAGAGAGCGGGATGTTTAGCTT
This sequence comes from Elophila nymphaeata, assembly GCA_955850985.1. NCBI lineage: Eukaryota > Metazoa > Arthropoda > Insecta > Lepidoptera > Crambidae > Elophila > Elophila nymphaeata. The sequence continues at coordinate 25,290,624 of OY039078.1, read as the reverse complement.
CGAAAGGTAGGTCAGACTTGGAAAGTCTGCCACCAATGCGTAGTACACCTGTGGTATCCAAGAAAACTGACAGGCTACGTAACTTTTTTGACGGTAATTCGTCAGATTTAAGCGCTATAATATCTTCAGGGAAATGAATATATTGAATAGCTTTAACGATAAACGTTTCAGCGGCGTTGATATTTTTTACAGGCTCATTGCCTGGCAAGCGTTTTGTGAATTTTAGTACAAATACAATTATGTTAAGTAACTTGTTCCAAGAACTAATGCGTTTAGACAATTTATCTAAAATTGGTTGCTCGCACTGAGCAAGAAGTGTTTTACTACAAGATTTTATTTCAGGAAGAGACTCGCATTCAAGCGGCGAGAATGAGGCAATCGGCCATTTAAGACTCGCGCGGGGAGGGCGCACAAGCGCACGCACTTGCCTGTGGCTCTGCAAAGATTTAATTTTTACATCGTTAAAAGTGATTATTACCATATAAAAGTTATACCAATCGATTACTCTCCAAAAAAGTGAAGGCTGTGCTATAATCCTACAAAAAACTGTGTATTTAAGTGCTGTAAAATCAGTGCAAAGGTGTCAAGATAAAACCAAAACAAACGGTAGTTAAAGTGCGGTTCTGTGTGACTCGTCAAGTGACCTACTTTCGAGCTCCATTATTACCCACAAAATTACTCGCAACGATCGTAAAATTCACCGAACTGTACAGAAATTTCGTCACTCTAATAACAGTCGTTGTGGCTCTATGGCACTCGCCTTGGACTGGCATCAGAGTCGCATACGATATAGAAGTACCGTGGTTCAAACCCCGCGTGATCAAAATACATTAATTATTTTTTATTTGTTTTTTTTTTACATACGCATTTTCAAATTGACAAAGTGTTATATATATATATATATTAATTAATATATTTTTATAATTTTGCAACCAAGGAATAACAAAAATGCCGCAAAAGATATGTGCGGGCTGTAAGCAACAAATACCCAATAGAGAATACCTAATTTGCTCATTGTGTGGCGATAATTATGATTTGGAGTGTGCGAATGTATCGCCTCAAAGATTCTACAATACAATGACGAAAGACCACAAAAAAATATGGAAATGCCCATCATGCTGCTGTAAAACTCCAAAATCAGACAATACAAATCAACCTGTACATCAACGCTATCTAGAACAGAGCTCGATGCCCGATGAGCAGGAGACATGTAATGTAACACTGAGAAATAAAAACTCAATACGTTGTTGTGATGACACTGCGGATTCTCACGAACTGAGCGTAGGAGGAGACACGATGGGTAACTGCAGCATATTTCAGAACGAGGAAATAATAACTATATCTAATACTGTAAAAGAAGAACCGCCTAACATTAGAAAATATAGGAAAACTTCTTGAAGTACATTTTCAACGAAATAATAATTCAATTATCTCGGAGATTAGAATCATAATGAAAACTAACATTGAAGATGCAAAAACAGAACTAAGAGAGGAAATAAAACAAACAACAGAAAAAATACGAATTAGACAGAACGAATTAAAGGAGGAGTTAGATGAGCTAAATAACAGAATCAACCAATTATCTTATGAAAAGCAAAACCTTTGGACACAAACTGGTACACTACAGCCAGTAATAAATAAATTCAACGAACCATCAACTGAAATTAATATTGAGAATAAGAGATCATTCGTTATATATGGCCTGCTAGAAAATTATTGGGAAACAGAGGAACAAACACATGATCGCGTGATTAACGCAATATACGAGATCTTGAATATTGATTTATCAGGTTATGTAGAGGAGATAACTCGAATTGGGAGAATTGGGCCCAGAAGACCGCTAAAAATCGAGTTGATTTCGAAAAGAATGGCGAACAATATATTGAAGAACAGTAGGTACTTCAGAAACACTGGTCTTGCGGTTTCACAATATTTAGAAGACAAAGCATTAAAAGAACGAAATGCCTTAAGACAAGCATTGCTAACAGCGCGTAGGAATGGTCATAACGCAACTATACGTAACAACAAACTTCTAATCGATGGCAAAGACGCTACACAGGTGAATACAGAAATTTTCCACAATAGTAAATGCCTCAAAAATAGCCAGAATACAACCAACATTAACTATAACAAAACAACATCCCAGCTAACACCAGTCAAACAACGAGTCAACCCTTCAAATTCCTTTCGAGAACCTTGATATCCTGTATCAGAACATATGTAGTATAATCCCAAAAACCCATGCAATCGAGGCTCTATTGGAGGAAATGCCTGACATAAAAGCTTTATGCATTTCCGAAACTTGGCTGAACAGTGAAAAATTATGGAACCTTCATATAAATGGCTTCTACGTAGCAGCATCCCATAGTAGAAAAAATCGTGTTGGAGGAGGTGTGTGCATATTATTAAAGAACTTTATAGAAAGTAGAGAACGTAAAGATATAAGCATATTGTCAATAGATTCAACTTTTGAAGTTTGTGCTACAGAGTTACAAAATATCAACGTATTGTTGGTTGTTTTGTATTGGCCAGATAGTAACAAAGATAGGGATATGTTTTATACGCAACTGGAAATACTCCTGAAACTACTGGACAAAAAGGATAAAAAGAAATCAATAATTATTGGGGGGGATTTCAATGTGAATTACCTAACACACAGTAAAAATAAAAGAGAACTATCTAATTTAATGCTAAGATATAATTTTAAACAAAAAGTAACAGAACCAACTAGAATTTCGGTAACTAAATCTAGTTGCTTGGACTTGATATTTACAAACCAAACAAATAAATATACACAAACTTCAGTACAAGAATTGGGATTTTCAGATCACAAAGGTGTTATTTTTTCCATAAAAGTAAAATTTTGCTCGGTAAACCAAATAATGATAAATAAAAGAATATTCTGCGAAAAGAACATAAATAAATTTAAAGAAAAATTACAATATATAAATTGGGAGAAAATAATTAAACAGAATCAAAATATAAATCAAAATTACAATGGTTTTTTAAATACTCTAAAGGAAATTCTTGATCAAACTATACCTAAGAAAACAATTAAAATTCAGTTCAAACGTAAAGTATCCTGGCTTACGAAAGGTATTAAAACGTCCTGTAAAAATAAAAGATTCTTAAAGCAATTAATTTCACAAACAAACAATAAAATAATACATTCCTATTATAAAACATATGAAAAAACACTTAAAAAAATTATACATAAAAGAAAAAAACTTGCAAATGTAAATCAATATAGAAATTCCAAAAACAAAATGAAAACTATGTGGCAAATTATTAATTCTGAAACAAGTAAAAATCGCGATATAAATAAGCAGAACATTAAGCTAAAGACCGGAAATACCTTACTAACAGAACCAAAAGTAGTCGCAGATACATTTAACAACTACTTCACACAAGTCGCAAAAAATAATGTCACTGACAAGAAAAACGAAACCTTCCAAAATTCTATGCGAATGTGTAATCAGATAGAAAACAGTATGTAGGCCTAAAGCCCTTAGAGCCGCGTGAAGTATTTTTACTAATAAAAAATTTAAAAAGTAAAACAAGCCAAGGCATTGATGAAATTCCCCCACTGTTGATAAAAAAGTGCATTAAGGATTTAGTAATTCCATACACTTCCTTAATTAATCAATCTTTCACTGAGGGTACATTCCCAGACACTCTTAAAGTATCTTTGCTAAAACCTGTCCATAAAAATGGAGATAAATCTGACCCTAACAATTACCGTCCGATAGCATTGTTACCAACATCGTCCAAAATAATGGAACAAGCTATGTCTAAACAATTACATAATTTTTTTGAGAAATATAATATATTAGATGACAGCCAAAATGGTTACAGACGAAATAGGTCCACAACTCTAGCCATTTTTAAATATGTTCAGAGCATACTAAATGCGATAGACAAGAAAAAATACGCAATAGGACTGCTATTGGACTTAAGCAAGGCATATGACAGAGTGAAGTATGACACTCTACTAGACCAACTTTATAGTGTCGGAATACGGGGTTTGGCACACAAGTGGTTCAAATCCTACCTTACTAACCGTCAACAGTACGTGGAAATAGAGCATACAGACTTCAAAACAGGTAAAATTCAGTTTATAAGATCAGAAAAAATAAGCATTTCTAATTCTATTCCACAGGGTAGTGTCCTTGGAAGTATCTTGTTTTTGGTATACATTAATAATCTGCCAAAAATCTTAAATGAACATTGCACCCTTTTTGCTGACGATATATCCGTGATTGTTCCGTGCACAGAATTAGATGAATTATATAGTAAGCTTAATGATAGTTTAGGAAAAATAAATAACTGGTTAAATGCACATAATCTACTTCTTAACCTTAGTAAAACTAAAATTATCGAATTTAGACCCTATCAAAAAACACCACTAAATATAGAATATAAATATAAGAATTCCAAAATAAAAATTGAAACAGCATCCACATTATTAGGAATTGAGATAGATAATCATCTAAACTGGAAGGCACATATTCAAAAGGTAACAAGGAAAATGTCATCGTTTATCTATGCTCTCTATCATCTAAAAAAAGTAACAGACACAAGAACGGCCCTAACAGCTTATTACGCATATGCCCAATCTTGTCTCACATATGGCATAATTCTATGGGGCAATAGTCCAGATATCCAACACATAAAAATTCTTCAAAAAAAATGTATACGAATTATATTCAATATTGATCAGATGACCTCTTGTAAACCCTACTTCATAAAAGAAAAAATACTTACTCTAACATGCTTATATATATTGGAAATATGTAAATTCACAAAAAAGCATATGTCTCTATATTCTCCAAACACCGCAATAAAACGTAATGATAGATACAGAAACAAATTAAAGGTCCCGCTTGGTAGCTCTCTTCAAATGAGTAGATCAGGTCCATACTGGATGTCAATAAAAATTTATAACAGTATTCCAAATAATATAAAAGACCTACAGAGTTATAATACATTTTCAAATAAACTCAAAAAATATTTATTGGAAAAAGCTTATTATACTATTCAGGAGTTTTTCTATGATAGTGGAACTTTATTATTTTAAGCATAAAGATTGTAAACTCTTTGTATCTCTGTACCTAGTTTTTAGTAGTAATACGTTTATTATTATTATATAATTCTTATCAATTTATTATTTGTATGGCAAGTGTCGCCCTCTTTGTCGGTTTTGCGGTGCCCCAACGGGGTGTCATGTGTGCAATGAACTACCTAATGTATTTTAACAACTATATTAACCATGTGACAAGCAAATAAATAAATAAATAAATATTGGCCAACGAATCCACGCAGGGCCGTGCCACCAGAGTGAGTGAGCGATCAGCTGACTAGGTAACATCCCGCGTGATAAGCAGTCGCTGGGGTTCTCCTTACCCGACACGTGATAAAAACATTTAGGCGGCAAGTTATCTTGAATCTTGGCGACGCGAATGCTCACGAATATAGACCAGCGATGTGGAGAAGAATGGATCCAAGAGAGAGCGATAGTCGAATCTGAAAACGCGTAGATTCCGGCAACGGGAACACGAGCCGATAGTCTGACATTAACAATATTTACTAATTTGGAGAGCAACAAAGCTGCAACAAGTTCCAAACGTGCTAATGTAGTCACTTTAGCGGGCGCGACTTTCGATTTGGCGCATAGAAGCCGGACTGAAATATTGCCTGTAGGGTCAGTCACATGCAAATAAATACAACAACCATAGCCATTGAGACTTGCGTCACAAAAGGCTACAATGTTAGTTACACATCCTAAATGAATACCTACATGGCGCGGAACTGTTAAAGTTGAAAGCGCGGAAAAATCGGTTACTAACGCGGCAAAGCGTTTTTGTATCGCTTCCGGAGGCGTTTCGTCCCAGTCTATTTTACATAACCAAAGCTCTTTGATTAAGAGTTTAGCGTACAGCACAACCGGAGCGACCAAACCGAGAACATCAAACAAGCGAACGACTAAAGATAAAATTGTGCGTTTTGTGCATTTAGGGTCAACATCTACAGTAGTCAAAGCGAACGTGTCATCAGTAGGTTCCCAGGACAAACCTAGAATCTTATAATTATTATTATCCTTACTAGAAAAATCAACAGGTAAGCGATGCGATTCAGGAAGCGTATTCAATAACGTGGACGAGTTACTTGCCCATTTAACTAAATCAAATGGACCCAATTTAAATAAATCAATTAAATCGTGAGACAGACTCAAAGCGGTTTTTTCATCGGGAACCGATTGGACATAATCATCCATAAAAAAATAAGTTTCTACAATCTTAGAAGCGTCAGGAAAGCGGTCACTATGATCAGTCGCCAACTTACGTAACATACGCATAGCCAAATAAGGACTTGATTTTAATCCGAAAGGAACGCGGTTAAAATTATAAGTGCGGATAGGTTCTCGATCATGGAACCGAAATAAGATTCTTAAATATTTACGATGGTGCTTAGTTACACCGATGCGGAGAAACATTTGTTTTATATCAGCTGTCATTGCTACGGAAAATATCCTAAAATCTTGTTAGGTAGTGTTATTGAAACAGTGTAATATGGCAACACTTGGGAGGTTGTCTCTTCCGTTCCTGGCTAGATAGACGGGCACATGTCTTAACACATTACCTATAATATGTCTGTACTTAAAATAGAAATAAAGATCATATAAATTGAAGACTTCAAGTACTTATTCAACCACAAACCTAATATGGTGTCAGAAGTATCAAAATTATGGAACAAAAAGATTTAAAAGCGAAGCAAAGTCAAGCGTCGGTTTCGTCATCATCGCCGCCATTAGTAAGTACCGCAATAATGGAAAAATTAGATCTTAAAAGTGGAAACATGCCGCTTACGTGGAGGAATTGGGCAAATAGACTTAAAATATATTTAAGGGCGAACAAATTAGAAAATGAGCCAGACCAAAGAAAGGTCGCCATTTTATTACAATTCATCGGTGTCGAAGCGCTTAACATATTCTATTCATTTGATGTTGATTTGGATACAATAAGCTACAGTGCCCTTCTTGAAAAGTTTGAAGCGTATTTCTTGCCTAAAATAAATGTCACCATGGAGCGCCATAAGCTGTTTAACAGGCATCAAGGATTAAATGAATCCATAGATGACTATGTCACTGATATAAAAAACATAAGTCACCAATGTGAATTTGGAAATCTCCGTGAAAATCTCCTAAGAGATATCTTTAGTCTAAATCTGAACAAAGATAACCAGTACATAAAAGAAAAAATATTGAACGAGTCTCCAAAAACCTTAGATCAGGCGATAAACTTGGCAAAAACATATGAAGAAACAAAACGTCAGGCCAAAGTTTTAGAGCAGTCGAGTAACAATTTTGTTGGTCAGGTTAACAAGTCATTCAACAAGTCAAAGTCATCATATAATAGTCGTCCCAACAGTCGTTCAACCAGCAGAAGCCGGAGCCGCTCAAACTCACAGTCTTTTCAGTCACAGTCAAAATGTGGTCGTTGTGGTCAAACACATAAGTATAAGTGTCCTGCAATGGGTGTTCAGTGCCATAAGTGTAAGAAATTTAATCATTTTGCATCACATTGTCGTTTTAAGTCTGTAAAAGTAATTGAGTCAAATAGTAATAATGATGGGTCTTCTGAAAAGTTATTCTTAGGTGCAATTTACTGTATAAACAATGTAGCTTCTAAACAAGATCAACCATGGACAATGGAGTTAAAAATTAATAATGTCAGTGTAAAGTTTCTCTTGGATTCAGGTGCGGATACACACATAATATCATATGACACATTCAAAAAATTAGGTATTTCAAACTTAGAAATAAAGAAAAGTAATCATACCATTTCAACTTTTAGTGGTGAAATCATACAAACAATAGGTCAATGTAAAGTTTTGGTCAATCACAAAAATAAAGATTATTATATTTATTTCCACATAGTTGAGCTGAATTGTCAAAATATTATTGGTCGAGAATCTGGTAAGCTTTTGAACTTAATAAAGAAAATTAATTCTGTGTCTTTCAGCAGTGACAACAACAATGATAATTTGGAAAGCTGTAGTCAAAACATTATGTCTAAATATAGTGATCTTTTTGATGGTTTGGGTTGTTTGACAGATTTTGAATGCAATTTTACTTTGAAGCCAGATGTCACACCTTCTGTTGATGTTTGTAGAAGAGTCCCATTTAACCTGCAAAATGCACTGAAAAAAGAAATTGGTAACATGGAAAAAAGTGGTGTGATATGTCCCATAGCAGAGCCAACTCCATGGGTAAGTCCATTAGTAATAGTTTCAAAAAAGAATGGTCAAATGCGCGTCTGTATGGATACTAGAAAGTTAAACAAGGCTATAATGAGACCTCATTATCAATTTCCTACCTTAGATGAAATCAAGTCAAAACTTCAAGGTGCAAAGTACTTTTCAACTTTAGATGCCAATAAAGGCTACTGGATGCTTCGTTTGTCTGAAACATCTTCAAAACTATGTACTTTTATAACACCTTTCGGTAGGTATAGGTTCACCCGTCTCCCCTTTGGCATCAATGCAGCGCCGGAGATATTTCATAGTGAGATGGTAAAACGGTTTAAAGACTTAGACGGAGTTGAAATAATGAGTGACGATTTTCTGTGTTATGGTCGTACACTTGATGAGCATAATGAACGCTTAGAAAATGTTTTAAACAGAGCGCGTGAGTGTAACATTAAATTCAATAAAGAAAAGTCAAAGATTTGCCAGCAACAGGCTAGGTACCTGGGTCATGTTTTCAGTTCTAATGGAGTCAAAGTTGATAAAGCCAAAGTAGAAGCTATTTGTAAAATGCGTAGCCCCACTAATATTACAGAATTGCAGCGGTTCATGGGTATGGTGAACTATTTAAGTCCATTTATTAAGAATTTGTCACAAGAGTCAACTAATATGCGGTCTCTACTCTCAAAAAATGTAATTTGGAATTGGACAGAACAGCATGAGTCTGAATTTCAAGTCATAAAAAATTTAATCTGTTCTGCACCAGTTCTTACATATTATGATCCTAATAAAGATATTATTTTATCAGTAGATGCATCCAAAGATGCAATGGGAGCAGTTTTGTCACATGGTAAACAGCCAATAGCTTATGCATCAGCATCTCTCAGTAAATGTCAACAAAACTATTCTCAAATAGAAAAAGAGCTGTTAGCAGTACTATATGGCTGTACCAAATTTCACCAATATGTTTATGGTAAGCAATTCTCTATAGAAACAGATCATAAGCCATTAATAACTCTGTTTAAGAAAGCATTACAGGATGTACCACCTAGGTTACAACAAATTATGTTGAGATTACAACCTTATGACATCAATATTATGTATAAACCAGGTCGTTTTCTATATATAGCTGATACTTTGTCGAGGAGTGCCTTGCCTGAGCAATCATTAGTCGATATTGACCAAGATTTGGATCTACATGTTAATTTACTTATGTCTAGTCTGTCAGTCAGTCCTAAAAAATTAAAAGAAATACAAGAATTAACTTTAAAAGATAAGTCATTATGTAAATTAATTGAATACTGTCAAAACGGATGGCCAGAGCACAAGAGATTGCTTAGTCAAGATACTAAACCTTATTTTGCAATTGGAACTGAAATTCATGTTCTAGATAATATTCTTTTTAAGGGTAATAATATTATAATTCCTGGATCATTAAGACAGTCCATTCTTGAGCTCATACATAATGGTCATCAAGGCATTAATAGCTGTATTCGCTTAGCTAAGTCAGCAGTATACTGGCCACACATGTATACTGATATTGAGAAATATATAGGTAAGTGCAGAGTTTGTTTATCTTATAGAAGAAATAATAGTAAAGAACCGATACTACATCATGATTATAAGTTATTGCCATGGCATAAAGTTGGTATTGATTTTTTTGATTTCAACAATAATAAGTATCTTATTGTAGTGGATTACATGTCAAAATATGTTGAAATTGTGTTGTGGGTAGTCGGGTATTTTATAATTATTTCGGTGTGACTTTTATTGTATTACCGACGTTTACCTAATAAATCAGTTACCAACCTAATCTCGTGTCTTTAATACATAACATGGTGGCAGCGGTGTTTAATTGAAGCTATTCAATTTTAGAAGTGATATATTGTGATACAAATAACAAGTAATTGTAGTGGTGATTACAATACAAATAAAGATGGAACACGCTAGGCCTCCACCGGAGTTGTGTTTGGAAGGTAGCTCCGTCAGCCGGGCTGACGCGTGGAAAAGATGGAAGACGCAATTTAATTTATTTTTAAAAGCATCTGGTGTTGATAAGGAAGATAATAGTGTAAAGGCTAGTTTACTCATAAATTTGATTGGCCCGGAGGGGTTTGATGTGTATGAAACGTTTACGTTCCCTCAAGGCGAAGAGAAAGACCGAGATGACGTGATAGTATTGTTGAAAAAATTTGATGAATATTTTGGTGTTAAAACTAATGTGACGTTGGCAAGATACAATTTTTTTTCAAGAAATCAAGAAGAGGGCGAGTCAATTAATCAGTACGTTACTGCATTAAAACTATTGAGTAAAAATTGTGAATTTAAAATTCTCGAAGAAGAATTGATTCGAGATCGAATAGTGTGTGGGATAAGAAGTACCGTTGTCAGAGATAGACTTCTACGAACGGATGAGCTCACATTGAACAAGACAATAAAAATATGTCAGATCGATGAGATGTCCATTGATAGTAATCGCATGTTAGAATCGCGAGGAGCAATCGCCTCAGGTGCGACAAGTGTGGACGTGGTGGAGACGCGCGGAGCTTGGCGCGGGCGAGGCCGCGGCCGCTGGCGCGCGGGCCCATGGCGGGGCCGCGCAGGGTCCCGCTGGCGCGCTCCGGCCCCGCCACCGACGTCGTCGGCGCCGGCGCAAGGGCGCTGTCGGCGTTGCGGCGGCACCGAGTGTAGGGATACCATGAGTTGCGCGGCGGTTTCAGCACAGTGTTTTGTGTGCAAAAATTATGGTCATTTTGCGCGAGTGTGTAAGTTAAGCAGTAATTTTAATCGTGTGCGGGTCAATGAAATATGTGAAGGTAACTCGGAAAGTGAAGACGACGAATGTGAGTCCTTTTATATATCAATGTTAGCGTCCCAGCCACAATCAAATGTCCAGGATGAATGGTATGAAAAATTAGAATGTAAGGGGGGCACTGAGACCTTTAAATTAGATACAGGGGCAGATGTCAATGTAATGTCATATGAAAAATTTTTATCACTCGGTAACTGTACTAGTATTTTAAGTAATATTGAAAAAATTAAATTATTGTCTTACAGCGGTGATAATATACCAATCAAAGGAATTTGTAATTTGAATTGGCGTCATAAAAATAAGAAATATTTGCTAAAATTTGTAATTGCAGATATGAAATGTCAAAGTGTGCTGGGGCGAGAGACTTGTTGTGAGTTGGGACTTATACGTCGTATACATGGTATAGACACTTTAAATAAATATTCGGATTTGTTTCACGGTTTGGGCTGTTTACCTGGAGAATACCATATAGTAATAGACAGATCGGTGCAACCGGTAGTTAGTGCCACGCGTAAAATTCCCTTGGGACTAAAAGATAGACTACGAGATGAATTGAACAGAATGATTGATTTAGGCGTCATTCGTAAAGTGAGTCACCCTACACAGTGGGTGAACGCGGTAGTTATCGCTGCTAAAAAAAATGGGTCATTGCGAATTTGTCTGGATCCAAGGCCATTGAATAAAGCTATACAGCGCGCGCATTTTCAATTGCCCACCATAAGTGAGTTTGCGACTAAGCTTCATGGTGCTAGGTATTTTTCAGTCCTAGACGCTTTTTCAGGTTTTTGGGCAGTAAAGATAGATAATGAAAGTTCTGACCTTTGCACGTTTAGTACACCGTTTGGTAGGTACCAATATATAAGGTTACCTTACGGTTTAAATTGTTCATCGGAAATTTTCCATGCTAAACTTAAACAATTATTAGAAGGCTTAGATGGCGTCGATTGTTTTATTGATGACGTCATTTGCTGGGGTAAAATTGAAGAGGAGCATAACACTCGCTTAACAGCATTGTTGAATAGAGCACGTGAAATAAATTTAAAATTTAATAGAGGAAAATGTAAGATATGCGTAGAAGAAGTCACATATTTAGGGCACGTTTTCAATAAAGAAGGTATGAGACCAGATTATGATAAAATAAAGGCTATTAAAGATATGACGCCGCCTTCAGACAGAAAATCATTAGAAAGGTTTTTAGGAGTTATTAATTATTTATCTAAATTCATACCAAATTACTCAGACATTTCGCACACATTAACGAGACTATTAAAAAAAGATGTAATTTGGACATGGCAAACAATACATCAAAATTCATTCGAAAAGTTAAAAAAAATATTGTGTGATGCGCCTGTGCTAGCCTTGTATGATGTGACGCGGCCGGTGGTGGTGTCCGTGGACGCGAGCAGCGTGGCGCTGGGCGCCGTGCTGCTGCAGGACGGCCGGCCGGTCGAGTACGCCTCGCGCACCCTCACCGATACTCAGTGTAGATATGCCCAAATCGAAAAAGAATTGCTCGCTATTGTTTTCGCGTGTGAAAAGTTCCACCAATACATATATTGTAAAAAGGCGGTTGTTGTTGAAAGTGACCACAAACCGCTGGAAAGTATATTTAAAAAAGCGTTAGACTCAGTCCCAGCTCGCTTGCAACGTATGATTTTAAGGTTGCAAGGTTATGATATTAATGTCGTTTATAAGCCAGGTAAAATGATGATTATTCCGGACTGTCGCGAGCGCCGCTTCCTGATTTGTATGATAACAAAATTGATAATAGTGTTTTATATCAAGTTCAACTGCTTATCAGTAACTTACCTATTTCAAATAAAAAACTTAATTTGATTAAAAATGAAACAACTAAAGATAAAGATTTACAAAAAATAATAAGTTATATCAAAGATGGGTGGCCATGTAATAAATATAGTGTTGATAAAAATATTCAATATTATTGGTCAATGAGAGATGAGTTGTATTCAGTAAACGGTGTGATTTTTAAAAATAAGCTAATATTAATACCAAAATCATTGAGAGGGAAAATGTTGCATATAATACATGAAGGTCACATGGGAATAGACCGCTGTAAGCGCCGTGCTCGCGAAGTGTTATTTTGGCCGGGCATCTCCAACGACGTGGAGTGCTTCGTTAGAAGGTGTAAAGTGTGCCAGGAGGTTTCAAATAGGCCGTGTAAAGAACCAATGATTCCTATGCCAATACCTAATTTACCATGGAATAAAGTAGGAACAGATCTTTTTGAGTATCGAAAAAAAATGTTTTTAATTATTGTTGACTATTATTCGAGTTTTACGGAAGTAGTTAAGTTGCGTGATTCAACTGCTAGTGCTGTTATTAATTCACTTAAGGAAAATTTTGCAAGATACGGTATCCCGGAAATTGTTATCAGTGACAACGGCCCACAATTTTCAAGTCGCGAATTTAAGATATTTTCTAATGATTGGGGATTTGATCATAAAACATCCTCGCCGAATTATCCACAGTCGAATGGTAAGAGCGAAAGAGCTGTTCAAACTACTAAGCGTATATTAAAAAAATCCATAGATAGTAAGACCGATTTTTTCTTAAATTTATTAAGCTACAGGAATACGCCGCGAGATAATTTGAAATCTCCTGCGCAACTATTAATGGGTCGGAGACTAAATTGTAGATTGCCAGTTCATCCTGATTTATTGAAGCGGCAGAATTTTGATGAGACACAACAACATAAACAAATATTAAAGCGACAATATTTAAGTAAAAAGTATTATGATGTTCATACAAAGCCACTATCAGAATTAAATAACGGGGACGATGTTATTATGTTAGAAAAAAATCGTAGAATGCGTGGTAAGATTGTGTCTAAAGCGGATACTCCACGTTCAAACATAATAAAAAATAAAAAAGGAATTATGTATCGCCGCAATCGCCGACATTTGATACAATGTACTAGTCCAAATATAAAACGAACCAGTTGTAATGAAAGCTCTGTATTGAGTGACACGGAGGAGAATTATTATTCAGGAGATGATGAAAATATAGACAACTTTTCATGTCACATAAAACCGGATAATTATTCTCCCCCGCTCACACGTCGTAAATTGAAAGAAAGTAAAAATATGTAAGTTGTAGTTTTGTAAGCTTTAGTACTAAGTAGTAGTAGTATCTAGTTAGTTAAAAAATATACATACCTATGAAATTTCATCGAATCTGTTTCTAATTTTTTTGGCATATTTTTGAAAATATTTGAAATTCATGCCAAGTAAAAAAAAAACCTGTCATGATAAGTTATACGGGACTCGAACCCGTAACCTTTCAAACAAGGCATGCATAACGGTCATACATATTATAAGTACTTATATTTAATTTCTTTGTGTTCTAAGTTTGGGTGCTGGTATTAGTTGTTTAATAAACTGTATTTACTAGTTTTTTTTTTGTTAAGGAAAGGGAGTGTGCGATTACCCAATAATTATTTGAGGGGAAGATGTTGTGGGTGGTCGTAGCATGTCATAGAAATTAAGTTAGTTAACAAGTTGTGTAAGAAAATAGAAATCTATTTTGAGGGGAAGATGTTGTGGGTATTCGGGTATTTTATAATTATTTCGGTGTGACTTTTATTGTATTACCGACGTTTACCTAATAAATCAGTTACCAACCTAATCTCGTGTCTATAATACATAACAAATTGCTATTTTAAAGTCAAATTTTACTGCAAGTAGTGTCATTACTCAATTAAAATCAATTTTTGCCCGTCACGGTATTCCAAATATTCTAATCTCTGATAATGGTCCACCATTTAGTAGCAAAGAGTTCAGTAATTTTGTAAAGATTTGGGACATTGAACACATAACATCCAGTCCTTATTTAAGTCGTTCAAATGGGATGGTAGAAAGAACAGTTGGAACTATAAAAAATATGTTAAAAAAATGTCATGCTGATAATTCAGATCCATATTTAGCACTACTATCTTATAGAAATACACCTAAGTACAGTAAATACTCACCTTCAGAATTATGTATGTCGAGAAGCTTAAGAACTTTAGTCCCCATTAGTGAAAATAACTTGCAGTTTAAGGTAATAAATAATGATAAATTAAAGGATACAATTAAAAAACAAAAATTAAAATCATCCATTTATTATAATAAAAATAGTAAACACTTGAAACCGTTGTCTGTAGGTGATCATATCATGTTTAAACATAAGCCAAACAGTTGTTGGGTTCCAGGCATCATTTCACAAGTAGGTCCAGAGCCACGTAGTTTTGTTATTAACAGTCCAGAAGGAACATTCCGTAGAAATAGGCAACATATTTTGAAACCATCTCATTCCATTGACACTTTTGATAATTTACAGCCACATAATAATGTAAATGTGTCACCAGCAGAACCAAAAGCCACATCTGATTTACCTATTGTTAGTGATAAGTCAAAATCTAGATATGGGCGTACTTATAAAATACCTGAAAGACTAAATATTTAACAATAATTATTACAGTCATATGATATTATAGTTTGCATTTGCTATGTGTATTATTACAAGTATACATAAGCAGATCAATCTGTAAACTTTGTCATTGAGTTAAAGTTATACTTACATTAGTAAAGTCATTCTCATTTAAGTAAATAGTTTTTGTTTGATTCTAAGTTCAAAAAAATAAAAGAGTAATGTTTGAATAAATTTGTCCAATAGTCATTCTGTGTAAAATATGTTTGAAAAAACCTTGTGATATTATTGGTACCTATTTTTACATACAAAGTGTAGGTATTGTATCAAATATATATTTATAGAGATATTTTATCTAATTGTTAGAAAACAATATTTTTATGTTTTCAGTAAGTAAATAAGTTGCATTTAATATGCTATGTAAAAGTAACTTAGTTATTTAAATGGAAATGTTAAAATGTCGATTCACAGATAAGTTTAAAAGAAATGTCAATATGTTTTTTTTAAGCCTAGATTAAGCACATTGAGCCATAATGAACATACTTTGTTTAAAATTATTGTCATTTGCAACGTTTTGTTGTTTATGATTAGATAGTTAAAATATTGATTAGTAAAGGTTACATTTGTCAGTTGCATAAAATTGTAAGCCAATCATTCTTTGTTTTGTAAAATGAAAGATGTTTAAAATTATAAGCAATCAGTCTTTGTTTTGTAAAATGAAAGATGTTTAAAATTATAAGCAATCAGTCTTTGTTTTGTAAAGGAAAGAAAAGAAAGATGTTAGTTAGTCAGTTGTCATTAAATTAAAAATTGTAAGCAATTATTCTTTGTTTTGTAAAAGGAAAGATGTTAGGTAGTATTATTAAAACAGTGTAATATGGCAACACTTGGGAGGTTGTCTCTTCCGTTCCCGGCTAGATAGACGGGCACATGTCTTAACACATTACCTATAATATGTCTGTACTTAAAATAGAAATAAAGATCATATAAATTGAAGACTTCAAGTACTTATTCAACCACAAACCTAATAAATCTATTAATAATAAAAACAAATCGGCTTGCAGATTCGGTCCGACATGAAGTACATCATTGAGAGACACTCCAGAATGAGTTTTAGCACTAGCGTCCAAAACCACGCGTAAGCTATCCTTGTCCGGGCGAACAACAGCATGATGCGGTATATAATACCCTTCGTCTGTCAATTCAGAATCGGGTACCAGTGATAAATAACCATTGTCTATGTAGTCGTTTATAGTCTTGTTATAATTCTCGCGTAAACCATCAATATGTTTAAATTTGCGTTCCAATGTAAAATAGCGACGAAGAGCTACTGCGCGCGAGTTACCTAATTCGGACGGATCCTTGCAAAAAGGTAAGTCCACATAATATTTACCATCCCGACAAGCGACTGTCGAATTAAAAATATTTTCACACTCAACCTCGTCAGGACTTAGAAAGTGTTTAGAGGGTATTTCTTCTAATTCGAAGAATTTCTGCAAACTTGACTCAATGTCAGTATGCGCGAGCGCGGTAAAAGAAGCAGAAGGCTGCCGTTGTTGCGTGCGCGGGCTAACATCGCATGGGACGTCACCCATAAGTACGTAGCCAAAGCTAGTAAGTAAAGCGGGCGGTGCGATATTACCCGAGTCTATCCGTTTACCCAAGTAAATATAAGGAAATAGTTGTGCTCCCAGTACCACATCTATGTTGCCTGGTATATTCCAAGTTAAATCTGCGAGCGGTAAATTATTTAAAAAAGAAAAATCTTCGTATACCTCAATGTGTTTAGAGGGAAGTCGATCAGTAATACAGTCAACTACAAGAGCGTGAATGAAGTACTTAGTGTTGGGATTGACGCGTGATTCTATATTAAAATTTATGTAACCGTGAACTGGTCGCGAGGTCATACCAACTCCGTTTAAGCGTTTGCAACAATCTATCGTTATTAGATTATTTTGTGACCCATTATCTAATAAACAGCGAATAATTAATTTATCATTACTATTATAACACTTAGCGTAGACTTGGGCCGTCGATAATAATATAGTGCTACTAGGTTTCAACTCTGAAGCGAGTAAAACGGAAGCAATATTATGGTTATGTTGCGGAGTAAAGTTACTGCTAGTTTCAATGCTCTGTGGCGCGGGCGCTAATGTCACGTGTGGTGAGAAAGCGCGGGCGAAGAAGAGGTGTGCGCTCGAGGCTCGCCC
Source organism: Elophila nymphaeata (assembly GCA_955850985.1). Lineage (NCBI taxonomy): Eukaryota > Metazoa > Arthropoda > Insecta > Lepidoptera > Crambidae > Elophila > Elophila nymphaeata. The sequence goes on along the minus strand of OY039078.1, from coordinate 25,272,930 downwards.
GAATCGGCGGGAACAATATTATGCGAAGTACGATCGTTATTATCACGATTAAATTGTAACGAAGTATGATGTCGGCCTTTACAATTCGAACAAACATTTTTTGATTGACACCTACTAACCGTATGCAATAAGCTAAGGCAATTTACGCAACCATTCCTAGCTTTAATTATCTCAAAACGTTTGTGAGGATTACTAATAATTTTAAATGTCGGACAAGAATACAAGCTGTTATGCTCCGCGTCATTACATAACAGACAACGATGGGTTTGCATCAGTTTGCATAGAAACATGCGCGGTCGATTTGTCATTACTAGAAACAAACGACTTAAATGTGTTATTATTATTAAAGGTAGAATCGCGAGACATACTCTTACGATTAATACTAGCGTTCGCTCGCGGTTCCGTCTGTGAATTATTGCTACGCGAACGTTCAAGGACCTTCACGTGGTCTTGAATAAAAGAAATAAAATCATTACAAGTAGGCATATCTTTAGAGCTGATTGAAGCCTCAAAGTTTTGTAATGTTTGCGAATCAATTTTACATAAACCGCATTGTAAAATTATGAAATCAGTTAAGTCGGGAATATCTAACTGCTTTAAAGCCGCTAATGAAGACGAATATTTTTCAATAAAGGAGTTTAAGCTTACAGACGTAGCTACGCAATTTTTTATATCTCAAATATTGTTAAGATAATGAACACCCAAACTGCGTTTGTCTTGGTATTTTTTGACCAGACTATTCCAAATAATATTATAGGTTTCGCCTGTAGGCACGATCCCTGCGGTCATCTTAAGTGCACCGTGGGTTAGTTTACCCATTAAATATTGCACACGCTGCGAGTCAGTCAATTGTGTATTTAAATGTATATTATTGCGAAATATTTCATAAAAAATAGGCCAGTTTTCTGTTTTCCCGTCAAAGCTGGGTAATTCAATAGGCGGAAGTTTAATTTTACTCGACTCACAAGAAGAAGAAGAAGCGGTTTTGGAGTCCTCATTCATGCGTTTAGGCGATAACAATTTATTACGAGCATATTTAATACTCGAATATAAATCTTCAAAACAACTCAAACTACTATAATCAAGTTTATAATTAGGTTCATTCTCTAATCCTAATTCATTAATTTGATCAAGAATCGCTTCAAATTTTGTATGCAATTCACTGATATTTTCAGTTTCACGTAAAAAGTTTTCATTCGCGCGTGAATCAAATGAAGAAATATTTTTCGACAATTCATATAAACGATTAATCCTTTCAAAAATGGTTTCCTTCTTAGAAATCAAAGACAATAATTTAGCCTCAGAAATCGTTAAAGACTGTGAAGTAACCATTATTTTAGGCAAAAAATAAACAAATTATTAAAAGTATTTCAATGTAAAATAGTAATGTGTGAACGGTGTAATGGCGGCCAGCGAATAAACCGTGCAACGATTACGTTCGGTGTAAATGCGGCACTTTGTGTTAATAAAAAATAAATTAAGATATTCTTATGCGGGCTTTTTTTATGATGAACTATTATATTAAAACAATATATAGATGATTAATAATAGAATAAAGCGTCACTTTACCAAAAATTACGTAAAGTGAATGTAATTTAGCGGGATTAATATTTGCGTCTGCGGGTAGATTGTATTAATCTTATAATATATTATGAAGTTTAATAATTAAATAGCGGAAAATAGGTAGCATTCAGGCTCGAAATGGACCATAAGAGATGGTGAAGCGTGTAAATAGCTACCATCTATAAAAAATATGGGGCGAATTTGGGCAATTCCTGGTGGAGCGGCGAACTTAATGACTAACAACGGCTATAGACAAAACATCAACAATCTGGCAAAATAGGTCGGATAAACGTAACGCACGACTCACCCGATGCTTCACCGATCATCAGCCTTCAGACCTAAAGTAGATAGGCACAGCCACTGCTCGCACTAGTCCTGCGATTATAGGTACTCCAGTCCACCAGTTGCACCAAACACAATATGCGAAAGTCACTAATATCTTCTCGCGGGCGTAATAAGAAATTATTATAATAAGCACTTGACGTAATAATCAAGTTAAAATGCGATCACGGCGAAAGTTTTCAAAATATGTGTTATTGCGGCGTAGCGAAAAAACAGAAGAAAAATGCGCGGGAACCGTTTTTGATGCATGACAAAATGGTGGCACGGAATCGCGCCTTTTGAGCCATCTGTCCGAATCACAGACTCCACACCAGATGGCGTCGGCGAGCACATCTACCAAACTAAAATGCCAGTATTGATGTGAAAATATATAAATAATAAATATGTATATAAAAAAAGACGCCTAACGCGGCAGAAAAAGCTCGCAATATGAATGTTGCGTTTGGAGAGGGGACTGCTAATAAGCGCACCGTACGATTTTGGTTTAAATGCTTTCGTGATGGAAATTTTGATTTGAAGAACGGACCACGTGGAAGACCGCCCACACAGGTGATTCACAATGAATTGAAAGAGATGGTGGAAGCCGATCCGAGCCAAACTACCCAGGAATTAGCGGCATGGCTTAACGTTACCTTACCAACAATATTGACTCATTTGCGTCAAATCAATAAAATAAAAAAATATGAAAAATGGGTGCCTCATGATTTGACTGATCTGCAGAAAGATACGCGTGTTGAAACTTGTGTTGCCTTGTTGAATCGATACAGAAATGAAGGAATATGGGATCGAATAGTGACATGTGATGAAAAGTGGATTCTTTACGATAACCGTAAGCGAAAAATGCAATGGCTGACCCCAGGTCAAACGCCGCAACAGTGTCCTAAAGCAAAGCTTACCAATAAAAAGGCAATGGTAACTGTTTGGTGGTCTCAGCATGGTGTTATTCACTATTGCTTTCTCCAATCTGGTCAAGCAATAACGGCAGATGTCTACTGTGCTGAACTCCGAACAATGATAGCAAAACTTGCAGTGAAACAGCCCCGACTCATAAATCGATCTTCACCATTATTGCTCCATGATAACGCGAGACCTCATCAACAATACTGGCATTTTAGTTTGGTAGATGTGCTCGCCGACGCCATCTGGTGTGGAGTCTGTGATTCGGACAGATGGCTCAAAAGGCGCGATTCCGTGCCACCATTTTGTCATATTAAGAAAAAACGGTTCCCGCGCATTTTTCTTCTGTTTTTTCGCTACGCCGCAATAACACATATTTTGAAAACTTTCGCCGTGATCGCATTTTAACCAACGAATTAGGAATGATATAGAAGCATAACTCCCTAACGAAGCCCGCTAAAACATGGTCCCAAACTCATACAATTAAACTGATAATACTAACGCGATACGCACACTGACAAAACAAAATACCTTGCTAAATTTATTTTCTACTCATCAATTCGTCAACCCATTCATTTGGTGCGCATCTTTACTTAGTAGGATAATATTAAGAGTGAAACGGAAATATCAAACCCCAGCGAGTTCGTGTGAAACGGATTATTAAGCGGTACACGCCCAAAGTATGTTACCTACTCTACTAACAGCGGCGAGGATGGTGTAATACAATAGGTGTCAAGTCATAATAAATATGAGTCGGCATCTATAGAATAGAATAGAATAGAATAGAATAGAATTTTATTTGCATAAACATGTGTACAATACATTTTGTTCTTGGTGTTATTGAACTAAAGAATATGATCTTACATGTTTTACCGCAATGGCATGCAAAAAGTATTGAACAAACCACTTTAACTTACAAAAAAAAGAATATACATCGTGTTCATCAAATTATAATTATTATTTAGAGGTACCGATTAATTATCTATATAAATTTGTCATTAATATAGTCAGTTACAATGTTACAGTCATAAAGTAATAAATAACATGTCAGGTCATAAACATGTATCAATTATTGCACTATTCACATTTGAGTCAAAATTTGTCATTTAAAAAGTCCCTAATATTATAATATGATTTGTCAACTAATAGTCGTTTCAATTTTATTCTAAATGTATGTGTATTTAACTGTTTTATGTCCGTGGGAATTTTATTGTATATTTTTGGAGCCATGCATAAAATACTCTTTTGAAGAAAACTAGTTCTGGCAGAGTGTAAGCAAAGTCGTTCAACATCTCGCCTATTCCGTTTAACTTTATCTGACAATCGTTCAAACAACTCAGAGTTATTCCTTACAAACATGGCTGTCTCAAATATATAAAGTGACGGAAGTGTCAGAATTTTATATTTCCTAAAAAAGGGCCTACATGTGTCTGTGATGCACAATCGAAACATAGCTCGTAAACATCTTTTTTGCATTTTAAAAATAATAATGTTGTCAGTGGAGTTTCCCCAGAATATGATGCCATACCTAAGTACCGATTCAACTAGACCGTAATAAGCTGTAAGCAAAGCATTAGTATTAATTATAAATGAAAGTTTATACATGGCATATGCTAAACTACTAACTTTTTTACTCATTTCAAAGATATGATTTTTCCAATTTAACCTCTTATCAATTATTAGGCCGAGGAATTTAGCCGTGTCGACTTCTTTAATAGCATCATCTTTATAAGTCACCTTAATACTTGAGGATGTTTGGGGTCTTTGCATAAAATGCATGATATTAGTTTTCATTACATTAATTCTTAAATTATTATTATTCATCCATGATATGACTGAAGTTAATGATTCATTAATCTCTAACTCGTATGTAGATATATTATTACACCTAACACAAATTGTACTATCGTCTGCGAATAGCATAATTGCTTGATTAGTAGCCATTGGCATGTCATTTACATATATTAAAAATAAAAGTGGACCCAGTACACTACCCTGTGGTACACCATAAGAGATTGTACGATCACGTGATTTAAATATTTCCTCACATTTTGTAGAAAAATTAAATTTACAAATTTCAGTCATCTGGTGACGATTTGAAAGGTATGATTTAATCAACTTCAACACATTACCTCTAATACCATATTTCTCAAGTTTTTTTATCAATATGTCATGATTGACGTAGTCAAACGCTTGCGTCAAATCACAGTATATGGCACACACCGGAGTGGTTTTGTCAACTTGAATCATTACATTTTTTAAAAAGTCATAAATTGCCAAGTTAATTGATTTATTTTTTCTAAAACCCTTTTGCTCCTTGCAAAAAATGTTATGGGTTTCAAAATAGCTATATAATTCATTATAATAATACTTTTCAAATACTTTCGAGAACACAGAATTTAGAGCAATAGGTCGATAACATTCCATCAATTCTTTATTATCTTTTTTAAATAATGGTCTTATTATGGTCGTTTTTAAATCTTGAGGAAATATACCTGTTTCAATTGACAAATTTATTATGTGACTTAAATGATGACATATAAATTCATTTACAGATTTGATAATTTTTGTTGAAAACCCATCATATCCGACACTATTACTATTTTTTAGTTTCTTTATTATTACTTTGATTTGTTGGTGCAAACATGGTGCTAAAAACATTGATCTTGATCTATTTAAAATATTTAACCCGACATTAATACCGCAATTGTCAGAAGGTTTTATTTTGTCTATAAAATAATCATTAAAAGCATTAGCCATCGTATTTGGATCAGAGATGTAGTCATTATTTATCTTGATTGTCCTAATACTTCCTTTTGGCTTATTAAGTCTTACTTTGTTAATGATTTGCCAGGTTGTTTTAGTCTTATCCATTGATGTATTAATTTTATGATTATTTTGAGTCAATTTTGTTAGTGTTATAATTTTTTTTAATAATTTGGAATAGTCATTATATTTGGTTTTATTGCTATTTGTAGGGTTTTTTCTAAAGATCCACAATAATTTACGTTTCTTTTTGCTACAAACTTTAATACCCCTAGACATCCATTTCGGTTTACTAAAAACTTTTACTCTAATTTTTTTATGACACGCGACTCATAAAAAAATATACGAGTGTACAATGTGTTTGTGTTCCGACCCGACAAACTTTAAGGGCATTTTCTACAGATAATTTAATCGTAGAAAAACCCCCATATGTTGGGTCGAAACTCAGTTCCCTTCGAGTGACAGCCATTTTAATTATTAATCATCATTTAGGGGGTGCCTTTAGTAAAAGTAGAATATCTCGTTAAGTTTAAGTTACACGGACTTTTAAAAAATACTGCCGTGTAGCTAAAAAGTGTGGCAATCTTATAAGTGTCACTAAAGCACAAAAACTCATATTACGTTGTTAAAAAGTAATAATAATCTTGTTTTTCTCCAAAAAATTACATTTCTCTGATTTATACTAGAAATATTCCTATTATTGCATATTTTTTATGATTTTATTTACAACTGTTTGAGTTTTGATAAAAAACGGTATCAAAATTATAGCCCAATGTTGTCCTGTGCGACACAAAAATTTGGTATTCGCGCCAGTGCTTGTCTTTAAAACCGAAGAGGTAATTTTGAACAATTACTCTCATATGTAAAATGTTTAAAGTTTGTTAATAAACTGATTGTTTTTCTAGACTGCAAAGTTATTTTTACCCTAATTTAAAGATAATTTTAAATTGAACTAAAATGTTCAATATCATGATTATTCAAGATTGAGGAAAAAAAATGTCCGTCTTTAAAAATACCTATAATTTAAAAAAAAAAAGTGTTGGGTTATAATTTTGATACCGTGTTTTAGCAAAACTCAAATAGTTGTAAATAAAATCATGACAAATGTGTGATAATAGAAAGATTTCTAGTATAAATCGGAGAAATGTAATTTTTTTGTGTATTTTTTTGGAGAAAAATTAGATTATTTTAATTTTTTAACAGCGTAATATGAGTTTTTTGTGTTTTAGTGACGCTTATTAGATTGCCACACTTTTTAGCTACCCGGCAGTATTTTTTTTAGGTCCGTGTGACTTAAACTTAACGAGATATTCTACTTTTACTAAAGGCACGCCCTAAACGATGATTAATAATTAAAAAGGCTGCCACTCCGAGGGAACTGAATTTTGACCCCATATACGGGGGTTTTTCTATGATGAAATTATCTGTAGAAAATGCATTTAAAGTTTGTCGGGTCGGGTAACTAACACATTGTATGGCTCTAGACTTTTGGAAACTAAAAAGTTATTTTATTTCTAGCTGTACTTATCAAATACTTATTTTAAAATGCAGAGAAAAATCTTATTTTCTGCATATTATACAACATTTAACAAAAATAAGGCACAACCTCAAAGTATCTTACTATTAGAAAAATGCACTGAAAAAAATCAACTTGCCTCAGGCGGGACTCGAACCCGCACCTTCCACAATCCGGGTGGACGCGTTAACCAATTTCGCCACCGAGGCACTGCTTTTCGCTGTCGAAATTTGTCAGTGCTTGGTGCTTATGTTTTTATGGTAAACATCGTTTCATCAAATCTTTGAAATTTGCACTTCCAAGACCCGAACGAAATATTTTTGCAAATATTTGACGCCCAGCTAAGATGAAACTACCTTACATTATGGAATAATTTTATTTTTGCGTTAACAAACGCGTAAATATAATACTAGAAAAACGCACTGAAAAAAATCGACTTGCCTCAGGCGGGACTCGAACCCGCACCTTCCACAATCCGGTTTTTCTAGTATTATATTTACGCGTTTGTAAACGCAAAAATAAAATTATTCCATAATGTAAGGTAGTTTCATCTTAGCTGGGCATCAAATATTTGCAAAAATATTTCGTTCGGGTCTTGGAAGTGCAAATTTCAAAGATTTGATGAAACGATGTTTACCATAAAAATATAAGCACCAAGCACTGACAAATTTCGACAGCGAAAAGCAGTGCCTCGGTGGCGAAATTGGTTAACGCGTCCACCCGGATTGTGGAAGGTGCGGGTTCGAGTCCCGCCTGAGGCAAGTCGATTTTTTTCAGTGCATTTTTCTAGTATTATATTTACGCGTTTGTAAACGCAAAAATAAAATTATTCCATAATCTTACTATTACACAAATTAACCGATTGCAGTAATTAATTACAATTAACAGTAAGTAATTTTCAAATAGGTCATTGTTGGATGTCCTTGTAGATTTTTGCTTATGCCGTACAATTTTTGTAAAGTAAGTAATCTATTTTGATTGTAAAATTATTCAAAGTAGGAAATTTGTAACTATTTTGGTGCCAATTTCTTAAACAAATTTTTTTTTTTTTATTGTAACGATTCAGAAACCGATTTCAAACAAACAACTTTGAGGTCGTCCTTTATCTCTATTGCACCTTGCATAATACAGGATCTATCGAATTTCGGTTAGTTTTTCAAAAGTAAGTAGCATATACAATTCCCATGATATTTAATAGTTTTTTATTGGTAATCTTATGATTGAAGGTCATTGTTCATAGTAAAATTTAAGCATCGTTATAGGTGTTTATTGGTAAACTCCTTTAAGAAGAGTGCTAGGCTTTTAAACTAGTTATAGCTAGACTAACAATCTTGATATTGTAACTGATATTGATATATATTATTAATATATCTATATTATGCACAAAAAATATGAAACTATATATTATCGAGCCCTAATGCTGTGCTTACCTGTTAATTCAAGGACACTTGGCTTAGTTATAAGCTAAAGGTATCAAAATAGATCCAGCATTTTTTTTGACAACCCTCTACCATCCTATACGAGTAGGCAATTATCGCTCGCACGGGGTCTCAGTCGGCGTACTTGTTTACTTATACTATGGTATTATGGATAGAATGATCTTCTAAATATTGGCTGCCAATTTTTTGTCAGCTGTAATTTCGCGCCATAATTTGCGTTTTGTATTCACTGGGCAAGTAGGTGAACAAAACCCGTTATACGTTCCACGGAAAATCATTATTATTTTTATTTAGTTTATAACGATTTGAATCCAATATCTATGGATTATTATGTCTTCATGTATATGAATATACCTATGTCTTCATTCTCAAAACGTATAGAGCACACTTTACTGGCATTAGTTGGTAACGAGTCATCATCTCTTCTTTCTAATCGGAAAGCTGCAATGCACTGATCGTCGAATATCTTTTTTGAGGAAACTCAAATAAATATGTTATTAATAAGAAACAGCAGAAAATCCAATTTTTAAAAACTCTATACTTAATATTAAATGTTTAGTTTAATAGCAACATATTAAAAACTGGTTGGCTACTGATTGCATAACACAGGCAACTCAAGACGAACAAAACATGAAATTACTTTACTTACATGAGATAAATTATCCCGGTTTGGTTTTTACTGCCTTCTTTCCGTCTTTTACACCACTTTACCGCACAGGAGGTCATTTTTGTCCTTGGGAAATGAGCTGTTTATTATATTTTTCGCAAAACTAAATGACACGGACGCTTGTCGCGGCAGACTGATGGACGCGTTGATAGTACTTTTTCGGCCCCGCCCACTTGGGGATAGTTTGCGTGGAACGATTTTTTGACGGAGTTCGTGTTCTATATCATTCCTAATTCGTTGATTTTAACTTGATTATTACGTCAAGTGCTTATTATAATAATTTCTTATTACGCCCGCGAGAAGATATTAGTGACTTTCGCATATTGTGTTTGGTGCAACTGGTGGACTGGATTACCTATAATCGCAGGACTAGTGCGAGCAGTGGCTGTGCCTATCTACTTTAGGTCTGAAGTCGGCAATTTCATACTTTAACCCCTAATCCTACTAATATTATAAATGCGAAAGTAACTGTCTGTCTGTCTGTCTGTCTGTTAAGCTTTCACGTCTAAACCACTGAACCGATTTTGATGAAAATTGATACAAATATAGATTAGATCTCGGGGAAGGACATAGGCTACTTTTTATCGCGAAAAAAAGGTTGTATGGGTTGAAAAAGGGGATGAAAGTTTGTATGGAAGTTCGTCATTTTTAAAGATAGAACCACGAAACTTTGAATTTAGGCACTTAATAAGACAAAAAGAAACATTTGTTCTAATCCTACTAATATTATAAATGCGAAAGTAACTCTGTCTGTCTGTCTGTCTGTCTGTTAAGCTTTCACGTCTAAACCACTGAACCGATTTTGATGGAAATTGATACAAATATAGATTAGATCTCGGGGAAGGACATAGGCTACTTTTTATCGCGAAAAAAAGGTTGTATGGGTTGAAAAAGGGGATGAAAGTTTGTATGGAAGTTCGTCATTTTTGAAGATAGAACCACGAAACTTTGAATTTAGGCACTTAATAAGACAAAAAGAAACATTTGTTCTAAGATTTTTGATATTTTGACCTGTATGGGGGTGAAATAGTGGATGAAAGTTTGAATGGGACTTCGTCATTGTTAAAGATAAAACCATGATACTTTGAAATTAGGTACTTAATAAGAAAGAAAGAAATATTAGTTCTAGGATTTTTGAAATTTAGACCCGTGTGGGGATGAAAATTGGTATGGAAGTTCGTCATGGTTATAGATAAAACCATGAAACTTTGAATTTAGACACTTGATAAGAAATGAAGATCCAATCCAAGATGACGGTTGTGACTTTTTAATATAATCTCGATATGGGTATCACTTTTGTGGTTTTCGGAGGTCCCGATTAGATCCAAGATGGCGGACGCGACTTTTTGACAAAATGTCAATATGGGTATCGTTTTCGTGGTATTTGGGGGTCCGGATTACGAATAAAGCATCTATAACGAGATCCAATATGGCGGACGTGACTTTTTGACAAGATGTCAATAGGGGTATCATTTTCGTGGTTTTCGGAGGTCCCGATTCCTAATACACCATCAATTTTGAGATCCAAGATGGCGGACGCGACTTTTTAACATAATGCCAATATGAGTATCGTTTTCGTGGTTTTTAGGGGTCCGGATTACGAATAAAACATCCATTTCGAGATCCAAGATGGCGGACGCGACTTTTTGACGAAGTGTCAATATGGGTATCATTTTCGTGGTTTTTGGGGGTTCTGATTCCGAATAAAACATCGATTTTGAGATCCAAGATGGCGGACGCGAATTTTTAACATAATGTCAATATGGGTATCGTTTTTGTGGTTTTTGGGGGTTTTGAATCCGAATAAAACATCGATTTTGAGATCCAAGATGGCGGACGCGAATTTTTAACATTATGTCAATATGGGTATCGTTATCGTGGTTTTTGGGGGTCCGGATTACGAATAAAACATCTATTTCGAGATCCAAGATGGCGGACGCGACTTTTTGACAAAATGTCAATATGGGTGTAATTTTCGTGGTTTTCGGGGGTCCCGATTCTGAATACGACATCTATTTCGAGATCCAAGATGGCGGTTGCGACGATTTAATGTAAAATCGATATGGGTACGATTTTCGAGATTTTTGGGGGTTCTAACTCCGAATAAAACATCGATTTTGAGATCCAAGATGGCGCACGTGACTTTTTAACTTAATAGGAATATGGGTATCCTTTTCGAAGTTTTTGGGGGTCCTGATTCCAAATACATCATCTACGTCGGGATCCAAGATAACAGATGGGACTTTTTGATATAAAAGCGATTTGGGTATCCATTTCGTAGTTTTCGGGTGTCGCGATTTCAAATACGTCATCAATTTCTAGATCCAAGATGGTGGACGCTACTTAACTTATTATTAATATGGATATCATTTTGGTGGTTTACAGGGTTCCATTTTGATATCCAAGATGGTGGACGTGACTTTTTAGCTTAATCGCTTTCACGCTTAACACCTGAACCGAATTTATTGAAATTTGGTACAAAAATAGACGAAACCTCGAAAGGGAATAAAAGCTACTTACCTTTTTTGTGAAAAAGGGAATGAAGGGGTTGAAATATGAGATGAAAATTTTTATGCGATTCCTCATTACCGAAGATAAAACCATGAAACGCAAATATTGTTCTAGAGTTTTTGAAATATTGACCCATGTGGGGATGAAAGGTTGCGTGTAAGTAGCAAAGGAAGGAAAAACATAAAATGGTAGATTGTAAAAATGCCATTTACTGTAGTGCACTGTAGTTTGTATGTGTGTTTTTTGCATAATAAGTACCTACACAAAAAAAAATCTGCCTAAAGTAATTATTCCACGCGGACGAAGTCGCGGGCAAAAGCTAGTATGTTATAAATGTCATAAAAGTCACTGAAGACATACGTGAGGGCATGGAGGGTTCACGATTGACGGTTTTAGTCCTCATTGATTTTTCTAATGCTTTCAACGCCGTTGATCATGATACTCTTCTTGCAATCCTCTCTCATTTGCGGGTCCTTCCTCCTGAACTGGACTGGTTTTCTTCTTATCTTCAGGGACGCAAGCAAGCGGTTCGTGCCGATGACTCTTTGTCCGAGTGGTGCGAATTAGCGGCTGGCGTTCCTCAAGGCGGCATACTATCTCCTCTTCTTTTTTCTGTTTTTATAAACCCCATTTCTCCCATTATTTCTAACTCTCATCATCTGTATGCGGACGATCTGCAGATTTATGCGCAAGCGGAAGTCAATGGGCTGGCCAATGCTGTGCAAACCATTAACAATGATCTCCAAGAAATTGCCATTTGGTCTAAGAAGTTTGGCATCAGTGTTAATCCGGCCAAATGTCAGGGAATTATAGTTGGCAGTTCTCGCACTTTGTCAAGACTGGATATGACTTCTATTGCGCCCCTCTATTACGGTAGTACCACAATCGAATTAATGCCTCAAGTCGTCAATTTGGGTCTCTGTATTGACAGCACATTAAGCTGGCGGCCTCAAGTTGACTGTATAAGTCGTAAAGTCATTGGGATTTTAAGGTCATTCTATCGTTTTAAACACTTCCTTCCAATATCTACGAAGATCCTCTTAGTAAAGTCCACTATTTTTCCTATCCTCGATTATGCTGATGTGTGTTACGCTGATATTACTCAGGAACTTCTTAATAAAATGGATCGCTTACTCAATAATTGTATTCGTTTCATCTATGGTCTGCGTAAATACGACCATATTTCTTCATACCGACGAGAGCTCAAATGGCTGACAATTCGTCAAAGACGGGACTTAAGAATCCTCTCCACACTTTATTCTATTATTAATGATCCATGTGCACCTGGATACTTGAAATGCAAATTTCAGTATTTAGGTGCTTCTCATAACCGTATTCTTCGATCAGACAGCAGACTTACTCTTTCAACACCTTTTCACCGTACTGGTTTTATTTCTAACTCCTTTACTCTTCAAGCAATACGACTCTGGAATGCTCTCCCGCCTTCCATTCAAAGGGCAAAGAATAAACTTGCGTTCAAAAATCTTGTTCGCAGCTACTACTTGAATTCAACAAACGATTGACTGCAACCATTATGTTGTTGGAAAAGATTGACATTAATTAATTTATATTTTATGGAATAATTTTATTTTTGCGTTTACAAACGCTTTTTCTAATTTATATTTATTTATATTTATTATTATTGTATTATTGACGTATATATGTATTATTACCACTATGTATTTATTGCAGATATTATGTTAATGTTTAGTTTATTATTTTATGATCTTGTATTTACCTTGTATGTAAGTATGTACTTATATTGATTTTCCGTACGTATGTATTTTCTATGGTTTTTATATTTATATATCTAAATCATTATAACGGTACTCACTCTACGCACCACCTAATTGAAATCTCTGTACCCAGCTCTCTGGTTGACTGGTAGAGAATGCCTTATGGCATTAAGTCCGCCATTTGTACCTTTTTTTGTGTGCAATAAAGTTTAAATAAATAAATAAAATATCAGGTAAAAATTAAATGTTAAGAAAACACTATTTCGAATAATATTGCAGATGAAGCCACATGTATAATAAGTAATATTCATAGTATTTCTAATCCTAAAACTTACACCGTAAAACCTCGTTACACCTGACAACATACTTATAAGATATTGTTATTTATACTACTGACTAGAAACCCCCAAACTCGACCCTCCCGCAGAAACATTTGGCTAACGTTTCACGGTTGGTCATTAAAAGTTTTAAGCCCGTTTTGGATGTTTGTATTACAAATTGGCGAACAATTTGAATAATTTGTAGCAATTTGCGGCAATAGACTAAAAGCGGCTGCTGGTTGTGGACCAGTCGGTGTAAGCTATGCATTATGACTATATTATACTAGCGGTCAATGTGCGGTATATGTCCTTCACAGGTTTTCAAAATATCTACATACCAGATATCCAGTCCGGAAGTTTTGGAACCCATTCAATGCAAACAAACAAGCAATCAAATATTTCAGCTCTTTATAATACTAGTTTAGTATAGAATAGATATAGACTAGCTGTCGATATCCCAATTTTGCAACATTTTTCATTGATTCTCAGCTCCTACTAGACGTTCAGCTCATTAGTCGTAGCGTGATGTTATAATTATAACCTTCCTCGATAAATGGACTATAATAATTATTCAATTTGTATCAGTAGTTGCTGAGATTCGCGCGTTCAACCTGTTGCATCCGGATCGATTTTAGAATGGAATAACATATAACTTTATTGTATATCAGCCAATTTAAAGATTTAGTTGTTTGTTTTTTTGCATATATTCGAACGTATATTTGGCGACAGTTTTCGTAGGGTAGACAGTAGATTATCGTTAATTTGTTAGATATAATTATTAATCCAGTGAGGGTAGTTTTGTATTTTTCGTTGATGCCTCTCGCTGGAGCGCCGCGCGGCCAGTGTGGTCGGAACGAAGCCGTGAACGCAACGCGCACGAATTGTTGTTGCACCGAGATAAACGGACATTGTGAAGTATCGCCGTATTTGTGCCGTGCTATTGTGATGTTGTTTCGTTCGATAAAATAATCGCCACCCTCTGGATTAGTCGGCGCCGACAGGCGTAACCCCCTGGTAGCAGCAAACCGGTGAGTAGGCTTTCAGCGTTTATGCAGAAGGACTATCACTGGAATACATTTTCTTCTTAGTTTTTTCTTGTTAAATTTCCTAACGCGTCCCGAATCGCGAGGCGCGTACACAACAAAACAAACAAATTCTTCAGCTTTATAATATTAAGTATAGATTAGAAAAAATACACTGAAAAAAATCGACCTGCCCTAGGCGGGAATCGAACCCAGCATCTTCCGCAATCCGGGCGGCAGCGTTAACCACCGAGGCTCTGCTTTCGCTGTCGAAATTTGTCAGTGCTTGCTGCTTATGTTTTTATGGTAAACATGTTTCATCAAATTTGCACTTCTAAAATATTATTTTATTCTTTTTGTTTCCTATACAGTCCACTTTTACACCAGTTCTTTACACCTTCAGTGCCCCAACAAATATAAAAGCTAAAACAGATGTTCTCCAAATCATCTCAGCAATCCAGCTAACTCTGCTTCTCTGTAAAGCCTGACTACAGCAGAAATGCATTGAATCGAGCCGAATCGCATTTATTCCTTTGGCGTCGATCTCAGACGAATCAAATCGAAATATTCATTCATCACAACTCTTCGTCGAAGTAGATGGTTTTTGCATCATGATTAGGATGAAGAAATGTTTTTATTTCAAATTCTTTTTGATGAAGAAGAGGAGAACGTAAGAAAAATGAATCGCCGTGCTTCAAAATACTGGGCACACGACAATAATCTAAAAAAATAAATAACTACGGTGAACTTCATCATTTACATGCAGATTTTAAAAGAACCCTGTTAAAATATTTCAATATTTTTAACCTATGAAAAAATATTAAAATATGTAATTTATGTTTTAATTATAAAAATTCGTTGGCACGTATCCGCTATCCCAGCGTCGACTGAGCTGAGTCACGTCGAGTCGATACGAATCGAATTGGCGAAGAAATTCGCCTGACGAGCAAAGCGCCCGATCTATTTGATTCGGCGCGCCGCGGCTCGTCGCTAATGGACACAGTTTCATAGTAAATGTATAGGAAGCGACTTTTTGCGATTTGATTCGACTCGACTCGGTGAGACTAGTTGACGCGAGTCTAAAAAGAGCAACTTCACATGGCTTACTTTACGAACCGAGGGTTCATGGCCTGCATCAGCGACAAATGAGTCCTTGTCCAGCATCAATGCGCCCTCATTACTCAACTAATTAGGAACCCTCCGGCCAGAGCGGGTAATGGTGCTAATACATTACCGTGTTAGTTCTACGAAACGCGAACGTCAGCAATTTGTTTACAATAACACATTCCCGGATTGCTGAGATCTTGTACAGTGTAACATCTCTCCTGGTTATTGGTTTATTTTTGTTGGTTCATTAAAGGTTTAAGCTCGTAGCACACTTATCAGTCTGAAAAAAAAGTCTCTTTTTTCCTATGAACGCTACGGAACGGCTGCTACAAAACGGCTATATAACATAGCGCTGTTCCGAGGTTCCGATACGGTTTCGAACTCAAGTGTGTACGACCTTTAGTTGCTTTTTGGTGTCAGGCGGAAGGCTCGCAACTTAACACCATTTTAGGCCTTTATTCTGAATACTTCGATCATTGAATTATTGAGTTATTTTTTCGCAACTTACCACTGTTTTGGCGACTTTGTTCTCGGTAGTTCGATTGATTACTTCGATCGTCGAACTAGTGATTTTTTTTCTCATTTGTTCGACCGTTGAACTGAAAAGAATTAAAAATTAATGAATGTATTCGGATGTAAATATGACACCTCCTCTACTTGTATGTATTTTTGTTGTATCTATAGTAGTTACATAATATTAAATATACTAACTTATTTATATATTCTATTTGTAAATATGTATTTGTTTATAATATTGTATAAAGACTAAACAGAATTTTTAATATTGGTAAACTTAAAACCATTAAGTTGCTTGACCTAAGTAATTAAAACTAGAAAGTACACTGAAAAATTCGACCTGCCCCAGACGGGATCGATTTTTTTAGTGTTTCTGGTTTTAAAAATATTTACGCGTTCGTAAACTCAAATATAATTCCATAGGTGATTAAGTACAGTTTTTTTAGGGTTCCGTACCTCAAAAGGAAAAAACGGAACCCTTATAGGATCACTTTGTTGTCCGTCTGTCTGTCTGTCTGTCTGTCAAGACCCTTTATCTCAAGAACGCGTGGACGTATCAAGCTGAAATTCACATGAAATACTCAGGTCTATTGTCCCTTTAAGCTGTGAAAATATCAAACTTCTAAGCCAAGCCAATCAAAAGATACAGCCGATTATGTCGATATTTTCAACAAATTTCCGACACTCGCAAAGGAATCAAAACCTACAGGATACTTCCCGTAAACTCAGAATCTTGAAATTTGGCATGAAGTATTGTCATATAATGCAAATATAGGAAAAATTGCGAAAATTACATTTTTTTAGTTATATAATATAATAAAAATATTTTAATAAAATGAAACTTACTACCTTATTTCTCACGAACGAATAAAGGTATCAAATAGAAATTTATACCAAATACCTAGGTCTATTGTCCCTTTAAGCAGTGAAAAAATCAAACTTCTAAGTTAACGCGATCAAAAGATACAGCAGTTTATACCGAGGAACCCTCGGTGTGCGAGTCCGACTCGCACTTGGCCGGTTTTTTTTGTATAATTGTGACACACTCTGACCGTGGGAAGCACGGCCAGATGTGCAGAAAAGAGAAATGAAAGAGTGGTTAAATTTAACACTATTTATTAGCCCAGGGCGCGGTTACTGGGCTGCTCTGGGGTTCTCGTACTTAGGGAAGAGAGACTTAGCTTCAGCGGTTAGCGCAGGAAGCGGCAGGAACCAGCATGTCTACTCCGAAACCGCGCATTCAAATCTTCGGATCCGACCGATAGCCGATCGAAGTTTATGCCGTGACCTTACTCCGAAACAATATCGGACTCGACAGTTTATATCGGAGTCACGTGACCCGTAGACAGAGAAGTGTATAGACGATTAGATAGCGTGCCGCTTGTGAGATAGACTGATAGATATGAAGTGTTACCATAATAAAATATTTTCCCATTTTTTGAGTTTAATACGAAATGCCAAAGATAATAGTTTCGTTAGGTATGTCAGTATACTATTTAAAATATTTGAATAACATTCTGTGTACATTATTACTAGTTTTAAAATGCTTTCTATTATAATGTCATTCAATGTATGGTTCTGTAGTAATTTTCAATAATTTTATATAATACTTACCATAGTAAACTGACTTATTGAACGGACTTCGTATGGGGTTTTATTACTTTTTGACTAAAATGCCGAAGAAGTACCTACCGTACTGCGAATCTCTTAAATCGACGAGCCGGTAATTTTTCATAAAAACTAGCGCACTATGTCGAGCTTGGCGTAAGTTGAAACTATATTTTCTATGAAAAATTCCTGCTTGTTGTCGATTACAGAGTCTCGAATCACTTAAGAAAATCGCACTACAGAATCTATTAAGGGTGCGTTCCAAAACCAGTGACGCCAGGGTAAAATTTACTTCGTGAATAGTCAGAGCTTGACGCTCGAAAGAGAAAAAAACATTGTTTTAGAACGCTAACGAGGAAATCTCGAGTAAAAATATGAAAACGTGACATGTCGCCATTTTAATTTGTTTATTATCATATATTGGACAACACTGCGCACGAATTTAATAAATTAACTTTGAACTTTATGTAAATAAAATACTATTTGACAGTAACCATCGTTTTTGTGTAGTTGCAAAAATAATAATTCAAAAATTTGGTCATGAATATGAAAACATAAATGATGCTCAACAGATTGACAGCTAAGTATCAGGTAAATTTTGCCGGTCTTCAGACACCGATAAAAATCGCCCCCGCGGGGTAAATTTTATTCTCCCCCAAGTCGTTCCAAAATACTAGAGCAACTGTCAGAGTAAATGTTTGTTTACCTTCGGTTTCACTCGGGTTTGTTTTTGAATTTTACTCTAAGCCGGAACGGCTTAGAGTAAAATTCACTCTACCCTGAGTAAATTGAAATTGTTTTGGAACGCACCCTAAGAAGTGCCACAGAATAAAGAAGAACTAACTAAAAATTGAAGATACCTATACAATAATACAAAGAAAAATATTATAAAATAAAAAACAACAAAATTAAACAAATTTCTTTATTGGAATATTATTTTTATTTTTGTTTGGCAAGTTACAATCATAATTAAATTTCTTTATTGTCCCTTAAACAACACAAGTTTACTATGGATATTTCAAAAATGCTGTGTTGTTACCAGCTGAGGAACGGCGTTAGGCATGAGAAATGATGATGTTAGTTTTGGTTGCCAATTTATTCGACCGGTGGCTTCAATCCATTGCTTCCTTATATCATTGTTTGATGGAAAACTATAACAAAATGACAAAATATTCAGAGATCATTTTATAGAAGCACAATATTACAAGGTTTTGTAAATTCTGTTTAAAATAAGTCAGTATAATTGTATTTTTTTTTAAAATATTAATTATGTCCACATTATTACTAACTAAGATCTATTTATAATCTGGTGTAGCTGAAAATAGCTACAAGATAACAGTACAATTTCATTTATAAAGAATCAGAATAGTAGGTAACTATAATATATAATCTTCTATCTAACTTAATTACTAAATTACAGGCATATTTAAAAGAAGACGTATCACAGGCCGGACTATTTATTTATAAAAAATCAGATAAGTATATAAAAATACCATTCTGTAAAAATATGAACTAAAATAATGCAATAGAAGTTAACTGCAATTCGAAATAATAGTGCAAGGTTTTTAGGGAACTTCTATGGGTAATGTTGGTAACACGATACGAAATAATTTTTAGGTTATGAATAATTTAATTTTACTATTATGACTATTAATCATTATTGTTTAATCTACATAATGCGCATTTCTATTCATGTATGACATAAAATAAATTTCAAGAACACAAACTATACAAAAGTATACTATACTTACGAGTAGAAAGTTATGCCATCAAGTTTACGTTCGCTATCAGTTTTGCATGTAATAACACAACATCAAACCATTTTTCCGATGTAATTTTAAAGAAAAACTATGGTGTCTACTATATTTTTACTTTAAATTATGCTTGTAAGCAGATTTAACACTTTTTAATAATATTTTTCACAATCACTTAGAATAATCAGGAACAAACTGTCAACTTTGTTTAGCACATAATTGTGCTGGCCTTGAAAATGTCGGCCACGCTAGTGAAACAAAAAATTCATATGTTTTATCCTTGTTTTTCACAGTAGGTGTGCATAAGTAATTCTCTTTTTTGTGTGAATGAGAAGGAAAATATGCATTTGTCTATACACTTCTCTGTCTACGACGTGACCACTATCGTGAACGAACGACGAAAGAACGAATAGGTTGTTCGTAGCGGATATTTGGATCTTCATTACGGATATGTTTTTATACTAAATTTTTAATCGTTTATGCGTTTAAGATTTTATAAAACTATGTTATTTAAGTAAAATGTGGAATAGTATTTACAATTACGTAATAGAAATATTAATATAATGTCGTAAATTAATAAAAGTCGTACGTATGGCTGTCTACTGCTTGCCTTTGACTTTACTAAGAAATAAGCAATTATGTCAATTTGGAGTGCGTTCCAAAACAATTTAAATTTACTCGGGGTAGAGTATATGATAGCTCACTATTGGTCGTTATTAACAGCATTATCTTTAACGTAATAACGTCTCTAACGAACGCGCAAAGTATGTCACAATATATCTTTATCGTAATAACGTCTCTAACGAACGCGCAAAGTATGTCACAATATTGTGACATTTTTGGCGTCTGGGCGTTGACGCCCCGCGAAAAATGTCACAAGAGCTCTTCAACGCCCAGACGACACAATATTGTAACATTTTTCGCATTGGTCAGTTTTGTTAAATTAGAAGAATTTTACCCTGGCGTCAGTGGTTTTGGAACGCACCCTAGATTTATGACCCACAGATTAGAGAGTATATGTTATGACCTGCGAACACAAATACAAGTAGGTACTTAACCGACATTCGTGGAGACCAAGTCGTAAATTGAAATGTTTGGGGGCTCTTTTTTATAGAGAGTGTGCTCTCTATAAATTTAAAGAGTCGAAAAAGTTTTTCTGTAAAAAAATGATGTCTTGTGGGTTACAAGTTCATTTACGTTTAAGTCTACATTCATTTAGAGTCAGAAATTTGAACAGTGTGTTGTGTTTTATAATTTCTTGGCAATGTCGGCCCCTACTCCTGAACAAATGGAAATGCTTTTAAACTTCCTAGAGGAACATCGCGAATTGGCTCGAGGTCACCTCAGGAATGTTGAGGGAAGACTGCAATCCCATCGCCTTTGGGATGGGATATGCACTTCACTAAATTCAATGGGTGGCTGTAGAAAGACTGTACAACAATGGCAACGGGTATGTTTTATTTAATTATTAGTGTACTTTTTGACAAGTATTTGTGCTGTAACATTTTATGTTTTTTAAGGTATGGACAGATAAAAAATATCTGGCAAAAAAAAATGTAGCAGCTGCACGCCGCTCAGCAAGTGCTACTGGCGGGGGCCCTTCAACAGCACCACAGCTCTCCCGATGGGATCTTCGGGTCTTATCTATTATGGGAGAGGGCTTTGGGGAGCCTCAAACAACAGCAAGAGTTCCGGCTTTTTCAGAGGTATATATATTCAATATCATTTATTTATTGACAATAATATTTTATAATCATAATTCTTTTCATATCTACCTATTTTCGGATCGATATCCTTAATGATCTCGTCAAACCAAAAAGTAAAGCCCTAACAATAATATTGATGTAGTAGGTATGCATGTAAACAATTTCACTTGTTTTAATAGGAAATGCTGCCATCATCCGAACAGCCAGCCCCTGCCAGTCAAATAGATTCAGAGTCACAAGTGATCAATGAAATCATTATAGTAAATGGTAAGTAAAAAAAGTTCAGCTACATATATGTATTAAATTTATATTATAAAAAGATATCTTAAACTTACTAAGTATACACTTTAATACATAACCATTATTATTATATTTATTTCAAATTAACTTTAAACAAACTTACTTAGACTGGCAATCTGTCACTATTTGAGGCAAAGCATTGCCCATACTGCCAGATGTGACTTTATGTGTTACTAAGTGTTACCTAAGGCTCTACTCAACCCCTTTTGGGATTATGAGCGTGATAGTATGTATGTGTGTTTAACTATTACAATCAACATACAAATAACTTAAAAGCATAAAATACTAAGTTTCAAATATCTATTTAATTTATAGAACCGCTGCAGCCCCCAGACACCAGAAGCCTGCCAGTTCTGCCAGCAATCCCAGTTGAACAGCTTCTAAGAGAGCCACAGAGATGTAAGTAAATAAAAGTACTCACATAAATAATAAAAAAATACTCAAAGATTTTAACTTTAACAAATTGAATATGAATATTAAGACAGTAACTATTGTTTAGCTTCACACACAAGGAGGGCCAGAAGAGTCAGAAGTTCTGATGACTCAGTGACAAGAAGATTCTTCGCCCTTGAAGAACAAAGGTCAGCACGACAGGCGGAGTGGAGCAACGAGTTTGCTGGCTTTAGGGCAGGCCTACTTCAATTAAATAATACTATGCAAGAAGCCCTCATGCAAATGTGTGTTATATTGAAGGAAATAGCAGAGCGTCGGTAACATATTTTATATTCGTTTTTTTTAAATAAATAAATAAATCTTGCTTTTTATTGTCTAACTATTTATTGAAGAGTTTTGTATCATTATGTAACTAATTGCACTAATCTTCCGCGTGCCCTTTGTCCACCACGGAGAGCTTCAGTGGAAGAAAGCACAATGTGGCTACTAACTTGCCGACTGCTTTCAGCATTGTGTTCTTCTTCTGTCAACTCGGGAGCTTCCAAGCCAGCCTGTACACAAATATTGTGCAAGACACAGCAGGCTATTGTAATTTTACCTGCTGTTTCAGGCATATAGTGAAGCTCTCGAGCTGCAAGAAGACACCTCCACCTGCCTTTTAATATTCCGAATGTGCGCTCAATAGTGGAACGTGCTCTTTTATGAATGGCATTAAATCGACCCTCTGGTGAACCTTCCGATACATTTTCAAACGGTGTAATCAGATATTCTCTTAAAGGGTACCCTGAATCACCTGTAAACAATTTTGACATTATTTTAATAATTCTTAGAAGAAAATAACATAAAAATTATTTAGTTGTAAGATCAATTAAATAATTTAATAACATATTTAGACCTCACACCAATTGTTTAGCCCAAAATAAGTATCGTAAGAACTTGTGGTATGGATATTAGAAAACGGATAAACATACATATAATAACTATAGACATTACAATATACATAGTACATATACTATACATATACGATATACATATACATATACGATACAAACATCCATGACTGTATAATCTATAATTATAATATATCTACATATTTATATAAACATGATTATATAAGACATACCTAATAAAAATGTATTATCTTCATTAAGACTTTCCAGATGGCTTTTAATATCATTATTTGTCCAAATAAAAGAGTCGTGCGTAGCTCCACCATATGAGGCGTCCACATTAAGAATATAGCAGTTTGAGTCGCATATCTAAACAAAAAAGGTTAAGTATTTAAGTATCAAATTAAAAATTCACAAATTTGTCACCATGTCATGTCATACTTACAACTTGAGTATTCAAAGAATGAAAGTGCTTCCTGTTGAAGTAACGTTCTTCATCCCTTTCTGGACGCACTATGGCTATATGACTGCAATCAATACATCCAATTACTCCTGGGATATTGTAAAGTTCATAAAATCTGCAAATAAATAAAGTTACCATAAAAAATAGTTTGCCTAAAAGGAATAAAACGTAAACTTAAATTAATTATTTGAAACTTACTTCCTCTTGATAGCATTTCTTTCAGTTCGGTTCTGAGGAAATTTTATATATTTCCTAAGTATGCAGGGGGTATTGATTGCAGCAGTTACTTCACGTATACATTTGGACACGGACTGCTGGGACATAGGTGCTTCCAAATTTTGAGCCACAGAACCTTGATAACTTCCCCGTGCGTAGAAGTTAAGTGCAGTAAGAATCTGAAAATCATAGTTTTAATTATGTACCGGCTGTATTACCAAAGTTCTATTTTTAGTCTTAAATATTTTTTTAGATAGCACTCTTACCTTAAGAACGGGATCGATTCCACGGCTATTCCTTTTAGGACGCAGAAGAGGCACTATATCCGAGCAGAGAGTTTCAAATAATTCCCGACTAAGTCTATAATTTGTATTAAACTCAACGTCGGAAATTTTATACAGGTCAAATCTCTCTCGTAATTGACGACGCCTTTTTCTGCGTTCTAAGAGTTCTTCCTCAATACACGCTCTAAGAATAAAAAATCTTCCTGCCATTGCAGTACAATGAATTTATTTCACACCACTATTTCACTTTAATGTTTAATCACAAGCAAAAACGGCTTTAATGTATAATTATTATAAGTCCAACAACGCGTACGACGAACAAAAGGCATCTAATTTGCTATCGTGAATTTTGACACTGTTCTCCCGAAAAATTTTTTGTCAAATTCAAAACTTCGATCGTGTTTCCCGGGTTCGGAGTAAGCTCCGATACGAGTAACGTCATTGGTAGTTCGGTCGGAGCGAACTTCGGAACGAATGTATTTCGGAGTAGGAAATGGCCCGATATATCGGCCGAAACTTTGTAAATTGACATTCGGAGTAGACCTCCAGACACGTCGACTACCAGCGTGGTCGGCGTGGGTTCAGCTTCGGCCGGTAGGGTGGCACGAAGCACAGCAGCGGAGCAGCAGGGTAGGCGGCTGCCCGTAGAAAGGATCCCTGAAAAGTTATTTAAAAAGATATGAACAGGTGTTCGCTTAAGTCGACCGACTAAGGTTAGGGTATAAAGGGACGAAGCTACAATTGAAATGTTTTAATATAAAATATTTTTAGCAAAAAAATAGGACAACCGACTTCAATGCGTACAAATTTAAACTAAAAAGTAAGAAATAAATAATATTTTTATGAATTAGTTAAAAAGAGCGTCATAGAAAACCAAGGAAAGTATTGATACACATTTATAATTCTTTATTTATAATTCATACTCCGATATATTTGGAGCCGGTGCCAGCTAGCCAAGGAGGATAGTGTTTGCAATTTTCGAACTTCACGGAGCGGCGGATTATTTCTTATCTTCATCATTCATTATTATGTATAGTTAATGGATTAATCAAGTTCGTATCTATTAGGTAAGTTTATTTTGCTTAGGCTGGCACCGACTCCAAATATATCGGAGTATGAATTATAAATAAAGAATTATAAATGTGTATCAATACTTTCCTTGGTTTTCTATGACGCTCTTTTTAACTAATTCATAAAAATATTATTTATTTCTTACTTTTTAGTTTAAATTTGTACGCATTGAAGTCGGTTGTCCTATTTTTTTGCTAAAAATATTTTATTTTATTTTTATTTTTAGTGGAAATAAAGAATATTTTATTGAAAACGGATAGGCCTACTAGGCGCTCATTAAAACTTAATGGAACTAAAACGTTTTTTTTGTTATTACTGATTTGTTCAAAAAGGGTCGAATTTATATCGACACAATTTATACGGGCCATCTCTGATCTTGACGTACCTAAAAAAGAATCTTTATAAAATCGAGTCGTAATACTCATAATTGACGAAGTAATCAGGTAACAAACACAAAAAAACAGTCGGATAGAGAACTTCCTCTTTTTTTAAAGTCGGTTAACAAATAATATCACGTCTCAGACCTATAGCTCATTACAAATGTCTGCCATTCATTCAAAATGAATGGTAAGTTAATGAACTATGAACCTAGTTATTTAACTTAAGTTCATAAAATAATTTGTCATAGTTTATGTGTTGACTATTGGACCTACTAACCAAAATTTCACTATTGCATATTAGGTAATAGCAAGTTCAAAAAAAAAATTTACATTATTTTTGTGTTCGTGGACGATATTATTATTTCATCCCCAATGAAATTATCATTTTAACAAAAAAGTACTGAACCAATTCCGGTATAATTTATACGGGACCACCTTTGGAGTATGTCCGTCCTAACGAAAAAAGAATCTTCAAAATCGATTCACAATTGACGGAGTAATCGCGGAACATACATACAAAAAAAAAAAAAAAAAAAAAAAAAAAAAAAACATACAGTCGAATAGAGAACCTCCTCCTTTTTTGAAGTCGGTTGAAAATAAGTTAATAAAGGAACTACAAGGGTGATAAAGTGATCAAAAAAATTATAAGATGTAAAGGTCGAGCAAAGGTTAACATGTGGTCACTATATACTATTTAAAGAAAGAACAGTTAATTTCAAGTAGAAATTAGTATTTACTTTTTAACCGACTTCAAACAAAAAAAGGAGGAGGTTCTCTATTCGACTGTATGTTTTTTTTTTTTTTTTTTTTTTTTTTTGTATGTATGTTCCGCGATTACTCCGCCAATAATGAATCGATTTTGATGATTCTTTTTTCGTTAAGAAGGTCATACTTCAAAGGTGGTCCCGTATAAATTATACCGAAATTGGTTCAGTACTTTTTTGTTGAAATGATAATTTCATTGGGGATGAAACAATAACATCGTCCACGAACACAAAAATAATGACAATTTTTTTTTTGAACTTGCTATTACCTAATATGCAATAGTGAAATTTTGGTTAGTAGGTCCAATAGTCAACACATAAACTATGACAAATTATTTTATATGAACTTAAGTTAAATAACTAGTTTCTCTTCAAGTTTCATAGTTCATTAACTTACCATTAAAACTATACCATTCATTCTGAATGAATGGGAGCTATAGGTCTGAGACGTGATATTATTTGTGAACCGACTTAAAAAAAAAGAGGAAGTTCTCTATCCGACTGTTTTTTTGTGTTTGTTACCTGATACTCCGTCAATTATGAGTATTACGACTCGATTTTAGTGATTCTTTATTTAGCTACGTCAAAATCAGAGATGGCCCGTATAAATTGTATCGATATAAATTCGACCCTTTATGAACAGAACATTAATAACAAAAAAAAAATTGTTTACGTTTCCGTTAAGTTTTAATGAGCACCTATCCATTTATCCAGTAGGCCTATCCATTTTCAATAAAATATACTTAACTAGCGACCCGCCCCGGCTTCGCACGGGTGCAATGCTTATGTGTAGTTTTAAAGATCTAAGCATACATAGGGACAGACAGACGGCGGATAGCGACTTTGTTTTATACTATGTAGTGATTAACACTAAAAATAATAAAATAAAATATTTTTGGCAAAAAAATAGGAAAACCGACTTCAATGCGTACAAATTTAAACTAAAAAGTAAGAAATAAATAATATTTTTATGAAGTAGTTGAAAAGAGCATCATAGAAAACCAAGGAAAGTATTGATACACATTTATAATTCTTTATTTATAATTGATACTCCGATATATTTGGAGTCGGTGCCAGCCTAAGCAAAATAAACTTACCTAATAGATACGAACTTGATTAATCCATTAACTATACATAATAATGAATGCATAATAAAGATGAGAAATAATCCGCCGCTCCGTGAAGTTCGAAAATTGCAAACATTATCCTCCATGGCTAGCTGGCACCGGCTCCAAATATATCGGAGTATCAATTATAAATAAAGAATTATAAATGTGTATCAATACTTTCCTTGCTTTTCTATGATGCTCTTTTCAACTACTTCATAAAAATATTATTTATTAGCAAAATAGTTATTCAACTCGGCTCGACTTAGCGGTCTCATAGAAAATAATTTTACAGAGAATAATTGTTAAAATAATATAGCTGTGGATTGTAATCTGTCCACGGCCCATTTAATGGAACGTTTCACATGATTACAAACTCAGTATGATGTATAAGAATTCAATATCAAAATAATCATAAATAACGTTTTGCAAATTTACCACTAAAAAGTACCTATCCAAATTAAGGTTACCATACCTATTAGTGCAAGGAATTGAAATAATAATTAAGACGTTAATTAAATGAAATTGCGATTTAACACTAGGTTTACTAAATTATTAAAAAGCTAGATGCAAAACTTTAAAATGATAGGTTAAGGACACACACTCACCCTAGTTCGGGGATCGCGCACAGAAGTAAACGTAACAAATGATTACCTAACTATAGCTGGAGAAAATGGAAAAAGAGCCCCAGTTTCTCCGAGCTATTGCTTAAATACAAAAGTTGTTCGAGAACTTTCCCAAAAATTTGTAGTGGGAGTTCCGTTTTATGAATAATGCAGCCATAACTAAGAGGACGGTTCATACAGAAAATATCTATGGTTGAAGTAGCAGTAAATTATGTAAACAAAAATAACTCAAAATGTTCATCAGATTATTCTATAGGCAGAAAATACAAGTTAAAATATAATAATTAATTGATTAATTTATGGCACAAATTAGATGGGCCAAAAGGCTTGTATACAAAGTTCGAGATATTTTTAAAATGGAGGGTAGTCAGAATCATATTCTAAATAATATAATTCAGAAGCGGGTATCGTCGTCAGCCGACATGAGAACTGTCATTAGTAGACAGATCAAAATAAGTTTATTCAGGAGTTTCTCCCGAGTTCTTGTCGTAAAAACACGTGTTGAGAGACTCCATTTTTAACCTCAATCAACCGAACAATTATTTTTGTTACTTTAGTTACATTTTCACTTGACATTGGCAAAATGCGTACGCTTAATGCGACGCGACGCCATTAATTAAGAATAGAATAGAATAGAAGTTTATTCACAATAACAATTGCTGTTGGTAGATTTCGAACGTAGCCTTAATTTAATATTTCAAATTACTGAACGTATCGATAACAGTTTTAACATCCTACCCACATCCTACCCGCATATTTTTCCTTTCCCACTTGGGGGTACCTCGAAAATCTTCTCTTCCGATACGTCGCTTGGTCGAGCACAACATCGCTCCCATTAAAATTAATTATCGTCGAAGACATACGCGAAAATCAGCCGCGATCTACACGGAATCTGTAAATACGTGTATCATGCATATTCTTTATTCTTTATTCTTTATTGTGTATAGAAAACAAGGTAACATAACAAAAACTGTTGTGGTGACAAGTGCGGAGTAAAGTGAAGGTGAATCGCGTCTATCGAAGGTGAAACATCCAGCACGCGGGAGCAACGTGAACCAGGTTAGCCCTCAATCCCACTTTATTGTCGTCCTTTACTCGCCAGCTGTGTTTATATTTGTATTAAAAACAAGTGAAAGCTAATATTAGTATAGAATATTTAATTATTATAGTTGATAGTTATGTGATGCTTTGTTTTGTATGGATTTTCTTATTAAAAATCAAAGTAAGTATATTGGAAGACGGTTTAGACCGTGACAATTGTAGATATTTTAATTCCAGCAACATTGTATTCTCCATAAAATTAAGGAAAACCTGTTGTGGGCCATACTATTAGTATTACAGATTTGTTTAAGAATTATTGTAAACGCTGCCGCTGTTGGTTTTTTAAATAAATAAATAAATCACTTACATTAGCCTCTCCCTCAAAGGACGGCTCCGCTTGGTCATAAAAAATAACCCTTACGTAACCGATCATACAAAAAGTTAATTTACCCAGAAATATTTATTTTAATTCCAAAAGTTGTAAACATTTAAAATCAGTACAACTAGTGAGAGTTTTAATTCTCTCCAGGTTAAATAAATGGGAAAAAATCTCACTAGTTTGACGATGAAACTATTCAAAACAAGCCTTTGGAGACACTGTCTTAAGCTTGGCTCAACTTTTGGAAGTTTGAACGTAATAATAATAAATTAATTTAGATTTCAAAGGAAGCTAACTAACACACTAATATAATCACCTACTTTGTTTAACAAATTACTTAATTACCGCCACGTCATTAATTTACTCTGTAATTAAGCTTAATTAAGAGCTTCTGCTGAGGACACTAGCTACTAATAAACAGGTACAGCTTTTATTAAATCTTAGTTCGGAAATTAAATTACAATCTACGCTGGCGTCGTGGTTGAGTGATCAGTAACGCTGCCTAGACGTTAAGCGGTCCGGGTTCTAGTTCCGGTAGAAGCAAATGTTTGTGTGACGAACACAATATTTGTACACTAGTCATAGTTGTTTATGTATGTTTACTAGGTGGTAGACCTATATGTAGGGTCGTCTGGGTAGGTACCACCGCCTTTCTTATTTCTGCCGTGAAGCAGTTCGCTGTGTGTCGGATTGAAGGGAAAGGTAGCCAGTGTAATTACTGGGCATGGAGGGCATATCATCTTAGTCCCCAGGATGGCAAACGCACTTGGGGTGTTAAGTGATTTACACTTAATATTGCAAGTGTCTATAGGCGGCGGTGACCACTTAACATCAGGTGGGCCGCAAGCTTGTTATCTCGTAACATTAAAAAAAATTGTTCTCTTAGATTTGCGCGAGCACTACACATTATAAATAAAACAACTTTTACGGATTTAACTCGCGTGTAATTAGATTTTACATGATGGTATTATTGCCCGACGTTTCGTAACACTTTTCAGCGTTCGTGGTCACGGGATGACTAAAGATGTCTAAAGATGTAGGTTGTCAAAGTTTGACAACCTACATCTTTAGTCATCCCGTGACCACGAACGCTGAAAAGTGTTACGAAACGTCGGGCAATCAGAGGCGGATTATCCTAAAGGCAAAAGAGGCATCTGCCTAGGGGCGCGAGGATAGAAAGGGGCGCGCGGGCGGAATTGTTAGAAAAAAAAATATAGCATAAATTACACAAATTAAAACTATTATTTTTGCTTACAACCTCAATTTGACATATAATATAATAATATAACAAAAGATGACTGACTAAAACTTACGCCTACAACAAAGAACCTTTTTTTGTGACGATGGGAAATCCATTTACGGACCATACCGCACGCACTGGCTGGGCGTACGGCGGGCGTGTGCGGGACTCACCGGCGCGAAACAGCGCCGGTCCTGCTCCGCTAAAACCCACCGGTACCCTCTTATGCCCATAAGGGGCCGTTTTGGGCTCGTCGCAGTCGCACATAGTGTGCGCCATTACACTAAAACACGCCTACAAAGAACCTTGCCAATGGTCTCTGATTGAAGTTGGAAATATACGACTGCAATGCTTCGTCGCGTCGACCGCGTCGACCGCGAGTGAGTATCGACTATCGGATGTTCCTGCTTCTAAAATTACGGGGATGAGGGTAGGGCGCTTAATTTTTTTTAGTAACCGAGTATTAATAAATTCTTAAAATAAAAACGCTAGACAATTCACGACGGCGTTCGTTTCTCACATTTGCCGGACCGAGAAAGATATCCGGGACCTTCCGCGCTTACAGCAGACACCTAGGCCACTATCTATACTATCAAGGTCGAATTAAGTAACTATAATATATTAAAGTTAGTTAATTATATAAATTAAATATTAGATACACTGATTTAATTTGTTTTATCCTGTTCAATAACTTAATTCATACCTCTGGGGTGTACAGGCGGGTCCAGATAATGATGATTTGCCCGATATCCGATCAGCGTATCCGTATCAGCGTATCGTGTATCAAGCCCCGTATCAAGTTGTGGACGCCTAGATTTGCTCCGTATGACAATCGTATGAAACCAAATATAAGCTCCTTGTATGAAACCGACATGACATGGGACGAGCCGTATCAAGATCGCGTATCATGATACGCGTCGGCGATACGGATACGCTGATCGGATCAGGCAATGATACATATCTGGACCCGGATTTCAGTAGCTTAAAGCTTAAAAATATTGTAAACCGAAATCGTAAAAGCTGTCCGACAATATCGATCTCATGTAAACTCATGCATTTTTCCTTGGCCCCATGTCACCCCTTTTTTGTAAGGCGCGGTACAGCGGTTTCGGTCATACTATGGTAAGATTTGACCCAAATATAGATTTTTTACAAATTTGGTACAAATATAGATTTGAGCTCGGGGAAGGACATAGGATACTTTTTATTGCGAAAAATAGGCATGAATGGGTTAAAATAGGGGATTGAAGTTTGTATGGAAGTTGGTCATTGTTGAAGATAAAACCATGAAACTTTGAATTTATTTAATATTTATTTCTTTCTTACTACTTACTTGTAAAAATGGTTGAAAGAAGGGATGAAACTTTGTTTGGAATTCCTCATCGAAGATAAAACCAATAAACTTTTTTTATTTAAGCACGTGATAAGAAGTAAAAAAAATGTGGTGGCGTTTTTGGCATTTTGACACGTGTAGGGATGAACTAGGGAATGAAAGGTCGTATGGAAGTTAGCATAAGATGAAAAAACAAAAACTTAGTTAATAAAAAGGTATTAAAATAAGCTATTTATAGTAATCAAATAAGTACTGACCCTAAAAAAATAAAAATGCAACCCAAAGTAACTACTTATTCCATGCAGACGAAGTCGCGGGCAAAAGCTAGTTTTTAATATACCTAGGGGCGCCGATGAGATGCTTGCCTACGGCGCTTTCAACGTTTAATCCGCCTCTGCGGGCAATAATACCATCATGTAAAATCTAATTACACGCGAGTTAAATCCGTAAAAGTTGTTTTATTTATAATTAAAAAAAATTGTCTGATAGGTAAGCAATATCACAAGTTCTTAATATATACTAATTTGGGCGAGATACGTTTTATCTTTGAGAAAAAAGCTTTTTCTTACCTGAGGGGAGGTGATGATTGATTATATTAGGGCAATACCTCTACCTTACATTATAGTGTTATGTTTATATCAGTGAGTAAGATAGCTCCAAATATCGAGTCAATTGTTTTCGAATTGTATAACATTTTTACTTTCACGTATACGTAGTATAGAGAAAGTCTTGTTTTTTTATTTGGCATAATACAAAAAAATGCAATTAATTACAAACTTTGGATATGGACACCAGATGAAGGACTAACATATGTACCTAAAACGAAATAAATTGAAAAATCTCTTTATTTAAATGAACTTTGCTAAGTACTTTTAAATCGTCAAAAAATCTACATCATGTAATAAATTACTTATTATTGACATTTTGAACTTTTAATAAATTCATAAACAACCATAATTGTGGGTAGATCTCAAAGTGACAAGACATATATTTTTTGCTCTCTCATATTTTATAATTAAATTATATAAAAACTTACATGTATTAAGTTTAATATCAACAGTGTATGGGTTGACCATTATTTAATATTCACACACTTTTTCACTACTATACACACATGGATTCTTCGGCTGGAACACTTTTGAAAAGCATGGAAGAGCTATCTTCAATGTTCAGCACACGAATGGCAGAATTTGAGAAGAACCTATCTCAGCCAAGCACCAAGGAGTCCAACCCAACTGTAAAATCACTTGCATCAGAGTACTCAACATTCAAGAGTTTTGTATGGAAGGCCCTTGGCATTTTAAAATCCCAGCTCGAGCTCTTAATATCTAATGTTGACCGCTTAGAGACCCATTCCCGCAGGAAAATCCTTCTTTTTCACGGTATCAGCGAGGAGAAGGATGAGGATATCCAGAAGAAGGTCCTGGATGTATTGAATAGACAGATGCATCTATCATCTTTCAATGCGGATTCATTGGAGTCTTGTCATAGACTGGGTCCAAAGAAGGAAAAGATTCGTCCTGTGTTGGTGCGGTTCGTATCTATGTCTCATCGCATTCAGGTGTGGAAGACCAAAACTGCATTGAAGGGCTCGCAAGTGACCATCAGCGAGTTCCTCACAAAGATAAGGCAAGAGATTTTTGTTGCAGCCCGTAATCATTTTGGCGTTAAGAAATGCTGGTCAATGGAGGGTTCTGTAACTGTTCTGCTCCCGGACAAAAGCCGCAGGAAGATTGGATCCTTGACTGAACTGCAGTCCATAATTGCTCAGCATCCGTCGCATTCCAAAAAGGTACCAGAGTGATCCAGTACTGGTAATAGTTTGAAGACAATTTTTTACTTTGGAGTATTATAGACATTTATGAGTTTCATAACTGTCCACGCCTTATAAAAATTGTAAGGTATATTTTTTATTTTATTATTAACGTCAATAAACTTTGTAAGAATATCATTAATTACTGTAGGTACTACAAACAAGTTTTTTAAAACAGATATGTCAAATGTCATCAAAGTCAATGTCAATTCTGTTTCTTTTTTCTTTTTGTAAAGACAAAGGATTATGTGACGTACAGCCTTGGTTATTTCTAATAATTTTGTTTACTTTTGTATGTGTAAAGTATAGTGTAATTATTTCTTTTCGTCAACCTATGCATGTAGGAAATTATTATTGTGTTGTTGAATTGTGTAAATTTAAGTTATATAGTATATTTATAATATAATTACTATTTATTTATATTTATTAGTATTTTATAATTATGTATGTAAATGATGATTTTTTCTCATGCTCGTCCGACGAATATGAAAGTGCTCAAGATAGCGACATTTCGGATTGTGATCTTTTGGATAATAAGCTTTTGTCTATTTTTGGTAAAAACTCCAAATTCCTATCCCTTGTGCACATTAACGCACAAAGCATTCCTGCGCATTACAGTGATCTAGTTACGTCCTTTAGCAATGGTGTAGTTGATTGTATCCTTATTTCAGAAACGTGGTTAAAGCCTTCTCTTCAATCTACTGGTTATTCCCTTCCTGGTTACAAATTATTTCGCAACGATCGCATTGGCATGGGGGGTGGCGGAGTAGGTATTTACCTCCGAGGTCACATTCCTGCCAATGTCGTCAAGTGCTCGCCATCGCATAATTCCCCTTCAGGTTCCCTCGAATACATTTTCATTGAAATTAACATACACCATAAGAAAATTCTTTTAGGCTGTTTGTACAGTCCAAGCGACAAGGTTGATTATTTTAATACATTAGAAAGCATACTTGAAAATCTTACGCCTTCGTTTGACCACACAATATTAATGGGGGATTTAAATACATGTCTTCTAAAAGCTGACACGAGAGCTACGAAACTAAGAAATGTAATTTCCTCTCTAAACTTGCACGTACTCTCAAAGACCTCTCCCACTCATTACTTCCCTCATTGCAAACCTTCGCTCATAGACTTGATTATAGTTTCAGACCCTAATCTTGCTGGATCTTTTGGTCAGACAGCAGCTCCATTTTCATACCACGATTTAATTTTTCTTACTTTTAAAGTACGGCCTCCCAAAATTAAACGCAAAGTTATTCTACAGCGCAATTTCCGGCATATGGACATAGACCGTTTGAGAGATGATGTAAGACGTATAGACTGGTCATCTTTACTCCAATCTGATGACATTGATATAATGGTTGATTTATTTACGAAGAATTTGATCGGAATTTATGACATTCATGCTCCAATACGCCCAGTCCGAGTCAGACATGTACCAGCTCCCTGGTTAACGCCATACATCAGGAAGGCAATGGCTTTGCGTGATAGGGCTAAGCAACGTAATAAAGAAAACCCGTGTCCCGTTAATCTTGATGCCTATAAGATTTTGCGTAATCGTTGCACTAGACTGTGTAGAGATGCAAAACGTAAATACATTCATGATAAAATCTCTAACATGGATACCACCCTTACATGGAAATTCCTAAGGTCTTTTGGAGTGGGCAAGCCCACGGTGTCACAACAGTGTACTGTGGATCTTAACATTTTAAATAATCACTTTTCTTCTCCTCCTGTAACCTTAAATATGCCTTCAAAATCGGCTTCACTTTCCTATCTCTCTAGTCTTGTCCCACCTGACTGTTCCTCTTTTTCTTTCTATCCTGTTACCGAGGATACCGTGGCGGAGAATATTAGAAGTATCAGTTCCAAGGCTATTGGAAGCGATGGCCTGAGTCTCGACATGGTTCTTCCCGTTTTGGATGGCATTGTGTCTATTATTACACATATAATAAATTTCTCTATTACGCATAATGTCTTTCCAACATCGTGGAAGAAAGCTACTGTGATACCCTTACCAAAATCCCCAAATCCGTCATCCTGTTCTGAATATCGACCTATCTCCATTTTACCTCTCCTTTCCAAAGTCCTCGAGTCCGTGGCACATCAACAATTATATTCCTTCCTCACCTCCAATTCCTTACTAAGTCCTTTCCAATCCGGATTTCGGCCATCGCATAGTACAGTTGGTGCGTTGCTGAATGTTACGGAAGATATACGCCTAGCAATGGACAATACCAAACTTACTATTATTTGTCTTCTGGATTTCAGCAGCGCATTTAACTCTGTTGACTTCGACATACTTCTTGGTATTCTTCGCTCGGCTAACGTCTCTCATTCTACCATTCAATGGTTTCGTTCGTACCTTTTTGGCCGCCAACAGTGTGTGAAAGTAGATGATACCATGTCTGACTGGAGTCAGTTGGCCGCTGGTGTGCCTCAAGGTGGCGTACTTTCTCCGCTGTTGTTTTCTATTTTTATCAACGGAATTTCCAAAGTTATCTCTTCTTCTTTCCATCTCTATGCTGACGATCTGCAGATCTATAGGCATTCGGGATTAAGTGAGGTCGCACAGTCTATATTTGACTTAAACAAAGATCTATCTGCCGTTCTATCTTGGGCTAAATCTTTTGGTCTAATAGTAAACCCGATAAAATCGCAAGCCATGATTGTGGGTAGTAGTAGATTGCGTAGCAGACTTGACTTCAGTTCGCTACCTCCTCTTATATATGACGATACTGTCATTGCCTACACGGATAAAGTCAAAAATCTCGGCATAACGATGGACTGTAATATGTCATGGATACCGCAGGTCAACGATGTTAGTAAGCGTATGCACTTTGCCTATCATGCTCTCAAGCGGCTTCAATATTTTCTCCCCTTTAAAACCAAAATTATGCTTGCGCAATCTCTTCTTCTTCCCATTCTCGACTACGCTGATATTTGCTATTTGGATGTGACTGAAGATTTACTAAACAAGCTCGAGCGTCTTCAGAATCTGGCAATTCGGTTCGTTTATGGCCTGCGAAAATATGATCATGTGTCAGTTTTTCGCGCTGAGCTGGAATGGCTTCCGATTCGAGACCGCCGTAATGTGCACATCCTTTCAACTCTTTATAAAATCCTGAACGATCCTAAAGCCCCTTCCTACCTCCGCTCCCGTTTCCAGTTGTGTCAACCTCCCAGTCGTTCAAGACGCCCGTATGTTATTAAAATGCTGGAGCTGCCTAATGGCAACACAAACTTTCTCCTCCACTCGTTTTCTTTTCGCGCCGCGCATCTATGGAACAACCTTCCAAATATAATCCAAGAAAGTCCTTCCATAACTTCTTTCAAAAGTAGACTAAAGAAGCATCTTTTGTCACAAATCTCGTGATAGTCATCATCATCACAAGTGTAATCTATCAGTTATTCATACATAATATTGTATATATTATATATTTAGTTTTGTATATGTATATTATTATTTTATATTATCTAAAATATGTATGTATATATCTAAGATATGTATTAATTTATGAATTTTGTTTATTAGTTTGTAAATTGTTATTTTAATTAATCTTAGTTATTATTCTTTACTCTTGCATTTTGTATCGCCTGCATACGAATTATTCTCTAACATCCATGGGTTGACTGGAAGAGATCTCTTTTAGGGATAAGTCCGCCCTTGCAAACTATGTATTAATGTATAAATTGTCATAATATTTTTCAAGTGCAATAAAGGGTATAATAAGTCGTGAACTAATTATCGTGTTCAAACCACACAAACTTTTGTCCTACCAGGATTCGAACATGGACATTGGTGTGTAAGCTTCTGACAAGTCCACTGTGAACGCGTCTTATCTGTATAGCGAGTTATCTGTGTGCGAAATTTAATCAACATCTAGCCTTTGAAACACACAAAGCATCCAATTTATAATATACCAGGATTCATGACCTGACTACCTAACGTGATCCACCCCAGAATGTTAATCACCCTTGGTAATTGGACCCGAAGCCTCCTGCTGCCTGACACCCTGGTCCTGATCGCGAGTAGTCTAATCACTGTAATTTCGTCTATCATTCGACACCGTTCTTCAAGTATCACTTAATTACGAGTACGTCGTCATTAATATCGTTACCGCGGTTCAGTTTGGCATATTTAAGAGATAGTTCACGCGCCGTTTTTGAAACACGCGTAGTTCATTTGCACGTCGTCTACAGTTTTCATTTCAAAAATCAAAATCACAGACTTCCTTACTTAAA
The DNA here is from genome assembly GCA_955850985.1 of Elophila nymphaeata. NCBI lineage: Eukaryota > Metazoa > Arthropoda > Insecta > Lepidoptera > Crambidae > Elophila > Elophila nymphaeata. The sequence continues at coordinate 25,234,913 of OY039078.1, read as the reverse complement.
TGGACTTTGCTATATACTTTGAAAACGGTAAAAACCTTACCACCGCGCAGCGTTTCGGGATGAAGTAATTATTATCTACTTAAATAATTATTATGCTGAGACGGATAAGAAACGGCGAAAGATACTTCCACAGCTTATAATTTTGAAAACATTATAACAGGCCAATAGATTTATCAAGATGTTAAAATTACAGTTTGACATGCGTAAATATTGGTTAGCTTTTGCCCGCAACTTCGTCCGGGTACAGACTGTCAAATTTCATACATTGGTCTTGACATTAGCTTAAGATACCGATATGGGATCAGATAAGTGGAACTGCTGGAGTTTCTCCCGAGTTCTTGTTCTAAAAACACGCATTGAGAGACTCCATTTTTAACCTCAATCAACCGTACTGTACAGTCTTACACTGCACATTTATATTTTGCTGACATATCGACATTCATTCGGTCGGTTGCGTATTACATAGTTTTCTTTTAATATTAAATTAATTAATTACTTAGAGTGTAAACAACTAACAAAGAGCAAGGATCGGCCAAATTATTGCTCTGTAACGCAGTCAATAAACGTAACTTATATCTCGGCTGATTGTTACTCTGCACTGCAACAACATCATCTTAAAGGTGTACAAACTGTACAGTACAATTATTTTTGTTACTTTAGTTACATTTTCACTTGACATTGGCAAAATGCGTAAGCTTAATGCGACGCCATTAATTAAGAATAGAATAGAATAGAAGTGGAACCGCTCTATAAGTGTCAAAGCAAAGGGATCTCCATTGGTGACCTAAATTTTCTAACAAGTAACAAAACAAAATGGCAGCGCACATCAAAGAATGACTACAATATTGTAATTTTCTTAGGGATATCTAATTAAAAATAAAAAAATATAGTCTTTGTTACTCCCTTATAATGTAAGTGTCTTTTGGTGAAAGAATATTTAAAATCGGTTTCGTGGTTAAGGCGTAAAAGCGTAACAAACTCACTTTCGCATTTATAATATTAGTTAGGATTTATCTTGTAAAAAAGCTTTTTTTTAAAAAATTCGATGAATTTATTTGAGTTCGTGAAACAAATGCAAATGCCAATTCATTCATCGCGTTAGCAACCCGTCTTTTTTACGTTTGTATAGATAAAAACGCGTGTCGTCTGAGTATCTTATTGATGATCCTTGTAAACTTTGAAGATACCAGTTAAATATTATGTTCTTTGTAGTGTTGTGTTTCAAAGCAGAGTTTCACTAGACGATACTTAGTGTTGCAAGTGACTGTATATTTGGTAAACCAGTCAGTCACTGTAGGAGAGGCGTCTGCCTGGCTAAGTACCGCCATTTTGCCCAAGTTTGCCAGCATATAACAAAAGTAGTACTTGTTGTTTGACAAAAGAAAATCTCTTACCCCTAGGTAGGATATGTTAAGGATTTCGGGAGCGATGTGCTTACACCTTCAGCTCGATCTCAACTTGACCAGCTGCGATGAATACTAATCGCTCTACTTCAATATCCCTACGCTCAACTCAGGTCAGAACCATTCAAGAGTTATTGTAGGCAAGCACTAAAGTTTTAACTTGTGGTTGGGTTCGTAATGAGGACGGCATTGTCTAATTGTCCTTGTTTATGCACGGCACTGTTACTAACTAATATTTATTAATGTGACAGTGAGTTTCTTTGGTACACGTGAAACTTGCGCGACAGAAGCTGCCGGCAAAAGCTATTACAGATATAATAACACTTTTAGACCTACTTAGAATTAGGCAGGTATTGCTACGACACTCATTCCTTGAAAGTATTAAGCCTCTGTGCTAGATAGCTTACAAGAAATAATTAAGATAAAGCAATCTCTTCGAGCGAGAGTCCATTGTCGCCGCCGGGAAATGAGTCCGGCGCGACCAATGTCCGTCGCGCGCCCGTTTTGTCCGACGCCGTGTTTTTGTAGCGGACTGATGAGATTGTCCCGGGATGAATTATAGCTTGAGAATTGTCGGAACTATTCTATAAAGTATTCTTAAAACGGGTGACTTTTTCATTCTAAATGTTATCTTGACATTTCCGGGTCAATGGATTTCTGTCTACAGGGCGTACGGTTCAGTTTCCTATCAGGGACATATCGTCATTTAGCTGAGTTAACTTAACATATTATATGTAAGTAATCTAAGAGAGTACCGTGTCAAATATTTTATGATTTTTTTATTGAATCTTATTATGGCCACTGATAGTTTTTATAGCGTCACCGCAACAAGACGAAGACCTTAGTAACTCTTTAAGCATGTAAGCGAACTTCCCAAGAGGAATTTTAGTCGGCGTGGCTCTCCGGCAAGGGAGTTTGAACCATAATAACCTCAACTAGATTCGAGCTGGAAGGAAAAAAGAAACCTTACTCGCTACAAACACAACACAATCAGAAGTTAGTGTCATTTGATGTGTACTAGATGAGCTCGTTGGACTCAAATACATCCCAGCGTTGCAAGCCTCCATTGGCTACGGTGGTCGGTTATCTTCAGGTCGGCTCAGTCAGGTTAAAGCTCACGCTTTAAAACATCTCCGTCGATTTAAATAATAAGATTCAATAACACCTTAATTTGAACTTCCAAGAATAATGTAAAAACCCATTACCATATTACCATCTCCGCTGGCTTTGGCGAGCGCTTTGTTACCGAGTCGTTTTTCAATTACGTTGAGATTTCAAAGCGCTAAATATACGCGCACTGGTGTGTGTCGATTATTGTGTAAAATAGGAGCCTTTTAGATAAGCATTGTGTTTGAGATAAAAGAGATTCTTTGTGTATTTAGTATTATGGTTACACTGACGTAAAACATAATGTTATCGAAAGTAGCTAAAAAAATTTAACTACCTTCTTGGTTTTCTGATTCGCCCATCGCAATTAGATCCTGAAATCCCAAATTTACTAAGTGGTAGACGCATATGTAGGGTCGTCTGGGTTGGTACCACCGCCTTTCTTATTTCTGCCGTGAAGCAGTTCGCTGCGTTTCGGATTGAAGGGAAAGGTAGCCAGTGTAATTACTGGGCATGGAAGGCATATCATCTTAGTCCCCAGGATGTAAACGCACTTGCAGTGTTAAGTGATTTACCCTTTATATTGCATGTGTCTGTAGGCGACGACAACCAACCTAACACCAGGTAGGCTGCAAGCTTGTTTGCCATTTCGTAATATACTCGTATATTAAAAAATCTATATCTAGTGGAGTAACAATTTGTGTTCAGCTTGTTATGTTAAATCAAATCCTACTGGTAGAGCAATTTTATATAGTACCAATTTATGACCATAATAACAGCATGCAAGCAACTGACATTTCTGTTGACTGCAGCTCTCCTTCATAGTAACAGCGTCACCGTGATTTTTAACAAGTCCTATAATTTGAAATATTGCCTAGAGGATTTCCAGTTGGCGGGCTTCTCCCATTTAGACTAGGAATCCAGGGAATTCAAGCTGGAAGGAGTTATGAGTTACGGGTGCTGTCACTTCCACCGTCGCGCTTATCGTCATTTTTTTATTACTTAGTCGAATCGTCTTTATCATCATTTTCAACCGACTTCAAAAAAGGAGGAGGTTCTCTATTCGACTGTATGTTTTTTTTATGTATGTTCCGCGATTACTCCGTCAATTATGAATAGATTTTGAAGATTATTTTTTCGTTACGAAGGACATACTCCAAAGGTGGTCCCGTATAAATTATACCGAAATTGGTTCAGTACTTTTTTGTTATAATGATAATTTCATTGGGGATGAAATAATAATATCGTCCACGAACACAAAAATAATGTCAATTTTTTTTTGAACTTGCCATTACCTAATATGTAATAGTGAAATTTTGGTTAGTAGGTCCAATAGTCAACACATAAACTATGACAAATTATTTTGTGAACTTAAGTTAAATAACTAGGTTCATAGTTCATTAACCTACCATTCATTTTGAATGAATGGCAGGCATTTGTAATGAGCTATAGGTCTGAGACGTGATATTATTTGTTAACCGACTTAAAAAAAAGAGGAAGTTCTCTATCCGACTGTTTTTTTGTGTTTGTTACCTGAGTATTCCGTCAATTATGAGTATTACGACTCGATTTTTATAATGATTCTTTTTTAGGTACGTCAAGATCAGAGATGGCCCGTATAAATTGTATCGATATAAATTCGACCCTTTTTGATCAAATCAGTAATAACAAAAAAAACGTTTTAGTTAAAGTTTCCATTAAGTTTTAATGAGCGCCTAGTAGGCCTATCTGTTTTCAATAAAATATACTTTATTTCCACTAAAAATAATAAAATAAAACATTTTTAGCAAAAAAATAGGACAACCGACTTCAATGCGTACAAATTTAAACTAAAAAGGAAGAAATAAATAATATTTTTATGAATTAGTTGGAAAGAGCGTCATAGAAAACCAAGGAAAGTATTGATACACATTTATAATTCTTTATTTATAATTCATACTCCGATATATTTGGAGTCGGTGCCAGCCTAAGCAAAATAAACTTACCTAATAGATACGAACTTGATTAATCCATTAACTATACATAATAATGAATGATGAAGATAAGAAATAATCCGCCGCTGCGTGAAGTTCGAAAATTGCAAACACTATCCTCCTTGGCTAGCTGGCACCGGCTCCAAATATATCGGAGTATGAATTATAAATAAAGAATTATAAATGTGTATCAATACTTTCCTTGGTTTTCTATGACGCTCTTTTCAACTACTTCATAAAAATATTATTTATTTCTTACTTTTTGGTTTAAATTTGAACGCATTGAAGTTGGTTGTCCTATTTTTTTGCTAAAAATGTTTTATTTTATTAGTCGTGGTGTTGTGTTTCTGTCGGAGAGTAAGGTCGCTAAAGCTCCACGGCGTATTGTTGCAAGCGTCTATATGCTACGGTAGCTGCTTATCACCAGGCAGGCCGTATGCTTGTCTGACAAACACTTAACATAAATAAAATACTATTAGGTGACTTCATCTCACCTAATAGTATTCTTATATCCCCCAAAGCCAAGACCTAGCAAAGATAAAAAAACCAGCGTACTCGCCATAAAAGTAGATACTTAATTTTCAGGAAATTGTACTTCCAAAACAACAATTAGCAGTAATGTAATGACATCACTTCAAACAAAACTCACTAAATACATAGTATATCAAGAACAGTAGTTCATCTGCGGGCTGTCGGCGAGCTATTAGCCTACTCTGCGTTGACGCTAGGGCTATCGTAAATGTGCCGTGCGGGAACGAGCTGCGAGCGAATGTGCAATGACATAAAAACGCGCGATCACACCGAGACGGCCGGTGAGACCACCTTATGCCCCCATATTTTTATGTCATGTGTGCGTCACAGTGCGTGCGTACACGGCGCCGAGTACGCACGCACACATTTTAATGGATAGCGGCCAGTTTGTATGAAGACGTACTACTGTTCTTGATATACTGTGCTAAATACGAGCGGCGCTCATTAGCGGTCCACAGGTAAATCAAACGCTTGCCCTTATTATATCTGTCTTATAAATTACTAATTTGAATATGTATGGCGTTCCCAATAAATTCTTCTAAGCCCGAACGCTTTGTAATTAAAATTCTCCCGGGAAAATTACCAATTGTGTCATAATTAAAGAACAATCCTCCATATTTGGGATCTTAACGCCGCCCGTATTTATTGGCGGGAGTCGGCGGAGTTTACCCCGGACTGGCGCGATCGGTTTATTCAAATTAATGGGATTGTTTCTATATAAATGGAGGCGTAATGAAGCTGGGTTCGTTTTCAAATGTTAATTCAATGTTTTGCTCTATTAACCACAATTTAAAATAGAGAAATAAGTACATTTATGTACCCTGTGTCTTTGAAATCGTCATAAATAATTAAGAAGTTATAAAATGCAAGTTGAGAAAAGAATAGAATCAAACTTAATTGCACATTTACAAAAATATCAAACATTATAAATAAAAATTAATATAATATTTATATAAAGTACCCTTAGAGCTGCATACTACAATCTTTTGAGTATAATTATATTTACTGTTTTTTGTTTTGATAACTTTCTACGCTTTAGCACTCTTAATCGCAGTCTATTAATTTTTGTGTTTTTTGAGAAAGCATAGGTATTTTTATTATGGCAACAGATTTAAATTAGGTAGGTTACCCTACTTATTAGTCAATAGTCAATATATTTATTGTTAATCATATGATGAATAAGGTGTTACAATGGAGTAAGTTTGTACATATGAACCCTGTTGGGTGTGACAATGTGGAGCGACAGGCAGACATATTAAATAAATTAAAATATTTGAAAAAATTTTAATTAAAATATGCAAAAAAAATACTGTGTCAAATATAGACTGTGGTCAAATATCAAAATGTCAGAGTAAGTAATTAATATTAAAATAAAAATAAAAATATTATATTATAATAATAAGTAGGATAGTTAAAACAAGTCCCATCACCGCCAACATTGCACAAATATCCCAAACAGCCCACGGACGCGATTAAAAGCAGTCAAGCTGAACATCAGAAACAACACCAAATTTATCACCTTTAAAGTTCCGTCGTGCATTTAACTCAAAAGCAATTCAGCCAAAGGACACAAATATAATGAAAAGTGCATGCGTTAAATACGAAAGACGCCGTGACCCAGTGACATCCAGCAGGCTTCGCGCATGTGGGTTTAGATAACGAAGTGTCAAGGGTCCGTCATTCTCTTCTTGATAACACATTTTATTTCAAAGATTTCCTTAATCATATTTGTAAAACTATGCATAATTATACATTTAGACGCCATCGTGGTGGAGTGGTCAATATGGCTGCCTACACATCAAGCGCCCCGGTTTCGAATCCTGGTAGCGGCAAATGTTTGTGCGACGAACACGAATATTTGTTTGGGAGTCGTGGTTGTTTATTTATTTAAGTTTATGTACAAAAATATCATAAATTATTATGTTTATAAAAATGACCGTTATCTAGTATCCGTAACACAAGTTCTTAATGATACTTACTTTGGGCTATATAATTGTTGTGAGCGTGGAAATATTTTTATTATTACATAATGCTACGCCCGACAGACGTACTAAAAATAATAATAAAAAAAACCATACCATAATAAAAACATGTGCTATCGAATCGAGTTGTGAATCTAACTATATCGTTCTTGCTTGAACACATAAAAAAATCTTTAAAACCGGATCTTTAGGAGTAGTTGAGTGAAAAAAATATGAACAGAAGAATTTTATATCATAAAGATATAGGTATCGTTATAAACGAGTCACGCAAGAAAGTATTTGTAGTTTAATTAATTTATTAATGACGCATTATTTAATCATAACTACTCGTAGTTTATTTTATTAGTAATTTACAACAAGAGCATCCTCCTGTTGTTATTTTTTTTATTCATGAATTAAACTATTTGTAGTACTCTCAAAAGTAACAAAAAATATTTTCACAGACCTTAATAATTTAGTGTCGTGAGCGACCCGAGATAAACCCTCGAAACCATACATCGGCTGGCTTTAGACCTTGCCTCCGTCGCTAGATGTTATCTATGAGCTACGATTATAGTTAACCGATAGAAGGTGCTTGTGTATATTTTATATATACGTATGTATATTCTTGAATTCGCACTATAACTGGAATGTATTTTAACTTGTAAGGTGGATTTGTAAACCCTACTTTTTGCAATACATATTATTATTCTGTAGAAGTTATCTGGAAATGATGTCTCCAGGACCAGACAATGATTGGCCCTTCGATCTCAAAGATATCAGGTTAATAATGGTATTGATTATAAGGAGGATGATGAGACTAGTTCCGCCTAGGTACTGCTTACCAACAGGCAGGCCGTACGCTTGTCCACCATATAACTTAAAACAATCTTCATTAATTACATGTATCCCTTTCTTCCAGAGTATATCTGAAAGAGTCCGTATTGCGACAACACCATACAAACGTATGCTCACGTCACGCTCATAATACCAAAAAGGGTTAAGGGGAGTCTTAGGCCACATTTTAGTTAAAAAAGCTACTAATGTTTGTGTGGCGCCCCAAAAAAGTGTCAGGTTGCCAGACTGTCGCCTATAACAGAAGCATCAAACTCAAAAGACAACAAAATTTCAGTGAGCCAATATATCATAAGCAATAACTAGGCTAGATGTTACCGTCTAAAGGTCATAACACACCAGTTTGGAAGGAAAAATAATCTTTTTACAGTGAATAAATTTCTAAAAAAAAAATTAAAAACATCCTTTTATTTTTTTGCTCTAAAAAGAAGTAAATAAAATAACATAATTTAAATGTTATAAGAGCTTTTCGCGAATTTTTTAATAAAAGCTCTTTTTGTTTTTTTCATAGAATTTTATTTTTTCAGTCAGTTTATTCGTATTCTTCTTAGCAAACCATTTTCATTTGATACCTATTTCATGGGAGTGCACAAAAATAAATAGTCCGCCATCTTGGGCCATCCGCCATATTGAATTTAGAATGACGTCACTTAGCTAGGCATGCATTGTCATACAAACTAAACGTGTATTTCAGCTCAATCGAATACCAACAAATGGTCGAAAAATGGTTTACAAATTTTGACAGACAACTTACATACGAACAGTGCAAGTTTAATAAAAGCTTTTTAAAAATAGGCGATGTGCCTCGTTTTGTAGCTGATAAGTGTGCTACAATCTTAAATCACCTCAGCAGTCCGGGCAGGGACAAGGCTTTGCTTCGATAAAAGAATTGTTTTCCGTTTATTTTCTTTGTATACCTACCTACTTGTAGATAGAATACACTATAAAAATATCTTTAACGGTTTGACTTGAACCTGACATAAAAACAATCATAAAATTTTATACGGCAACCCTTTCTTCATATTTGATTCCATATCTGCTCAACACGATCACAACAAACTTCCAATGTTACGGCTGGAGATAAAACTCGCAGTTTTATTGCTATAAAACATATGCAGGAGGAGCTTTCAAACCTCACCTGGGCCGTATTTTAAGACGAACGTACTAAGTTGATGAATTGAAAATATAATTCAATTCGCCTGTATCTACCAGATTGTAGAGAATAAAATAGTCAAACACAGGATAATAGGTGCTTAAGAATACATAAACATACATATAATAACGTTCATAATTCCGAAAATGTGCTGTGCCTTTCGAAACTGCTTTTTTTAAATTTCGAAGTAACAGATGTTTCCGAAATTGCTTACAATCTTTATCATAATCTTGTAACACTTTTCTGAACATAAATCTTGTTCCCGCCGCTGACACAATGAAAGTGACTGTCATCAATAAGTCTTTACAAAAACACGTTTTATTAGGGCCCGCAGAGCTGCTGCGAGTCGATAAGGGCCCTCGTAGTCATCAATCAAGCTGCTACGCCGTAGACGTGCTACGAGATCGTAGCCAACGCACGTAGCTCGTAGCCTACGAAGATCGGATACTTTATTGAAAACTATCATTTTAAATTATATTTTGAAGCTGTCTTGAGAAAGGAGTTTTTCAGTTAATCACCTCACATTTTTAATTAATATAATTTTTACAGAATTTTTACTAATATGTTTCGATGACAGCTAAAAGCAGCAAGTCTAGAAGAACGATAGATCCAAAGAGAGCAGTGTACTTGGAGCTTATTAGGAGTCAATATGTATGGTGAAATGATACTGTGATACATACAGGTAGACAGTTATACACAAATTGTACATGAATGGTCAAAATTTATATCATTAGTATAGCGAGAACGTGGGTGTAGCAACGAATCCGTTACTGTGTGGTGCGTTGTCAAACCGACGAACTGGGGCTACCAGTTCGAAGCAAAAAGTAATTTGGGAACTCATATCTAGTTCACACAGTGAGGAAATGCAGCTCTTGCCAGAAAATGCTTTTCCTCCTTCGTGCAAAAAAGATGTGTTAAGAAACACCATGTAGGTATACTCGTACTCTCTCTTGCACCAGTAATTTTTTTATTTGGACTACACCAATGCTTACCATCAGGGGATGATCAGAAGACGATGACAGGAATTCATTTCAACCAGCACCGAGCTGACATGAACTAAGATGCGGTAGAAGATTAGCGTTTTTTGCACGTTCTAAGGATGAGTTAACACAATAAGTGTTATTTAAAATTTAAAATCGATGACGGATTTCTTGAAAATTTAGTTAATTGTATTAAATAATATTACGTATTATTACGTTATTTTTCAGATGCTTTCCGAGATCTGGCTGATGGCCTGTGAGGACTGATGGACCACACTTTATGGCTGTATATTTTAATATATTTAGGCTACATTTTTTAGATTTGGCCTACATTTGTTGTAAGTCTTCTACTAAATCCTCGGAAATTTATTTTGCAAAATACCAGTGTGGTCCCTCAGTTCTCACACACATGTTTTTTCTACTGTATTTACAAAAATGTAAATCATATCAGACCCCTCTAGGGAGTCATTAGTTTCAAAATCAGGAGGATTTAGTAACCAGTCAGCGCTGTTAACATCAGAAAAATGGAAATTTGTAATATTTGACCCCCCATCCGAATATTTCGCTACGCTTATTTATTTACCTTACTTTTGTGATCGATAATAAAACGCAAGACTATGATTTCAAATAAAATAATTTTATGACTCATTTTGTTTAATTTTATAGAAAACAGATCCGGAATCATGTTTAAATATTAATGGAATAAAGGTATTTTACAAATTAAGAATGTTTCGGAATTACTGTACTCTTACGCTAAGGAATCATAAATTGTATTTATGTTCCGTTTGACCTCGGCATGTAACTGAACCCCCCTTTCAAACAATATATTTTACTATATGAATATATGAATACTCATATAAATTATACAAGACAGAATATAAGTAATTTGTTTTCAGGAATTAGAATTTCCTAAGGCCAATATCGTCTAGTACCCATGTTGTGAAGTAGTAACCAAAATTCTTTTAGAATATAGAGAATGAAATATGGACAGCATAAGAGAACTTATAACGTCGAAATTTAATAACGTTCTTTAGTTATTGCATAAAAAAATAAATAAGGAAGTTGAAGCTCCATCCTCGCTTCAATCGGTGAGTGACAAGGCCAATGTCAATCCACTCCCCCCTTCCAAAACCACAGGAAGTTCCTCATTAAGAAAACTTAAATTATAAATATAGAAACGCTTGCCAACACTTTGTCATGGATTGTGAATGTGGTGTGATTTTAAACCAAAATGCAAGGTTGCAATTGATTAAGATTGAGTTCACCAAACTTCTGACATCCTAAGTTTGAATGAAAATTATTCCAACCAAGAATATTTAAATTCTGAAAAGGAACTGAGTTGTGAATTCAGTCAGCGCTATTCGCAATGTATTGTTTGTGTTGCAATACATCCCTTCCTTAATCTAAATAGTTCCGTTTTTTTGTTTGAATTAGATCCATTCTGATCGTGTCGCGATCACCGTAATGTGTCGTTCAGAGAACTCGCACAAAATAATCACTCGCTTAATTTTGGAGCATGTGGAGTGTATTTAGTCATAGTCTCAGCTGCGTGTAGAGTATTAGTTTTATTTTGGTACGCAAAGTCGTTCATTTAAACTGACTTATTTAACCTATGCCCAAACTAAAACCAGGTGTATATCCATAACGAAATGTCTCCAAACTGTCCCCATACTTACAACGTTATTAAAGAAAATATAAAATTACATAGTTTAATTTCGATAGTTATAATTTCTTGAAATATGAGTTTATTTGAAAGTTGTTCTTCATAAGAATATTAAAGAATTTATAACTAACTATCATGAAGCACAGTCATAAAACAAATTCTCGAATGATTGGAAATTCATAGTAGATAAATTGGGTAATAATAGTTTAAGTATAGTTTTTAGAATAATCTGGAATTCACAGTAGGTAAATTGAGTTATAAAGGTTGAAGTATAGTTTTTAGAATAATCTGGAATTGACAGTAGGTAAATTGAGATATAAAGGTTTAAGTATAGAGTTAAAATTATAGTTTAGATTATTTCAATATTTTAATAGTAAAGATTCAATAAAAGTTTTGGTAAAGAAATTCAAGTTAATAAGTTCTACTTTACCCTGTTACAGGGTTAATGCAATCACAATTAATATCCAATTATGTTTTATGTCGTTTAGATTTGTCCTAACCATATTGTCCTTTTACGCGTAACGAATACTATCTTCCTACACCCTAAACCAAATAAAATATTGATATTAAAGTTCGGTATGAAATAAACTCAAAACGTGAACCAACTGAACCGAATAACCTTTTGTTGGTTTATCACGACGGTACACATACGCCCATAAAACTACAAAACATCACATATTACGAAATTTATCGAATAATCCGGACTAACAAGACGAAAAAGAAACACATAATACATAAAAGCAAAAGACACGGCGAAACAAACAAAGCAAAGAAAAGCAATTAAAGTAAAAGAAAAATAAAAACAAATAGTCATTTTAAATTGAGTAATTATATATTTACTATGTCATAAAACAAAACTCAAAACCACTCAATTTTGAAATGACCTGACTTGCTTGGTTCCGAATATATATTTTTATTAATGTATATTTTCAAATGACAATTAAAATTGTCATTACAATTATGAAATAAAAGAACTGCAATGTTTCAGACCAAGCTAGTCTAAATAAAAGGCACAAACCTACGTAGTCTTCTCGATCTTGGGTCTCCAGCTATGTCTGAAAGAAAATAGCTAGACAAATACACCCCCCCAATTTAACTACCTAATAACCCACAAGCATGGAGACCCCAGATCTATCTGGATCATCGGGAACATTTCCTTGAATCTGTAAGAAGCATAATTATTTCCCGCCACCTTTCCTAACGTTTACGATTAAATTTACTTATAACTAAGTCTAATCGCGAAATGGTATGAAGTGGTATTAAGGGTTACCGGATCACAAGTGATTGGTGCTTCTAATTAGTAAATTTTCCTTAACCTAAGTTAATACTTAAAATTACACGTAGAGCTGAAAGAAAATAAAATTAGTTTTTTTTTAGTACTTAAAATTACACCAATCTCACCGGCATGCCACCCCAACCACAATTGATTTATCTTTTTTTGTCCATACCATTTTTAATTCACACAAATAAATAAAGGACTACTTAGCCGCTACTTGACGGTATATACATATATATTTTAAAATAGACTATCCCTCAATTCCCCTTGAGTTTTGCCTTTCGCTAAACTAAAGTAGCCTTCATTAAATGTGTTTTAATAGTTTCGAGCAAAATTTTAAAATCGAAATAAACCAAAATGGCAAGTCGCGAACTGTACTTTTCAAAGAAAAGTTTAATAAAATGAAATAAATACTAAAATAGGCTTCCAACACAAAAAACAGCCTTAACATTTAAGAAGTGCCATCTTTCTTGCAGAGATAGTATTATTTTATAAATTTATAATCCTGTCTCTGTTAGCCCATAGTTACATTTTTGTAACTTGCAATGTTTTTTTTTTACAGTTTTATTATTATTACTATTTAATATATATATTTTTTTAAATTAAACTACGCTTCAAAGTACAGCACCTAATTTTTGAGTGTTCCCAATCTTAACTAACTTATTTCCAATATAATACTCATTTTTATCTTAATACTAATGTGTTGCCTATGTGTTTTGCAAAGGTGACTAAGAGGTTAAAACCTCAGCTATTTGGATAGATTCTCCTAACACTTAAAACTAAAATCTTGAGATTACTCTACAATTTCATCTCGGAACTATTGAATAAATCCAAATGCTACAAAATTTACAGTGTCATGTATGTGTTATATACCCCAATATATATATAATATAACTTAATATCTAATTAACTATAACTAATGGGTTCTTTCCTTGGTGTAATGATTTACGTTATCCTCCTTTTGAGTAATAAATCATTAATTTATACCTAGCCTTAATATCTATAAAATATACGAAGTTCAATCCACTACTCTTACACAATTTAAGTAAAAATAATTACAATAAACTAATTTATGTCAAATGACTTGCTAATGAAAACCTAACAAAACAAAATAATATTAATTTCCACGAGATTTGAACCGTGGTGGCTTTGAAATAAAAGAATAGGCAAAGTAATTTCGCGGACTGAACAAATATACCGCCACCCTTAAATCTAAGCCCAATGATAAATGAGTATTATATTTGGAATAACACAGAACATAAAACACAATAAACAACAAATACAAGAAAAGAAAGAAAAATTTAAATAAAATGTCAATAATTGATCCATTTCAAATTTAGTTGAATTTCGTAACCAAATTGAAAATAGATCAGTCATTAACAAGCAAATATTAAAAAAACAAACAAAAAAAAAATAAAAAAAAAATATAAAAATATTTAATTGAAAAAGAATTAATAAAAGAATATTTAAATTTGAAGAAAACTATTTTTTTTAAAAAGTTCCTGATGTGCAAATAAAACCTTTAAAATAATCCTCTAAACTTTGTGATAAATTATTTAAACGAGATATATTATTTAACTGAAAAGAATTTATAAAAGTATATTTTAATTCAATGAAAACTATAATTTTAAAGAACCGTGTTTCTATCAAATTAAAGTAATTCTCTAAATTTTCTAATGAACTATTTAAATAAATTAAATTTAAGTTAATCATTAAATGCAAGAAATTTTACTCAACATTAAAATATACTAAAGAAACCAAGATATTTAATTCTCCGCAAAATAAAAACACATTTAATAATTTATGCAAGAAACAAACAGAAAGTGAAAAGTAAAAAAATGACTTACCGATGCTGGCCGCAACCTCGACACCGACCACTACACTCAAAATTTCTTCCAAGACTGCCCCAGCGCACGCGGCTCTCGCTTTCACATCGTCCTAACCCCCCTCACCCCTTGCCTCATTTATGAGCGTATGCATACATCATGATCTACAATTATAAACCTTAATGCTTGTTAACACGAGAGAAATTTGCTAATGACATTCCTACTTACCTCAAACAAACACACAAAAAAAATTACCACGCGGGTTTTTTCCAAAAAAATATTAACTATTGCACATTCGTTCCTTACGTTCAACAATTTAAGGTTCATTTCTATTTAATCTGGCCTGAGACTGAATTCCATGGGAACAGAGCAATAAACTGCGATCTATTCTATTGTCCGTTTTTTTTTTTGTGGAATCTTCCAGATATTATTCTGTAGCCTACTACACTATCGAAATGAATTTAAAATATTATTTTCCTTATACTTGTTAATTTACTTAATATTATGATTTTTATATGCATACAGTATTGTCTAATTGATTAATTTGATTATACCTACTATTAATATGATTATAACTACTCATAGAGGCTTGTCCGTTACAGGCAGATAATTTTTTTGTTGCGAATGAAGAAAATAAATCCGAAATAGACTACAAAAGATTCTAAATCGTATATTTTATGAGGTAACAAAAGCCCACCTCGGGCCATTGTAGAAGAGTACAGTCAAGCTCATAAATATCACATGCACGTTTTTAACTATTCATAAGCTCTGTCTTCGTGAATTTCAAAGGAAATGTTTTTCCTGTATGAAATTTGAAGCACGTTGAACTACGAGTACATTAATTAAACATTATGTAAGCAGAATTTTCATAAGCCATATACTTGTACTGTCGGTTACAACTTCCAAATTAAATATTTAATGACATAATTAAGTTTGAGTCGTAGTGGAGTTCCCGTCCTCTCTCTCAACAAAATGTGTTTTAATTAATTTTAGTGTGTTACTTGATAATACAATCATGCTATTATAATGATAGGACTAGACTACCTAAATGTATTTTTATAATCAGTCAATTAACTGGGCTGTTTTACTAACTCGACTTCCTGAGTTTTAGTAGACTCTTTCGATTTAAAATATATTTGTTTTTTTTTTTTATACTATGAGATGGCAAACAATCTTGCAGCCCACCTGGTGTTCAGTGGTTACCGTTACCTATAGGCACTTGCAATGTTAAGGGTAAATCACTTAACACTGCAAGTGCGTCGCCATCCTGGGGACTAAGATGATATGCCTTCCATGCCCTTCAATCCGAAACACAGCGAACTGCTTCACGGCAGAAATAAGAAAGGCGGTGGTACCTACCCAGACTACCCTACATATGGGTCTACCACCTAGTAAATTTGTGTTTAAAATTAAGCAAAAAAGTAATGAAAATGAACAGTTATTTTTTTTATGTGTTTAGCATTGCTGTAGGTCGGAAATCCACAAAACTTTAAATTTTAAAATTAATTTCTATACCATATTCGTATCGTAGAGTTAAAAGATTAGAGAAGAAATTGTTAGTTGTGATCGCCTGACATATCATATCAAATAACAATTTTATAAATCATGTTTAAAACAAGTACTGTACCAGCGGTCGAGATTCACAGCGTCATTCGCTGAGCAGTTTACGCGACTGTTCACAGAATGGCGCCGCGTAACTAAAAATGGACGTTAACACGAATCGACTTTGTTACCTTTAAAGATTAAAAGCCATTTTATAAAGAGTACAATGTAAGCTAAATAATCGCGTTGAAGGTGGAAAGTGTGCGGTAAATGTACCACTTACTGTCACACACGTCTGTCTCTACAGTTAGGTTGAAAATTGGCTATAAAACTTGTTTTGCAACAGTTTCTTTAGGAAACTTTATGATAATGAGATTTGGTTTCCCAACCTGCGGGCCAGGTTACCAAAAAAATATAAATTTGAGCTGCTCCGTACTTTGAAAAACTAGACACTGATTGTTGTTGTCAACCAATGTGCATTGGGCCAGCCTGTTGATGATACGACTCTGAGTTCAAGTCATGTTTTCAACGAGATGATGATATGTAGATACATAAACTACTCCTTCGAAAACCCGAAACCTATTAGCAATCTGATTATTTAAATTACGATGAACTCCGTGTGTCGCGAATGGCGCGACGGTTCATAAACTGTGGAAATATTATTTCAGTCGGCGGTAGACATCATGTTGATAATTATGTGGTCTCAGTTCGTTCTCAGTCTCAAGACTCAGATAAATTGTTCAGGTCCAGACAAGGACATACTCAGAATACTAGCTCAGTAATGTTGAGTGGAAAGGCGTCGCTATAAGGGGAGGTTGGAGGCGACTACCGGGCTGCGGCCTTTTTGACGTGTGTATCAACAATGTTGATAGCTCAGAACTGCTCAGAATTTGATTCTCAACTCAGTAAAGTCCGATCTCTTAACAGATGCGAGACTTTGTTTAGTTATCATCACATATACAATAGTATCTACAGTAATCGCCTTGCGTGGTTGGAGCAGATCTAATTTTATAGGAAACGTTTGGCGACACCGTGGTCTGGTGGTATACTGAATACATTCTTCAGGTCCGCCTAGCTAGCTACCACCACCTCATGAACATCTGTCGCCATAATAATATTGTTCGCAACATAATTGTGTTCGGGTAGTTAATAATAAGATATCCAGTCCCTCTGTAGTTGATGGTTCCAGGTGAAGCTGGATTGCATCTTCAGCATTATCCTCACTTATCATCAGGTGTGATGAAGGCCAACAGATTCCCTTTTGAGAATAAAAAAGCAGTGATTTTGATTCTTATTTATTTTATATAGTTTATTTATCTCATTTTAGTACAAAGGGGTTAAAGATAAGTACATACTCTATGCGAAGTAAAAATGGTAAATATATAAGGTTGTCCATACATTCTTATTATAGTATTAACCTTTTCCTGTAATTTATCAAAAATAGCAATAATA
The DNA here is from genome assembly GCA_955850985.1 of Elophila nymphaeata. Taxonomy (NCBI): domain Eukaryota; kingdom Metazoa; phylum Arthropoda; class Insecta; order Lepidoptera; family Crambidae; genus Elophila; species Elophila nymphaeata. Next base: position 25,217,191 of record OY039078.1, on the reverse strand, counting down.
CCAGAGTGTTAAAATCACGGCAATAACAGTATTTAAACGCTTACCCGTGTTCATTAACTTTGGAAACGAAGTTTTGTCGAGTAAAGGGAATCAAAGTATCCAGTTCCAAAATAAAACAACAAAATTGCTATTTTAGAACTTTTATCAGTAATTTGATTTCCATTATGGCTGTACAAATAATACATATACATACATATAATCACGCTCACAATCCCAAAAGGGATCGAGCAGAGCTTCAGGTAACGTTCGGTTAGACACAAAGCCACATCTGGCAGTATGGACCATACAGTACCCCAAAATAGTGAGAGGTTGCCAGCCCATCGCATACAGTAAAGGGTAAAAAATGTAGACATAACATATTATATATTAATCACAGACTGGTTAATGAGTTTATAACAATATCTTTCAACAAAAGCCGACTAAATATTTAAAAAGTTAAAGAGCATTATCAGGAGAAGGGGGATTGTGGCGTCACCCTTTCGTGAAAACGTACGAAAGCATGACGTCACACGACATTTCACAAAATTTCACTGTATCGCTCTCAATATGTATTTACGTGATAAAAGAAAAGGTACGTGTAAGTACAATATTTTTTCGTGTTCTGTCTGACGAACTGAACACAATTATTCAGGCATCATCCTTATTACGTTGTAAGAGAGAAACTAATGAGCCGTAATCAAAGAAGTCTCTTATACATATAGACGATCCGATTAATATTTCCAAAGGATATCTATGTACAGTGGTCATAAAAGCTGATAGTGACAATCGAGATATCCAAAACCGTATCAAAAGAAATGAGGTAATAAATCATACGCGATATGTCGCATCTCAGTCGCCGAGCATAAGCGTGTTGGATATAGTTGTGACATTACACACGGCTTTTGTGTGCCATTATAAGTGTATCAGATCATTTTCTGATATAGCTTACAGCGTTCATCTGTAAAAGCGTGGCTTACTATTTTTAGAAGGCTTGATTTGCCAAGGAGTATTACGTTTCTAGAACGATTCCCTTAATCAGTATTTCGTCGAAATGGTGGTAGGGCTTTTGACGATTTAAAAGTATTTAGCAAAGTCCATTTAAATAAAGAGCTTTTTCATTTTCATTTTCATTTTCATTAGAAGGTTGTTTTTTTAAATTTAGCTAGACATTAAAAGTATTGGAGTTGAGAGTTTCGTTGCAATGACAACGAACCAGTCGGGTTAATTTATTTACTATTGGCGGCATGTCCCGACTTCGCGTGGGTGGAAAATTTCATTTTTAAAACATTTTGTGAGGAGCGTAAAGAGAATCTTTGATTTTTAACCGACTTCCCAACAGGAGGAGGTTCTGTATTCGTCTGTATGTATTTTTTTTTTATGTATGTTCACCGATATCTCCGTCATTTCTGGACCGATTTTCAAAATTCTTTTTCTATTCGATAGTGTTTACTCCTGAGGTGGTCCCATTGTCACCAAGTCAGGATCTGATGATGGGAAGCCAGGGAAATCGAGGGCAACCCTCAAATTTTATAGGCATGTACAACGTTTTTCATATTTTTTCTAAAGCTATACTAGCATTTGCGTCTGGTAGTCACCATCTCATGTTGATGAGCTGATGATGGAAGGTAAATGTATGTTCACCGATATCTCTGTCATTTGTGGACCGATTTTCAAAATTCTTTTTTTATTCGATAGTGTATACTCCTGAGGTGGTCCCAATGTCACCAAGTCAGGATCTGATGATGCAAAGCTAGGAAAATCGAGAGCAACCCTCGAAAAACAATGGAAAGGTAGGGTTATTCATATTTTTGATAAAGCAATTCTAGTATGATTGCGTGTGGTAGTCAACTCATGTTGAAGAGCTGATGATGGATGTTAAAACTCCTTAATTGTTAGGAGTTGGTTGTTGATTATTTAAATATTGAAGGTACCTAAAGACCGATATTTGTGTACTTTCAGGTAATTTAGGTGAGCTGATGATGAAACAAAAAACTCCTTAATGGTTAGGAGTTGGATGATAATTCTTTAAATATTAAAGGTACCCAAAGAGCGATAGTTGTATTCTTTCAAGTTATTCAGGTGAGCTGATCATGGAAGGAAAAACTCCTTAACGGTTAGGAGTTGGATGATAATTCCTTAAAGATTATAGGCACGTAAAGACCGCTAGTTGTATTTTTTCAAGTTAATCAGGTGAGCCGATGATGGAAGGAATAACTCCTTAACTGTTAGGAGTTGGTTGATGATTATTTAAATATAAAAGGTACATAAAGAATGATAGTTGTATACTCTCAGGTTATTCAGGTGAGCTGATGATAGAAGGTAAAACTCCTTAATGGTTAGGAGTTGGACGATAATTCTTTAAATATTAAAGGTACCTAAAGAGCGATAGTTGTATTCTTTCAGGCTATTCAGGTGAGCTGATGATGGAAGTAGAAACTCCATAACGATTAAGAGTTGAATGATAATTCTTTAAATATTAAACGTAGGTACCTAAAGACTGAAAGTTGTATTCTTTCAGCTTGTTAGGTGAGCTGATGATGGAAGGCAAAGCACCGTAATAGTTAGTATTTGGATATTAAACTTGTACAAAACTGTAACATTTTCTCACACATAAAACCACCTCTGGCAGTATGGACCATGCAGTGCCTCCAAATAGATAGATGTTGCCAGCCTGTCGCCTACATAAAAGGGGCACAAAACCCAAAAATCACTTCTAATGTTAAGTGATTTATGGTTAATTTTGCAAGTTTCTATAAGCGACGGAACCACTTAACACCGAGTGGCCCGCAAGTTTGTTGGCCATCTCGTAATATATATAAAAAAACAACAATTATTCCACATAAAACACTAAAAATAGAAAAATAAACAACTTTTAAAAAAAAAGTCCAACCGACTTCAAAAAGTATAAAAATAACATATTATTAAAATGTGTGCTAGGTACCTGCTGTACTGTTTGAAGTCGGTGCCAAGCCAACTAGGTATTCTATAGGTCCGCCTGCCACATCACATTCATTGATCACACCATCCCGCGATTGCGGCCGACCGAACGCGCCAGCTTAGGTGATGAGGGGCTCGTGGTGCTGAACGATTGGCATGGCTTGGCACCGGGTTCAAACAGTACAGCAGGTACCTAGCACACATTTTAATAATATGTTATTTTTATACTTTTTGAAGTCGGTTGGACTTTTTTTTTAAAAGTTGTTTATTGTAATTGGAAAGATTTGTATATTTGTAACGAATAAACTGAAAGACTACAGGACCGATTTTGATCAAACTTGGTTCAAATATTGATTAAAAGTTAAGAAAGGACATAATTATGCTACCTTATATTGTGTGCTTGAAGAGCAAACCGAGGATTTCTAGGTATTTCTTTTGCTACAGTTTATATTTTAAAGACTTTTTGGTCGCGGGGGTTCTCTATTTTAAATCAGAACACTATTTAATTTAATATGAGAAGATGTTCTTATTTTATTGTCCCCTTTCAAATATAAATATTTTAATAAATGATCATAATAATAATAATACTCCAACGAGTTTTATTAATTTAATCCATAAAATAATCTATAAAATTAGTTCTTATTGTCGGTACAATCGCCGAACATGAAAAGTCCGTTAAAACTAACTTTCATTTAAGGGCTACCAGGTACCTAGTTTCCAACAATTTGTTCTATAATTGGCCACAACATCTCTATCGAATCATCTCAAAATCTCGTCACGTGGCATTGATGTCGGAAATAGTTTTTAGGCGATAATATTTTAACATGTGAAGAGTTCAAAATGACCTTATCCAGTAGTAACAAAAGCAGTTTGTGTTCCACAATAACTAAAGTGTATATCCGCCTGCTCAAACGGTCGGTCGGGAATATCCGGGATGACTCGGGGTCGTAGTCGTTTAGATAGTCCTGATATGGAGCTCGATAACTACAGGTACCGAAATGTATTCGTAAGCTTTAGTGATTAAATTTAATAATTTATTGCAAATAATATATTGTGTCTGTTACTAGTTCAGATAACAGGCTTGTAGAATGTAAATATACATTTCTAAAAATTAACAAATTGTAACGTCTGTACATTGCTTGTTGTCAGGTTTACAACGTGAAATCGACTCCTCCTAGATAAAGTTGGTTAAAATGAAGCCGATGTTACCCGGACCATAATACCGAATCGATTGACATCTTATTCATCTCAATCGGATGAATATTTTAGGCGCTATGTTCCTAGATACGTAAATGCAAACATACATACATAAACTGCTAAAATCATAACACTTCCTTTTGGCTTTACTGTAATCGGGTAAAAAGGTGACAATGGTACTAAGATCTAGACTTCAGGAAATGGTTAGGCACCTGCAGATACAGCTCTGCGAACAGGAAGTGTTTAACTACAGCCTTTTAAAAGGAGGCACTTCCTTCGTATGACGGCCTTGCGTTAAAAAAGACTTTTCTATATTGCAAACGTCAAATTTTCCTGCTGCAATGTATAAGTGTCTACAGCTTCCTTTGGTGGAAAAATCTTATTAAGATACTCTTGGATCTTATGAGCAAGCGTCCTCAGTTATATGGGACTCTTTCCCCTAAATTTGTGAAAGCTGTACCCTCTGAAAACTGACAAAGTAATGTCCGCGAAATCTGTATTTGCAAAGTCTGAAGACTGTAAAAGGGACATCGGTAAAAATCCTTCACTCAATCCCCAAATCTTTGCCTACTCCTTCATCCGTAGAAGGTTTGAGTACCAGAAACCCTTCCTACCAAGCTCTTGCTGGGTATTACAGTGAGAAAGGTGCCCACGCCACATTCGCCACTAAACCTCGGGTGTTGGTCTTAAACGAACCGCTTTGTGTACTAAATCAAGTCAACTATTACGCAATGATATATTTTTAGGGTTCCGTACCTCAAAAGGAAAAAACGGAACCCTTATAGGATCACTTTGTTGTCCGTCTGTCTGTCTGTCTGTCTGTCAAGACAGACCCTTTATCTCAAGAACGCGTGGACGTATCAAGCTGAAATTCACATGAAATACTCAGGTCTATTGTCTCTTTAAGCTGTGAAAATATCAAACTTCTAAGCCAAGCCAATCAAAAGATACAGCCGATTATGTCGATATTTTCAACAAATTTCCGACACTCGCAAAGGAATCAAAACCTACAGGATACTTCCCGTAAACTCAGAATCTTGAAATTTGGCATGAAGCATTGTCATATAATGCAAATATAGGAAAAATTGCGAAAATCACATTTTTTTAGTTATATAATGTAATAAAAATATTTTAATAAAATGAAACTTACTACCTTATTTCTCACGAACGAATAAAGGTATCAAATTGAAATTTATACCAAATACCTAGGTCTATTGTTTCTTTAAGCAGTGAAAAAATCAAACTTCTAAGTTAACGCGATCAAAAGATACAGCAGTTTATACCGACACCTTAGACGAATTTCCGTCACACGCTAGGGAATCAAAACCTACATGACTATAAAATGTTGTTAATAAATAACTTTAATAAAAGAACTTTTACAAGGTACTGGCCTACTATTTTAGTTATATTATAAAATAAAAAATATTAACTATCTTGACTCTCACGAAATTACCATAACTATAATTGTTCTAAACTGAACGGTTTGCGCGAGAGTCACTTCCAAAGTATTAATATGTGTACCCTCTCTGTAAGTTCCAAAATAAGATAATATTAAAACTAAAAATAATATATGATGTGCATTACGCATTACCATGCAATTGGTTTGAACGATATCTAGTAAGTAATTTGATTTAATACGTCATAAATTGTAAACCGCTACGTTTGTACGGCGGAACCCTCGGTGTGCGAATCCGACTCGCACTTGGCCGGTTTTTTTTTATGTAACGAGATGGCAAACAAGCTTGCGTTAACCTGATGTTAAGTGTTACCACCGCCTATAGACACTTGCAATATTAGGGGTAAATCACTTAACACCGCAAATGCGTTTGCCATCCTGGGGACTAAGATGATATGCCTTCCATGCCCAGTAATTACACTGGCTACCTTTCCCTTCAATCCGAAACACATCGAATTGCTTCACGGCAGAAATAAGAAAGGCGGTGGTACCTACCCAGACGACCCTACATATGGGTCTACCACCTAGTAAGGTAAGTAGTAAGGTATATTATACCACGTGACCACATAAACTAGCTTAGGTTACTTTTCTAGATATTTTATCATGGTAAATGTTACCCTATGGTTGTTTAAACGATTTATTTTTAAGTAAAAGAACTTTGATCCCATATTTATTTAAGATTGTGACTGAAATGCTTTTGATTAAAGGAGTAGTTCTATCCGAAAATAATCGCTGTTAGCAGTCTTCGCTCAATTGAAATGTATGACTAAATAATTACAAACTAATCGTGCTCATAATCCCAAAAGGAGTTGAGCATAACCGTAATATTAACAAAATTTTTAAAATAACACAATTATCAGCTCGAAAATGAAAAGCCTTTTTTACTATTAAAAAAAACAGTCGAATTAATAACCTCCTCCTTTTTGAAGTCGGTTGAAAAGAGGCGACGCGCTACAGTTCATTACCGTTCCATAGCCGCTGATTCGTCGTGCTCATAATAAAAAAGATTTTCCTTTCCAAGCTGATAAGTGTGCTACGAACTTTAAGTAACATCCAGCAGTATAGCCCATGCAGAGCCTCAAAACTGCTTAAAACCTTGTCTTTTCCTTTTTCCGGCGACCCCCCGAATAAGGCTTGACTCACAGATTGAAAAACACAGCTCTAAATCATCTCAACAATCCTGCAAAAAAGCTATGCAAATAAAAAAAAAACGCTTTTTACAAGGACTTCTTCAAAGTTAAGAAGTTTTTTTTTCACCCAACTAACGGCGAAGCCAGAAGGATGATTTATGATTTTAGCAGTCTAGCTATCTAGATTTAAATGTTTGCATTTACGTACGTTCCTCCATAGCGCCTAAACTATTCATCCGACTTTCGTGAATAAAATTTCAATAGATATTAAATCTCGATTTTAATCAATTTCATTACCTTTTTTCCGTGGTCGGGTTGAAGGTTTTTTTAACTTTTTCCTTGTTGATTTAAAATATCCTTAGATATGATAAAATTTGTTTCCAGCCGAGATGTTTGTGATATGTGCCGGTGTCGCCTAATCCGGCCTCTGCCGATAAACCAGTAATCACACACTTGTCTCCACGGGTAAACCCCGCTTAACATACATCTTGAAGTCGAGCTCATGGCGCGGCTTAAGTTACATCGTTGGCAACAACTACGGATTTTCCGGTTCATTTGAAAGTGTCAATGGGCTCTGAAAAGTTCACTTACAAGGAAGAGATGCTTTAAAAAAAAAACAATGGAATTAGTTATTAAAAAGATTTAACAATTCTGATTGCTTCTTCTTGATTTTACATTTTATCTTGCATGAATCTTTCTTTATATGTCAATTTGCTGTTTAAATTTTGTTAAAGTGTATGCCCTTACGTCCAATTGAAACCAAGTTTTACACTTTACAATTTTCAACTTAATTATGGGAATAGGTTGTTCCGTTTTTAATAATGTTCATTTTTCACAAAATTTTAGCAAGCAAGTCGTTAGTCTTCCGTATAGTTAGACTATACCTATTTCAATATAAACATCAATATTTAAAGACACAAGAAAAAGTTCAAAGTAAACAAAATATAAAGCGAACGACTCAAATATTTATAGCTTAACGCTTTCCCAAGTCCGATTTGGTCACCACTCATGTTGTGGATACAAAGTTTTCTTTGCTCAGATTATATGGTAATAGTGTTAGAGCCCGGATATTTAAATCACGTAAAAGGTTGGCTTTGGAAAAGTTACTTAACACGTATTCATATGGTAAGTATGCGCAGGGCCCATTGGGTTGGAGATCCTTGAGGGACGCCTATGTACAACAGTGGACATCACATATGTGATGATGATATGGTAAACCGATGAAATAAATTAAATGAAAAAATTTAAAAAACTGTACCCGACTACGGTAAAAACTTAAAAGAAAAAAAATGTATCGGCCTTTTAACTTCATTAAAAGAACCTATAATATTTTTAAGATAAACGTCACCGTGTCGTCGGGTCCGCTAATCCTTACTATTATATATTACTAGCTGACCCCGCAAACGTTGTTATGCCTTATAAATAAAAAAAATTAAGGATGGACAACCCTTATCACTAAGGGGTATGAAATATAGATGTTAGCTGATTCTCAGACCTACTCAATATGCTCACAAAATTTCATGGTCAAGCCGTTTCGGAGGAGTACGGGAACGAACATTGTGACACAAGAATTTTATATACAAGATTTTTATTTGCCCTTTGGTTTCATTTTATTTTCGTATTATCTATTTATACTATTTTTATTTGACTTTTGGGTTTACTTTTATTTACATAGCGGTACCCCAACGCGGCAACGTTCACCTTAAAACAATAAATAAGTTCTTATAATTAAGTTTAAAGGCCGGGATATCTTTTTTTATTTTTAGTTTTCTTTGTGTCAGGGGTTACTTATTTTTTATTTTATTTTATTATTTTTAAATTACTCGCGGACCCTAATTCTGATAGATAGCTAGGTACTCAAATTACATCTTTCTTGAATATTATTCAAGAGAAAACTTATGACCTTAAAACGCCTGAACATATTTTCATGAATTGCAGCTGAGGACCATCTCGATTACGTCAGCTTTTGAACAAAAAAACCGCATCAAAATTGGTCCATTCGTTTAGCAGCTACGATGCCACAGACAGACACACAGATACATCGGGAGTTAAAAAAAGAAAGGAATGAAATAAATTAAAACGGGGCTTACAGAGCAAAATCTACTCCTTCTACAGTTAAAGTCAATTAAAATGTGGCCTACGTTACCTGCACCATAAAAATGAATCCACCAGGCAGGCCATATGCTCGTCTGCGCACCAATTACCATAAAAAAATACAAACATACATACTCGTACATACATAGACTGCTAAAATCGTAAACCTTCCTTTTAGCTTCGCGTAGTACTGCAACAGGAGAGGATTATCGTAATGCGATCTTACTTACCTTTATCAGTAAGATAAATCCGTCAGTTGGGCGGTGAGTAGCATTGTAGATACTATTAAACCGATCAGCCGGTCCTCGCGGCTCTAATAAGCCGTTGTTAACAGGCAACTCAAATATAACCTAATTATCTGCACAGTAAGCGCTCGCGGCGGCTCTCGCTTTGTAATCTCGCGAAGGTTACAGAGAGCTTCAAGTAATGTTTAGCGTTATTATAAGGAGCTTGTGGAAAATTAAATCAGAATTTTATTGTATAACTTTACAGGCAACGATATTTTAAACTATTTATTATGTTATGTTAATAGCAATTTGCGTTCAAATCTGTGCCGCGCAATCTAAACCTGTCAACATGTCTTATGTGTAACCTTCAAGCGGTGGCGCGACGGCGAATCATTTGTAATCTTAATATATATACATAAATTACGTGTCACGTTGTTTGTCCACGATGGACTCCTAAACTACTAAAGCGATTTTAATCAAATTTGTACACCGTGTGCGGTTTGATCCAACTTGATAGATAGGACAGTTTTTATCTTGATAAGCAGTCCTAATTTTTTTTACTGCAAATTCAATGTTGAAAATGTCCACAGCAGCGCGTGGCGGGGACAGCTAGTATCTTATATATTGTTGTTTGCATTTCCCATTTCTAGCAGCTTGTCAATGTGTGACTGTTCAAGAAATAAAAACATTACCTACGCGGTCGTGCCTAACAGAGTGCATAGACCGCATTTGTTTTGGAGATATTTTGAGATCCTGTAAAGGACATAGAACACTTTTTGGCGCGTTAACCGACAAGCGAAAGAAGCCGCGAGCGACAGCTAGTAGTTAATAATCCCCCTTCTCCGCTGATTGAGAGTCAAACTAAAAAATATATAAGTAGTAATTAACACACCCACCGAGCCAGGAGAAATGGTTGCTTATTGTCCCGTTCAGAGCCGATTAAGTTAAATCTTGAGCCGCTCAGACATAATTGACATTTTAATGAAATTCCTTCAATTACCGGAAGGGCTGGGTGACGCTCCATTTATTTGTTCAAGCGACGTTCAAAACAGTTTACGTCAAACGCTGGTTACTAACTAGATTGTTTTGTGAAGGTACGCAAAAAATTATACTTAAGGGAAAAGATAATAATATTATATTTTTACCGGTGAAATTGTCGATATTTTTCTTACACACAACTTAGTAAATTACTGCCATGATTTAGAATATATTGCTAGTCTATTAATCACTTTTAATGTGCACACTGCATGGCCTCTAAATAAATTTTCGTCCCGAAACGATGTTAGGGTTTTTCACGACCTAAAATTAAGTACAATAATAAGAAATTTGTTATTTGATTTTAATTTCCCGTGCTGTTGGAAAATTACTGTCAGTGGTGACACGGAGCTATGACGACATTTATCTTAAACATATATCCAGAAGAAAATAGTAATAAAACACATAGATGTAATAATTACCTTATGTGAACTGGATGTACCTACTTATCGCCGTTTTCTTGGGGCGCCCCACTGGATCCACAGTAACTTCACACACTTCCTTGTTCCGATAATCTTAAATTATGATATGTAATTGTAAACAGTAAATAATTGTCAATACACTTAAACACTGTAATCAGTCACAAGCCGACCGAATCGAAAACTGGTATAGTCCTGACATGAAGACTGTCAAACGAAGTCAATCAGACTGCCCTCTACTGCTCTACCCCCAATGCGTGAGCCGCGTCCCGAATTAAAACTACCCTTGGTTATAAATATTAGATAATAATATTGAACAATGACGGCATATTCACGACTTCATCCACGAAAAGAGTTAATAAAGGAGATTGCTCAGATCCCATACATGTTTTGCCCTCGAACCAACAATCATGAAAAAATATTTTCTAGGTTCGAAATTATAAGTAAATGACTGTATAAACATTGATTATTGACGGACACTTCTGAGAACTTAATTATTAGCATACTACTTACTGATATTGAGGTTAGGTTTCCAAACAAATGTAAAATAATAAAAAAAGAAACTAGTAAGTAAACTAGGGAAATCATGCAAAAACTTATTTAAAAAGTCCGTAGTTCAAAAAGATATCAAGTCCGTTGTCCGAAAGGCCAAGTAAAGTTAGAAATAAAAAATCGCATCGAACACCGTAAACAAACACAAACAACAAACACAAGCACCTTATATTTTTAAAATTCTCCCTATTAGGGGAAGGTAAAGGGATCTAGGTCATACAGCCATGCCTTCAGTAGTTTTATTTCTTTTTTAGGTTTGTATTAAAACATTTTTATTGTGTAACACCTTTTAACGTATCTAGGTAGTGCTTGGCGAAAAATGTATGACAATAAACTTCATGGTGGCGACTACCATCTTTATTTTTTGCTTTGCATGTTTGCATTTAGCGTAAATAATGTTGAAAATAATAATATTGTTATTGATTGATTAATAAAATGTAATTTCATTTTAATCAATCTCTACCAAAGAGATTGTATTTTTGTAAATTAAACAACTTCGATAAATCTTTGGCTGTATGTTAGAACACCAAAGCCATTAAAAAGTTGATCTTATGGTTTCTAAAACGGTAGAATGATAATGTCCTTTTTATAATGAATATAATATGCAGAAGTGTCCGTTAGAATCTAATGACCGATAATTATAGCATAAATTATAACAAGAATTATCAAATATCTCAATATTTTATTGGTTCTTAGGCCAATTTGAGCAATCTCCTTTAAAAAAAGAACGGTTTTAAAACCTGCTTTAATATTTCTTCTCATTAAGAGCGGGCATAAACCAAGAAAAATATCAGAATTCACCCGCGCGTTTCACCCTTCCCCTCTTGCACATCGCAGTTTGCAGCCGCAAGGTGGCACTCGCTTCATGATTTTTCTTTTTTGTGATCGCACATAGTATACGCGAAATAACTAGATAAAATTGGCTAAGCACGAGTCGGACTATCTATCCATTACCTATACTTTGATGTGTGGATTTTTAATACTTTTCGCTGATGATAAATAAAATATAATAAATTCAAATTCAAATAATTTATTCATTGTGTGTGTTTACAAAGATATGAGGTAGGTACTTACAAGTAAAATATAGCTCAACACATGAAACCTGCAAGGTTATAACAAAGTATATAAATAAAGTTTTATTTACATCAAATATATTTTTTTTTATAAAATCATGCTAATCGCTCAGAATAATTACCAGGTATGCACATTCTTCAAAAAAATAATTATTAGTAATTAAATCATTTATTCATAAAATATAATGTTACTTTCAGTTTTGATTATTTTAATGTCAATCTGATGTGGCATGCTCAAACCAAGTGGCATGCTATATCACATTCTTGTTATTTATGACAAGAGTTGACAAGATACCACTTTGGATTGTCCAAAGCTAAGACAATGTTCGTAAAACTGGCCATTATTCTTTATTACATTTTTCTGTGGATTTTTATCAAAATCAGTGTATTTTAACATATAAGATCTTTGGTTACATAAAAAAATATTTACATTTTATGACAGGTACATTTTTTTTGTATTATACATGCATGGAAATTTTGCAGTAAAGATCTGGTGGTCAAAGTAAAAAGTTCCTCATTCTGGGCTAAAATACAATATATTGTGGGCATAGTCGCTACACATTCACGAAGTCTCATCAATGATTCCATCATCAGCTCACCTGAAAAACCTAAAAGAATACAACTATCGGTATTTAGGTACGTCTAATACTTAAATTATCATTAACCAACTCCTAATAGTTAAGGAGTTTTACCATACATCATCAGCTCATCAACACGAGATGACAACCAGACGCAAATACTAGAATAGCTTTATAAAAAATATGAATAACCCTCTCTTTCTGTTCTTTTCCGAGGGTTGCCCTCGATTTCTCACGAAAAACGGTCCACAAATGGCAGAGATATCGGTGAACAGATATTTACCTTCCATCATCAGCTCATAAACATGAAATGATGACTACCCGGTGCAAATAATAGAATAGGTTTAGGAAAAATATGAAAAACGTTATATATGCGTATAAAATTTGAGGGTTGCCCTCGATTTCCCTGGCTTCCCATCATCAGATCCTGACTTGGTGACAATGGGACCTCAGGAGTATACACTATCGAATAAAAAAAGAATTTTGAAAATCGGTCCACAAATGACAGAGATATCGGTGTACGGGTCACCATCAAAAGTAGATGAACACTGTAGTACCTTGTCATAATAATATTTCATACATAATTGTAGCAACTATTACTGCACAAACGCTGGCATTGCTATGACATGGTACTAAAGTGATCATCTACTTCTGAAACTGACTGTACGTGTAAAAAAATACATACAGACGAATATCTCCTCCTTTTTGGTAGTTGGTTAAAAAATACTTTACACACACCACACAATTGAAACTTTGCACCAATTCATGAGTAGTCAAAAGCATCTATTTTTTTGCGTTTACTGCTACCCGCGCCGACATTGTTACATTGTGCCGTGAGCTAAAACGTCAAATTGCGATATTTTTTGGTTAAACTACTTATATAATATAATAAAAGCAATGTACATACCTCCGACAATTATTCATGAGTTGAATTTTTAAATTTCTAAGCTCTTTCTTAGAGTGTTTGCGCATTTTATTTTTATTTCCCATATTTTTGTCGAAGTATTTTCTCGAGCCGGTGGCGGAACACAGAAACACAGCCCACTCGTCTCAACGGAGCAGTCGAGACTGATTGATGAAACAAAACATGCCCGTTACCACGGGTGAAGCGCGATAGACTGATGCGTTTTGCGCGGAATAAGAACGTAATAAGCGACAAATTGGTTTTATGAAAATAAGTCGTAAAGTATTCATTATTTTTTAAAATCCCTAGTAGGGCTGCTTTGTAATATAGTTTTATATTATGTATTAAAATATTGACGCAGTAATATGCATAGCATTGAAAATAAACTGATTTAAGCTGGAAATTAAAGGTAAGTTCGTGATATTTTTCCATGCTTAAAAATATTTCATTATATGTTTTTTCCCAGACTAAAATCTCTCAAATATAATGTAATATCTATTTTAAAAAAATGGGGTGGCTTGTGGCCTATTTTGGGGTGTAAAAATCAAATCAAAGATTGCTAATTTTGCTTTATACCCCCTCTTAAGGGAAGTCAATTCTGAACGTCATACACACCCCTAAACTTTTATTTCAATGATTCCTCATAACTGCTCGCCAACACGGATATTTGTGCATTAAAACTAACCACTTTCACAGCACAAAATCCACTCTTATTATCTAAAACTAAATCTTCCCGATGTTTTCGCGCCAAACCTGAGCGCCAAACTCTCATAAAAATGTTAATATTGAACAATGACAGCATAACTCAGTACTTCATCCACGAAAATAGTGTTAGTAAAATTTTTGAAAAGAACATCGAGACGGGTGTTAAAATTTTGTATGGTTATGATTGCGATTTTATTATATCAGGAGCTTTATTATTTGCGAGAATGCGGACACATTGCGTTGAGCAATGAAGAAGTTATTAGCGCTAACATATTTATTAGCGGTCGCAAGCCAGCATAAATGTGTCGTAAGCTCCTTTGACAAGAAGTGTTGCTGATCTTTTAGATTTTATTATGATTATTCTGGTTGAACTTGTAAATTATGACTCTTTCTGTATTATTATTGAATTATTAAGCGAAACATGTAAGTAATGTGCAGACATTATAATTAGGTAAAATGATGGTGACTATTACTGAAAACCGCTCGTGTTGCTATGACAATAGTACTAAAGTGTTAATCTACTTCTGATGCTGACAGTACCAGGTTCACCACTAGACGGGGCCCTCGTCCGGAATCCTCCTAGTGGCGGACCCTGGTAACGTGGTAGGGAAACTTTCTTGGTGGGTGTGTGGCTTTTGATGTCAAGTCCCATTCGAAATCACATGCCATCGTTGAGTTGTTTTTGTTGTCCCACCACGGCTAGTTCCGGACGGCCCTTTTGGGGGCCACGACCGCACCCGAAGTCCCCCGGGTGCGGTCCGATGGCTGCTCCCGGTGTCCTCGTCAGGAAGACGCGCCAGGTCGAGCAGCCGTCGGTGAGGAGGGGACCTATAAGGCCGGCGTCGGCCAGCGGCCCACAGGGGCTGGCGTCAGTCGGTAGCCCCTGTGGGCTGCTGGCCACCAATTGCTACACAAGGAGTGCCTAGACGGGTAGCGTTGGGACGGTATCGGATTAGTTGCGCTCACGTACGCAGATCACGAGCCGTCCCGCAATAGCGCACTGAAGGTCAGGCCGGGGAAGATGTTTAGTGGGTACGGAGGGAACGCTTTTACCTCGAGTCCCACATATCCCCTGCGGTTGGCACCACCCCGCAGGGACGATGCGTAAATGCATTTGACCTACCCGTCAAAAAAAAAAGGTTCACCACTAGACACTAAGAAATTGTTGCACGAGCTTAAAGCCCCTTAAAATCTTATCTGAACCAGATTTATATATCGACAAACTCTCGGAGCTATCCAGCACTAATTCAAATGGAACTTTAGAAAATATCCGAAGCAGTACGTGTGCGCCATTTGGAAACGAGTTCTGAAACTCATTCCCCGGACGCTGAGATTTTTTAAGATAAGAAAAGGAAGGCGAGAGCGCCATTCTCGCGGCAACCATAATGATATTTTTTGTTTGGCAAAGTGTTTGCCGGAACTTTTTTATTATATTTTATTTAGAATTCTTCTTCTTGTCGTGTGTTTAACTTGGTTTTATAGGTCGAGATTTCAGGACGCAGACTGATTTTTTTACAACTGCCATCTTTGACACGGAGAAAAATCGAGTTAAAAGTATTTATTTGGTCACCTATTATTGTATCAACCGCGCACATCATATTATATTTACGTAAAAAGTTTTTTTTTATAAATTAAAATATTCCTGTTAGCGACGTGCACATAGAAATAGTTTTGGTTTTATTTAAAATGTAGGTCATCTTATATAAGTTAAGCAATGTATTGTTCGGTATAAAGACTATCATTACATGTCAACAAGACAGTTCCTGCTCAAACGAGCTGTCGCGCGGTTCATATGTACGTTTTATGTGCAAAATATATCACTCAATGTACCTACTTTGAGTGACATCAAGTTTTCCTAACTAAAGCCTGAAGTTTACAATTCCTATATTAGTTTGTAAACTTCTAACATTGGCTGTATTAAAATCTTAGAAATATTTTATGCTGGGAAATGTAACGTACACTGAAAGATTTGCTTAATAAATATTTGGATTTAGAATGCTAACTAATCAATAGTGTAGTTATGAAAATATAGTCATACAATTATGAAATTTTGTAACACAAAATCCGTCCAATTCAAAAAGAGGGTGGGTCGATGATTTCTTTTATAACTTTTTAAGTGACCGTACTTTCCCAGCAAAAATGCATTTTTCTAAACATATTTATATAGGAAAGAACTTTGATCAAGAGCCTAGTTGTTCGTCCGTTATGAATTTTGTACTTAAAGGATGACGTTAATTGTGACCGAAAAGTTTAAGAGAGTACAATTCCCGTGAGATGATTATGTAATGAAAGGATCTCATCAATATTACATAACTAGGACACATTGTTGTCGCTTTGTTCCTTGAGTAATAAAATCACGCTCATTTTCTATTTAAGGACCAAATGTGATAATATTTGTAGGTAATTACGAAATTGCGAGGTGTATCTTTCGCCGTTTCTAATCCATCAGCGTAAAAATCTTCATTTAAATAGAATAATTATTAGATTTCCTCCGAAGCTGTGGTAATACTTAGCAGTCTTTTGAAATAACGATCTTTTCGATTTTGATTTTGTGATTCCGCTAAATATGTGAGCTTTGATGTTTAGTATCAAACCTCACATAATTAAGATTTGTATAGAATAGTATTTATTTGCAACAACCATGGTTCACAAAGATGACATTATTTGTGACAGATCTACTACATGATTCGCTGTCAGTAGCATGCAAATTTTTACATTTATAATTTGATGTGACACATGAAAAAAAAGTGCTGAGACGAATCAACATAATCCCGATAGGCGATAGGCTGAGCAGAGCCAGGTAGGTAACGCTTTGTTACATGTGTTACTGTTTATTATCCTAAATAAATGGAAAAAAAAATCCAACAATATGTGCCGGGCCAGGGCAGTAACCCAAAATACTCGTAATAACAGGTTGCCAGCCCGTCGGTCGTAAGGGACATCGGAACCTACCAGTCTGGAAAACAAAAAGTACGATTATCTTCACGTTCCAATTAGTCACATCAAATACCAAAAGCGGCTTTTGTCCATTGCAAAAACAACTGAACTTTACATACACGAAGTCCATATTTCCACTAATTGAGCATCTGTATAACTTCCTAAAACATATTTCACCATCCTTAGCCATCACCCAACTCATTACTAATCATGGATACCACAAACAATACCCATTCCGATTCGGTACAACAAATAATGAGTTCTGTCTCTGCGATGACGTCACGACACAATCCCTAACCACCTCATGAGAGATTGCTGCAGATTGAACTGGTATCTTGACATTTAAGCAGCCTCTATGATCTAAACGAAAGTGTCGGTAAATAGTATTCTTAGCTTATGTTCTTTAACAGACTTATGTTTTGTTGTTATCTATTATATAAAAGGCAAGACTGATCAACACCAAGCTCATACCCTTGGACCTAGATAGCTGAAATTTCGTACAGAGATACCTTTTATGATATGGTCAAGGGATATTGCCGGATTTTTCGAAATTCAACCCCTAAGGGAATAAAATAGGGGATGAAAGTTTGTATGAAAATCCGTCAATTTTTAAAGTTAAAACCATAAAAATTGTATGGTGTTTGTGGTGTTTCCGTTATAAATTAAGAATGATGTATTTTAGGATTTTTAGAAATTAGGTAGAAAAAATCCTAAAATACATCATTCTTAATTTTTAACCGAGGGATTCTAAGGGGATAAAATAGGGGATGAAAGTTTGTATGGGAAATCCGTCATTTTTATACTAAAATCCATAAAAATTGGTATATGGCTTTTTAGTTAAAAATTAAGAATGAGATATTTTAAGATTTCTGAAATTCTACCCTTCAGGTTATAATAAGGGATGAAGATTTGTACGGAAATCCGTCATTTTTACCACAAAATTTGTCATAAGAACTTTCAGTTCAAAATAAGGAAAGATATTTTAAGATTTCTCTAAATCCTACCTTTAGGGTTTTAAAATAGGGGATAAAACGGAATGAAAGTTCTAACAAATCTAGCTATGTTTACTATCGTATATTGGAAATATGTATATGATTAGTAAAAAATAAGTACCCTTAATTAAAATACTGCTCAAAGTAACTTTTTCACGGGGAAAAGTCGCGACCGAAAGCTATAAATCTGCATTGCAATGAACGTATAAAATATGCATTTATAGAAATAGAATAAAATATGTATTCTATAGAATGATTTACAAAGTTACTTTCTTTCACTTAATACCAATTATTGTTTATAAAGTCGTACCCAAATAATGTAAGTGCTGGTTCCATCTGAGACACAAACTATTCGTTTATTTTTATCTATTCTTAACGTTTTATTGCTTATCTAAACGTAGGAGATCCCTCTTACATTTCATTGTATTTACCGTTTAGGTTTATAGGATTGGTTCGTTTCGTGTCCCCTAATGAGATTTAAGGAATGCCTCGTCGGAGGGATCAGGCGGCTGCTTTTTGTTGATGTTTTTTTCCCATTGTAGATATGTTGTACAAAGGTTTAACGTAAGGAATAGATTCGATCTTGAAATTAGAAGCTTCTATTTTGGTTCAGGGGCCGAGTAGGTTCTAATTTAGAGACCCCTATTGAATCTGTTTCGATTAAAAATTCGACTTATTTGAGCTTGGTGGAGTCTATTTTGGTAATCTTTAGTTCTGGTATCCCTTCTATCGCTTTAAGACATTTCTTGCCCTGTTGATCACCCCGCAGTTGCATTATCTATCATCCTTCATTCACAAAGTATTGACCATGATCTGTATTTATTTAAATTTAATACTCGGTCTGCTGAGATGGTTTTGAGTGGAACATCTGTCCCGGTCGTTGGTTTTAGTTAGTGTTTTTACTAAAGGGTTGGTAATTTTTGGGTTTGTGTTCCCTTTTGTGTAGGCGACAGGCTGGCAACTTGACACTATTTTGGGGTACTGTATGACCCATACTGCCAGATCTGACTTTGTGTGTAACCGAATGTTACCCGCTCTGCTTGACCCCATTTAGGCATGTGAGCGTGATTAGATGTATGTATGTATGTTAAATTTAACATAATAAATCTCTCAAAGATTATAAATAGTCTTATTAAAATTTTAATAATAAATTGCTATAAATATTGGAATCACAAAGTTATCAACTAAATATAAAAAGGTAAGAAAAAGTAAGTATTATCCATATTTCATTTCATCTCATCAATTTACAAAACGAAAACGAAGTTTTTAATGAACGAGCCCACAAGTTTATATTGTTTCGATATTTCTCAACTTGATAATTGGCTTTTCTAATAAGTTTATCTTAAAGGTCAGATCTATTCAAAAGAACACACAAAACCTCCTGTAACAGATATCGTGATGTATTTTGTTACAGCCGTTCTTGCCAAAGCTCTGAATGATGTAATATTAGAAGCTTTTATTGTTATTTTTTTATATAAAAAGTTCAAGCAAATGACTCTTTTTCACCTGATGGTAAGCAGAAGTGGAGTCCAAATGCGAAGATAACTGGTGCGAGATATAATGCGCATCGAATGAGCTACATTGAACGCTAACGTTTTGAAGCCATTTTTTGTTATGAAATACTAAAAAAAATGATAATGTTTCTTTGGACAATAATTAAGAAATAACGTATAGAATACGTTTTCATAAGAAAATGAATAAAAAAATTATGACTTTGACCTTCAATAAAATCGTAACTATCAATTTCCCAGGTATAGTCTAAAGGAAGAAATATGTTACGATGGTGAGCAAAATACTTGATTCTCGTTTGACTGTTCATGTCTTTTATACCCTGTATAATTTCCGCTCAATGAAGGCAGCTCACAAAAAAATTACCGTGTGCCTACATTGTGATTTTTATACTAGGTGGTGGGCGAACAACCATACAGCCTGCCTGATCATGAGCAGTAGAATAAGAATTATAGATGATTGTTACACTAGACTAATGTGTGACTCTCACGCCACTAACCCTAACTCTCTACCCTCTGGAGCTATGGTAACCTTACTCTCCGACAAAAGCACAACACTACGATATTGTAGGCTTCTGAAAACATTGAATTAAGTTTCCAATTTTGCTTGGCATGATTTAAAATGTTTGAACTATTTTCTAAATAGCCTGAGACGGGACCCGTCACAGGTTTTATACTGACTGGATTTTTTTTCTTTTCTATTCAATTTGGTATAAATTGCAAACATTATCTTATGTAAGGTATTGCCTCAGTTCAGGCGCTCCAAATTCGAGCGGCTTAAGTCTGGTACCTTATACCTCTCTCTTAACTTTCTGTGGGTGGTAACATATTTTCCTTGTCTAGTTAATAACTAGATTGTTCTGATGTTAGCCTGATGTGACTATTTTTGGAGTACCATTTAGCTATCTTGTACAAGCAATTGGTAGTGGGCAAGGTAGGCTAAGGGTTTGAAATAATTACGCCTTCAAAATGAAAGTAGTCTTGATTTATGGACATGGTAATTACTGTTCTCTTAGATTTGCGCGAGCACTACACACTATAAATAAAACAACTTTTACGGATTTAACTCGCGTGTAATTAGATTTTACATGATGTTATTATTGCCCGACGTTTCGTAACACTTTTCAGCGTTCGTGGTCACGGGATGACTAAAGATGTAGGTTGTCAAATTTTATGAAATAGTTAAATCTACCGTCACTTTAATTATTAATTTGGAGTGTTCCGTTTCACGCAAACGAAGCTCACGGTGTCATTAGGTCTTGCTGTGTGGTGGTTTGCCTGAGTTTTAATAATTTTAATTACTGGATCCCAAGCAGGTGGTACGGCCCAAACATCCTCTCTATTGAAATTTGGGTGTTTCTTTATTTCAATAGCCTCGCGCAACATCCTTGGGATGTATCGACGTTCCTTGGCGAGAATGTGTGGTTTATCGAACCTTATATAATGATTGGGCCCTTCTTGCGTATGTTCACACACTGCAGACTTCGTTTCGCGCCTATGTTTTATGTCAGCTATATGCTCCTTCACCCGGGTGCCTATGCTTCTCTTTGTTTGACCTATATACGAGAGCCCGCAGTCGCAGTCTAACTTGTATATACCTGCATCTTGAAAGGGAATATTACACTTGACGGGTCGTAGAAATTGGTTAATCTTCTTTAGCGGCTTAAAGTAAGTCTTAATCGAAGCTCGCTTCAAGATGTTCCCAATCTTGTCCGTGACTCCTTTCATGTATGGTAAGACTGCAGGTTGACGCTCAACTGTGGCTGCTTTTACTCGGCGTGGGTGACGTGGCCTTGGTACTTGCAGTTTATTAGCTTGCAGTACATGCTTAACATGAGTAAGCTCGCCAGAAAGATGTTTGTTGTCACAGATGCCGTGTGCTCTCTGAAACAAAGATTTCCCTACAGTAGCAAGCTGACTAGGATGGTGGTGAGAGTCACCATTGAGGTATCTGTCTGTATGAGTTGCTTTCCTATACACAGTATGGCTTAGGCTATGATCAGGATTCCTAACAACCAAAACATCTAAAAATGCTAGTTTATTATCTGCCTCTAACTCCATAGTAAATTGAATTTTAGGGTTTATGGAGTTAAGATGGTTAAGAAATGCTGAAACCTTATCGGTTGGTAATATTGTGAAAGTGTCATCTACGTACCGTTTGTAAAAGCGTGGTGTTATAGGTGCTGTGCTAAGAGCTCTTTCTTCGAAATCTTCCATGAAGATATCAGCAACAACGGGGGACACGGGAGAACCCATGGCTACTCCGTCTACTTGTACATAGAATTCATCATTCCACAATAGATAGCCAGATGTTAAGCAATGTTCTAGTAAGTCAGCATATTCACTTGGCATTTCTGCATCAAATAGCCTATTATTGACAATTTCAATGCACTCCTTGACTGGTAAACTTGTAAACAAGGACTGTACATCAAAACTGACCATAGTTTCATGTTCAGTAAGATGTAGCTGTTTTATCTCACTGACAAATTGATAGGAATCCTTCACATATGCTCTGGTATTTCCTCTAAGTGGTGAAAGTACTTTTGCTACGTGCTGAGCTAATCTGTAAGTTGGAGAATCGATTTGACTAACTATAGGACGTAGCGGTGCCCCTTGTTTGTGTATTTTCGGCAACCCATACAGTTTTGGTGGTTTGGTGCAGGTAGGAATTAGGTAATTAACGTCAAGTTCTAATTTGTCGGAGTGTTTTTTGACAAGATCACTGGTTTTCTTTAATATTTTGTTAGTTTGGTCGTTTTTAACATGTTTGTATGTCTTGTCATCCGATAAAAGACTTAACACTTTTTCATTATAATCTGACGTATCCATTACTACCGTTGCGTTTCCTTTATCTGCCCGGAGAATAGTTAATTCTGGCTTTAATCGCAAGTTTTTCAATGCGATGTACTGGTCACGAGAAAGATTCGATTTCGGTACTTTACTACGACGTAACACAGACGGAATGTCTTGACGTATTGCCTCTAAATCATCTTTCTTCATATTATTTTTCACTAAGCAATCCTCTACATTGCAGATAATATCCTCATACGGTATCCTACGAGGTGTTACAGCAAAATTTAAACCTTTATTTAGAACCTCAATAGTGGAATCATCCAATGTTTGTTTACTGAGATTTACAACCGCCCGGCTTTTTGTATCGACGATCGACTACAAACAACACCACAGATACATCCGTAAAAGTTGTTTTATTTATAATGGTAATTACTTTTAAAAATAAAGAAAAATCCTCCTTCAAACAACTATATTTTCTTATATCTTCGTATAAGAAAACTATACCCTCCAAGTATGCAAATTCGAAACAAAATGCTTATTTCTTTGCATACAGCGAGCGCCTTCGTGTTAATAGCTAAAAGTTTTCCGTATAAACACTGTGAAAACGTTGAGTTTTATTACTATTGCGCTGTTTGCATGTACAAGACAGAATGTTACGATTTACCTTAAGCATTACCTACGCCGAATCTTCTGTGGGCGGTTATTCTGCAAGCCACCGTTTAGATGGAAACGCCCGTAAGAGTCTGTTTCGTGTTTATCCCCTAGTCTGATTTTATTCAAAGTTGTCTTAAATTTATCTAGAAATCAAAGAATATACAATTTGCGTGGTATTTATAAACAGAGGAAGTCACAAAAAGCAAACTTTTTTCAATTTTTGTCAAGTGCCTAGCGTTGACGGGCACAGGTGAGAGCTAAAGGTTATTTGAATTAAAAAATGTTAAATAGGTGTGAACTGCACAAAAGTAGAATATTTTCATCATGCAGTATTTATGATGTAAATCCAATTATAAAATTTGACAAAACGTGAATGATCATAAAAGTAGCAAAAAAGATACCCGTCACTTGCATACGCCGAGAATTACGTGTTCGCAATATCAAATGTCAGTCGATAGACAACATGAGCTAAAACAGCAGCTTGACAACAATCTTATAAAACGTTCTAGCAAAGAGCTAGATAGATATGACCGAAATTCAATTGATCTTTTGTGTACATAATTTACGAGCGGCTGTCTCTCCCGTGGAACTCGTAAAAAGCCCGGGGAACGGAATCCGCCGATCACCATGATAAATGGTAACCCTTCCCTGGCGCTAACATGACAAAACATGTAAATGAGGCCCATGGAAGAACTACACAACTCGCAGATTGCCACTTTATGGAATAATGGTTTCGGGAGATTGATGTCTTTCTTATTACGTCGTAGATTATGCATCCCGAGTTTGGTGACAAAGTATTACGTGACAAAAAATACTATTTGTATCTTTGTGCTGACCGTAGGCCGCTGTCGAATTTGAATATTTCCCTAAATTTTCCATTGAGACTCATGAGATGTATCTTTAAAGCTGTAGGAAAAACTAACATATATATTCCGGCATAAATTACATTTCCACTCGGCGCCCCTCAAGAAGTGGCTGAGAAATAAATTAATTAACTTCTTGATAAAATACATATTTCAGGTCCGTGTTTCATGTAAATTCAGACCAATTGCGAAAAGAAACACATTTATTGAATTGTAAACCCAGATTTTGGGTCAGTGAATAAAATTTATCAGGTTTAGTGGGGAAGTATTAAGAAATCAAATTAACTTAAATTGCCCCTGGCCAATGGGGCCAAAAGTAGAATTCCCTAATTTTTTTTTCATAGTCTTTGTAAAATAATTCCAGAGAAACGTAAAAATTATCAATTATTATTCAGTTCTCACCATTAGGCTCGATATTCCATTTATATTTTAGTGAAAAACTTTAGATCTAGGTTATTTCTCTCGAATTCGATAGTTTACAAGTCTGAAATGTTATCAACAACTTTTGGATTTCAACCTTGTAGAAGACTTACAACAAGGACTTATAATATTGGGTTAGTTAGACCATATCGACGCTTGAAAGGAAAAGTTGACTAAGCGCCATTTTGGGCCAAATTGAGTTATATATACAGTTTGAATCGCCTAATTTTTCTGCGTCGTTTGGTCTAACTCACGCCTTCCTACGACGACTTTTAATGTCGCTTCTGCATTTGGACTTTACGAATTATCACTTTTTTTTTGTTACTAAGCGACAGAAATTTCGGCCTTTTTAAAAAAATTGGTCGTTGAGATAATTGTGCGACGATGGTTTTGCCCTTGGTAAATTTTTACATATATGTTGGTAGAATAATTTCTCCCTTTAGCTTATTTGACTTGTATCTGAAAATACATTGTATTGAATTTGGTATATTTTTTCCATGTAAAGATTTATTCTTGTTTTCACTACCGTCATCTTGGCTCGATTGTTATTTTTGCCATTATGGCGTTTAGTTAAATTCGCCTATTTCAGAAATACAACTTTTCGTCGGTTAGTAAATTTTTACCTGCCGCTTCAAAGTACAAATTTATTGATTAGGTAACTTTTACTTGAACTTATGCGATTAACAAAATGTTGGTTGTATCCCATTGGCACCACACATACTGGGGTTCCAGCGGCTTTTACCTAAAGTAATACACCTATAAAATGATGGTTACACCTACAAATGACCAGAGCACTGTCGTATGCGCATACAGTGAAATTAGATTCACAGTAACATAGGAACTACCAGTGTGCGACAGGATGTCGCTTAGAGTGCACACGCGCGCATAGTCTAGCGTAGTGCTACCGCTTCCGTATAGGTTGACCTCATGACAATTGAAATTAAAAACTATAATTCGAATCAATTTAATTTTTAATTGTTTTTTTTTTGCATTATTGAAAGTATTAAAGCATGAGGTATATTTCAGACCAATGGATCCAAGAAAGTATTTTGAAAAAGGCACTCTTAAATCTTTAGACATATTCTTTCTAATCTGTGCTCTTAAAATGGGGAACGTGGAAATTTTTTAAAAGGTTCATTTTTAGTTTCTACTTTTTTATATAAAAAGGTCAAGCAAATGACTCCATTCCACCTGATGGTAAGCAGAAGTGGAGACCAAATGCGAAGATAACTGGTGCGAGAAATAAACTGCCGCGCCAGCCACCTTCGCCTTGCCGACCTGCAAGGTGCTTCTTCACGCCTCTTTTGAATGACCCAGGATTCTAGGTAGGAGGGACACGTGCGCTTGCAGTGAATTCCATTTCTTGATTGTGGGACAAAGAAACGAGTTGCCAAATTTCTTAATTCGCGTTGGAATGTTAGCCACAGTTTGTCGGTGACAACATAGACGAGCACGCGTAGTCCTTAAAAGGAAGGGAGATGGTGGGATTAGGGAAAAAAGCTCCTCAGAGCGCTCGCTATGGTACAGACAATTGAATGCGCTCAACGACGCAACATTGCGACGCAATGGGAGAGGCTCAAGATCTTTAGTCACCTCTTCGTCGCCGATGACGCGGGCCGAGCGATGCTGCAACTTATCCAAAGCATCGAGTAAGTACATGGCCAGACGCCAGAGTTCACAAATTCGTAGCCAATGCGTGCGACGCGCTGGGCATCCGCTTTTATGTTAGTCTTTTTACAGGACTCGGAAGCCTTATTGTAAGCTGCTTTCAGTGATTCAACATAAGGAGCTTTAAGAGCCCGACCCCTGAGCCAAGCGCGATACGCTGTCTGTTTCTATGAAACAGCATCAGCACAATCGCGGTAAAACCTGAGGTTACGTCTGCCCTTACTGATGAGATCGGAATGTGGAATGTAGTATTCCATACCCAATACATCTCCTCAGTAATGGCAGCGGCGCTAGCTGATGTATCGTTCTCACTGAAGCAGAGTTGCTTCCAAGGGACAGATGCAAAGTAGTCGCGCATACCATCCCAATCTGCACACCCTTAATGCCAGAGCCGGCGCTTAGCAACCACCGGTTGCGGAAGCTTGGCCTGCGGCACTTTGGAGGATATCAGGCAGTGGTCAGATGAGCCTAGAGGGGCTAGGACCTCTACCTGATGGGGTCCACGTCTGGAAGTCTCCTCGTGGCGTACCCTGGTAACGTGGTGGGGAAACTTTCTCGGCGGGTGTGCGGCTTTTGATGCCAAGTGTGTCCGCTTAGCATTCGAAGTCGCATGCCATCGTCGAGTTGTTTTTGTTTTCCCACCACGGCTAGTTCCTGATGACCCTTTTCAGGGCCACGACCGCGCCCGATGACCTCGGGTGCGGTCCGATGGCTGCTCCCGGTGTCTTCGTCAGGTGGACGCGCCACGTCGAGCAGCCGTCGGTGAGGAGGCGGCCTATAAGGCCGGCGTCGGCCAGCGGCTCACAAGGGCTGGCGTTAGTCTGTAGCCCCTGTGGGCTGCTGGCCACCAATTAGTGCACAAGGAGGGGCAGCGTTGGGACGGTCTCGGTGTAGTTGCGCTCACGTGCGCAGATCCCGAGCCGTCCCGCAATAGCGCACTGGAGGTCAGGCCGGGGAGGGTGTTTAGTGGGTATGGCGTTCCCTCCATAGCCCTGCGATGGCTACCGGAGGCCCATGAGGTGTTACCGCTGCTTAGCGCCCGGCCACCCCGGGGGTGAGGTGTACATCTGGGAGGGACCGCAACAGCCTGTGTTACCGATGCGGCGAGGAGGGACACAAGGCGGCGACCTGTCGGGCGCTGCCGCACTGTGCCCTCTGTGCCGATAATGGTTGGCCAGCTGGACATAGGATGGCAGGTGCGCGGTGTAGCCCCCCGCCGGTAATAGGCAGCCTGGGACCGCCAGGGATAGCCCCTAGGGCCGCGTTGGTGGATGCCTGGGGATCCGTCCCCCACCCAATGTCCACTGGTGGGGTCGACACGGAGAGGGAGTAGCCCAAGAGGCGTGAGAGGAGAGGAGCCCTGATGGCCACCGGCAGCCTTCTGCCGGTGGCAGGATGGACCTTCGCCTCCACCATCAGGGCTCCTCTCCTCTCACGCCTCTTGGGCTACTCCCTCTCCGTGTCGACCCCACCAGTCGTCCATGGGCGTCCATGGGCTCTCCCACCTCCTTAGGTGGGAGAGCCCATGGACGCCCAGCCAGCTGCCCAAGAGGTCAGGACCGAGAGCCCCGACAGCAGCTGCAGCAGTGGAAGTGGCGACGAGGAGGAGATGGAGGTGCCCAAGAGTGTCGACGAGGAGACGGGCCTCCGCAGAGGCCGCTGCAGCGGTGGTGAGGTGGAGGAGGAGGGGCAGTCTTGTGACCGTGTGGATAGGACGCCCATGACCGTGAGGGAGGTGGAGGAGATTTTGAAGACGTGGAGGACGGAATTCCTTGCGAAGGTGGAGGCGGAGATTGGCAAGTCTGCGCGGACGGGGGAATGCCGTTTGGTAGGGGAAGGTTGTTGCGGTTGATCAGGCTCCCGCTCCCACCCAGCGTAAACGGAGGAGGGGTAGGAAAAGGTAGGCCTTGTCCTAGCCTTTTCGGCCAGCGGCCCACAGGGGCTGGCGTCAGTCGGTAGCCCCTGTGGGCTGCTGGCCATAAATAGGTGCAAGAAGTGCCTAGATGGCGGCGTTAGGGCGGTCTTGGTGCTAGTTGTGCTTGCACAGATCCCGAGCCGCCTCGTAAAAGCGCGAAGAAGGTCAGGCCGGGGAGGATGTTTAGTGGGTAGTGAGGGAACACCTTTACCTCGAGCCCCACATACCCCCTGCAGTTGGCACCAACTCGCAGGGACGATGCGTAAATGCATTTAACCTCCTCGTCACAAAAAAAGGACCTCTACCTGATATCCCTCCGGATGGGTCGTGAGCAGAAGAGGGCTGATCAACTAGTTTTGACAAGTCGTGCGTGAGAGCGAATGCATGAGCAGAGATTCCTGCATGGTCAGTTTTGAAGGAACTTAACCACAAACTGTGGTGAGCATTGAAGTCCCCCAAAAACACCAGTACTGCTCCTGCGCGTCATCTGCCACCCGACTCAGATGTTCAGAAAGTCGAGTTGTCTCAACGTCTCCGGTGTGGGATCTATAAAGACACACGTAGACTCTGACCAAAGGGACAGAGTCGACGTGTACCCCTAGCATAGAAAAGGATGGATCTTATAGGGAGCTCAAAAGGCGACAACAAACATTCGCTCGAACATACAAGTATACTCCGGCTTTCGCTTTGTAGGATTCTTCAAGCATGTAGCCAGAATAATTCAAGTAGCTTGTGTCAGCGGGCGGCAATATTTGCGTTTCCATCAGAAACAAGAATGCAGGTCGTGCTGACTGCTGACTCTGCGGTGGACAGCTTTGAGGTTTCTGTGGAGTCCGCCTATGTTGCAGAACTCAAACTCAAACGGTGTAGAGGGAGTGGGATTGTGCACCGCTGTAAAACCTGATTGTTTTTTGTTGGCTGCCATGGGAAAAGGAAAAAGAGACGTAAATCAAGTGAACGCTACTGCGACATTTCCGGACAAAGCGTGGAGGCTGGTCTCACCGTGGAACTGCCTAAGGAAGATATTCGTCGATCCGCCGGACAGAAGGGTAAGGAAGTATGTCGCGGTAAGGCCCACACAAGCTCTGGTTGTACGCTGGCTGAACCCGAAACGCGCTCAATGAGCAATTCACGGGCCTTATACCACGCGTACGGTGTTAACTAACCAGGCGGACGTTGGGCCCTACCACCAGTTGGCCGGATGGTCGCTCAGAAATCCCTTAGTCACCTCCTACGATACCCAGGGGAAAGAGAGGGGGCAGTGACAACGGTATTCTTATATAGACCGTCACTGCACAGTCTTATTTTATACTATCGGTTTTGGCTGAAAATATCACTGTTGTGATTGTGTCTCCACATTTTTAAAATGATTGTGATTAATAAGACTTATAAAATTTACTTATGATCTTATTATTGCAAATACTATGTTGATTTTTTAAAGATTTAATTGTTAATTTGATTGTGCAACTGATAAATAAAGCTCAATACATTTTAAAGTGAATTTTATAATAATTACTAATAAAAGAATAATCCAACTTTCTAAAACTAACGACACTTCAGTAACATTCACTTAAACACTTCAATCTAAAAATGGCATATGAGCAGTTTTGCCTCTATTTTCTAACTTTTTTAATTTAGGTTAGGTCATTTTTTCTCCGATGACAATTAGATAATTTTTTCTATATTACATTTTTACCGAACAGTTAAATGACCAACGTACGTCGGTTAGTACTTTTTTCCTGTTTCTAGTTTCAGGTGATATTTTACTAAGCGCCACTAACTCCTAAACTATCAATTATTTTTAACAGTTGCATATATCATGATAAACCTGACATTATGAAACGTTTTTACTTGAAGAATTACGCCTCTAAGATGATTACAAGGATTTTGTACAATATCGGTACAAAATCCCATAAACACGATGAAGAGAGTGAATTTTAAATAAAACCCAGCACTCAGAACGGAGGCAAAACTTTATTGTCAAACAGAGGCTTTATAAGGACACGAAAAACTTTGATACCGCGATGTAACAGAGTGTAGCGCCATCTATTGACGCGTTTACGAACTAAACATCCTTAACATACCGCCCACCAAGGACTTGTCCTTAACTCCGCCCACCATGCAAGTATATAATAAAAATATGGGGGAGAAAGATAAAATAATTTTACAATAAGGCTAATTCTAACTTGACAATAAGCATGACATAATAAACTAGGTACTAAAGTTTACTATCTTAAAAAATATATAACAAAATCATCACAAAATAATATAGGAAACAACATCACATGAAACAACATCAGTCAACATCCGTAGGCAAAAGACATAACTTTGAAGTTGGACGCTTAATAACGGAATTTTTGCAACGAATTGAAACTACACGTGTAACACTATCTTTACCAGGGTGCAATTCATCGATTCGGCCATACATCCATTTAGCCGGGGGTAAATTATCTTCTTTAATTAGAACTATGTCGCCGACTTTAAATTCTGGGGTACGGACCGACCATTTATGTCTTCGAAAAAAGTTTGTCAAGTATTCCGCCGACCACCGTCGCCAGAAACTCTGCACCATCCTTTGCGTCAATTGCCAACGCCGTAACGTACTAAGATGTGTGTGTTGTTCAAAATTATGGTCTGGAGCTAACACCAAAGGTTCCCCGACAAGGAAATGTCCAGGGGTAAGGGGAATAGCATCTCCTGGAATAATCCAACCAAGGTGAGTATCTTGGGCAATTGGAGTGCCTTGAGGGGCCTTCATTAGACCTTGCTTTAAAATATGACAGTATGTCTCAGCTCCTAACAAAATGTCAATTTTGTTAGGGGAATTATAGTTAGGATCAGCTAAATTAATATTACAGATCTCAGGCCAATCTACTAGAGCGAATTTTCTTTCAGGCAGAACTGTGGTTAAAGTTCCAAGTACATGAGCCCTAACCTGAATTGTGAATGAGGAATCATAAAGTGACCGAATTTTGAGCATTACCGTATATTTAGAGGTAAGGCCACTTTGCCCTCCACCTAGACCAGATATGGTGCTTTTAGTAGCTGTCTTTTTAAGCCGCAGTAATTGAACTGCAGCTTCAGAAATAAAGGAAGCCTGAGAGCCTTGATCCAATAGTGATCTCAAAACATGAAACGACCCATCTTTCGACTCAGCCTTGACGAGGGCTGTGGCTAACAAAACTTGTTGGCTTACTGTACCTGTAGAAAGATGAGCGGCAATATTTGTGACGGCCTCGCCTTCAGACACAGCATCAGTGGGAACCACTACAGAGGTCGAGGTAGTCGCCTCTGCCGTGTCTGTACGGTTTTTGGGATGCAATAAGGTATGGTGCTTTCGTTTACAAATACGGCATTTGGTGAATACGCGACAAACTTTATTAGAATGATTGTACCCGAGGCAGTTGAAACATAACCCTAAGGTATGCACAATGTTACGACGTTGATCAACATCCTCTTTTGCAAATTTTTTACAATTGTACAATTTATGTTCTTCGGAACAATGTGGACATATACTATTAGCAGTAGTGTGTAAGACCTTTGGACTAGAAACAGTATTATTATTAGACGAGACTTTGGGCCTTGGTTTGGGTTCGACAAACTCTAGAGCACGAAAACGAGTACTTAAAAAATCTTTAAATTCCTGTATAGTAGGCAGGTCGTTGCAATCCTTACTTACTTGCAACTCCCATTGCTTTCGCGACTCAGCGTCCAACTTCAAACTTACTATATAAATAATAATTACGTCCCAGGAGCTTACATTAATACCTAGATTTGACAATTCATGTAGACAATCGGTAGTTGAATCTAATAGCTCCTTAAGAGCGCTAGAGGATTCGTGTGACATAGCACGTTGACTAAAAAGTCGTTTCAAAATACAATTAGAAATATATCTTTTGTTATTGTAGCGCTCCTTTAACATACTCCAGGACTTCTCATAATTATTGTGAGTAATAGGTATATGCCGAATAAGTTGCTCTGCTTCACCGGACAGTTGTGTTTTCAAATAATGAAGTTTTTGTACGTCGTCCAAAGACTGGTTATTATGGACGAGAGATGTAAACAGATCGCGAAATGAAGACCATTCTACGTACTTTCCACTAAAAGTTGGTAACTTAATCTTTGGTAACTTTAAAACATTATCTTTTTTAGAGCTGTCCGATGAAACATTACAACTTTCCTTAGTAACGGAATCATTTTTGGGCAATGCATTCTGTAACTCAACCTTATAATTTAAAAATATCTCAAAAACTTTTTCAAATGTCTCGTCCTTCATATAAGTAGATAAATTTAATTCCTTCGTACTGTAGTCCGAAATCAGCTTCTCATGTTTCTCAACAAAATTGTTGTACTGTTTCTCAAGAATGTTTAATCTCGCATTTATATAATTATCATTTATTCGTTCTTTGGGCGATTTCTTGAAGTTTGTAAAGGCCTTCTCTATTTGCAGTTTTAAATCATTTAAAACACGCAAGTCTCCTTCCATTGTTACGAATAAATGAAGCCTTTCAATAAATATTCAAAGTTGAAACAACTGATATCCGATGTGAAGTATCAAAATTTTCTAAGTCCAAGATCAATTCAACGTAAATTTTTCTAAGTGTTTGAAGTGTTGCTAATTCGCTATAAAAACCGGCATGGATTCCCCGTCTCTTCAAATTTTGAAGAATTATTCTAAGTCCAAGACGAAATCTTCGCGATTTTTCTAAGTCCATGCACTAGTAAATCTTCTAAGTTAATGACACAAATGTACTTACAGTTGGACGTAGTTATGCAAAAACGTTCCAATCCACAAAGTTGTCAAAATTGAGTTTCTGTGCCCAAGCTAGGTATTTTGGGTCGTTCTATCAAGTGCTCAAGACATTGACTCTCTTAAGACAAAAATCTTCGAAATTATAAATAGGTCCAAGTGATGAAACGAATCAAACAACCTAATCATATTTTAATACAGTGCCAATTATCTTGGATCGTACTGTTTTAATTCATTTTATACCCAAAAAAATGAAAAGAATGGCTCAGTCATCTTGGAACATTTTGAAAAAAACTGTCCTTTACCCAAAAAAATCAAAATAATGACTCAATCATCTTGGAACATTTTGAAAAAAAACTGTCATTTGAAATATCTATTTCTTTAAAACGTTCCATGTTATTTGTAATGTTTAAGATAGGTCATAGCGGCAAACATAAAAGATTCAAATTGCATATAGTTGCGGGAATATAAATTTATCTATTCCTGAAACGATCCATCACTTTTTTTTTGTTCTCAACAAGGTAAGATTTGACATCAATACAACATATAATTTAATTTAGTAGGTAACAAAATGCTTAGGCATCTTGAAATAAATAATTTATTAGCTAGCTATCACCTTTAAGCTAATATTAGAGCCAGTATAAATAAATCTACTTGCAAAATTCGAGGAAATGTCTTTTTGCATAAGAAATTATACTATCTTAGTTAATGTTAATGAAATAAATTACTAAATATAGACACTGATAGTACCAAAAGATTCACAAAAATATTATTATCATCATACACATGTGTGGTCAGAAAACAATATTACACTTTATATTTGAGCCGATTATTGAATAACAAACTTATAAAAATGTATAATGTTATGAAGTCTGGAACGTTCTAACAACAATAATGTAGTAAAAATAATGTCCTTGTGTTGATGTAGTAAATGTTCCATTACATTTGAAAAGATTAACGAATAAAGATTATACAGCTTACCTTGTGACTCATGACTAGTGGAACATTATTAAAAAAATAAATTTAGTGATTATTATTTCTCTTATGTGCTCCAAGTTCCTTTGAACTATTTTATCGGTAAGTAAAATATAAAGTTTGAAAAAGCTGAGTTATATTTGATTTTTATGAGAACATCTTTTGATGAGGATTTTATGGAAGTTAACTTTAAAAGGATAAGAAAAGGAGTAATTTTACCAATAAATAAATCTGATTTTCAGCACTTGTGGCGTAACGGAAAACCAATTGCTCCAGCTAAATTGGCTGATTTATAATCCATCTATAAATTTATCCCAGCTGATTGCCTTAGTTTTTATAAAAAAATGAAAGCGTCTGAAGAAGTTACAATTACGAAGCTGATGGATTTTGTGGGGGGATGTATTTCGTTCAGGATAATGAACTATGACGATATTCAAGCATAACCCGGCGTCATTGAGGCAGGGTCAATATGACCCTGCACGTTTTGGATTTGAAATATTTTTATGAAACAATTATTGCACACTGTCGTGAATCTCAGTAGATGGAGGTAAGGATCACCCCACCTCATTGCACACCTGGCTTGAGTTGCCCGATACTCGTGTAACAAGTAAAACTTGCGCAAACCTCAATGTTTGCGCAAGTTTTACTTGCGCAAACATTTAGGTTTTATAGAGGGTCAATATAATCCTGCTCAACGACGCTGTTGCTAGTTTGTGCCACAAATTATTTTTATTACTTAGGTGTTTTTAGTTATTTGAATGACCTAGTAAGATATAAAATGGCTGCTTATGCAGATCTATTGAATTTACGGGAGAAACATCTAGAAACCCTCTGTTACCTAAACATATCTGGAAGGCAAAAAAGATCCAAGACTGTCCTTATACCTAAAAGACAGGAATATTAGTCGTATTTTTAAGGCTTGTCATAAGTTTGTATGTAGCGAACATCTAATTTCCTATTGTAATAACTGTAGTGAAAACCCTAAAAAAACAACTGATTATAAGAAAGTTGTTATTTTACATAATGTTGCTATTATTTAATTTCAAAAGTTCCTTATTAAAGATTAAAATGAGCATATCTTAGATTTAAAAAATTAAATTGCATTGACGTTTTCTTTTAAGTTTAAGAATATGACAAATTGTTGTTACTAACTTAAACTTCGTTTAGATTTGAATAAAACTGATTAAATATGAAATACATTGTTTTAATTTCAAACTATTCTATTGGTAGGTTTAAAAATCCTAAACAATTATTCATATGAAATAAATATTTTCTGTTATATCAGGTAAAATCATTACATGGTCGTAATGACCCTCCTCAACGATCATGTATGTACCTTTTTTCCGCCACAATGACGCCGGGTTAAAACATGTTTTGATTAAAAAATATGTTACAATTCTTTTTGGTAATATTGTTTCATTTTTTAATATACGTATTTTTAAAATAAATGTTACAATTTCTCAAAATACACCTACTTTGACATTGTGGATCGTTTCTGCAAATTAAGATATGAGACACCTTCATACAAAAAAGCTTTTTTTTAAAACGTTCCAAGTACAATTTCCGAAAAATTATATGATTATTATTATTAAATGTTAATGAAATATATGTAATAAAATAATAATTAAATCAATAGTTTAAGTTGTCCATACTACTCAGCTCAACTTGTTACAACAAAAAAGCGTACCGCTAAAACACATAAATGCATTTTTCTCAGCTTGACCTATGCGTGGGTTGGAACGTTTTTGCATAACTACGTCCAGTTTATCTTCACTTTTCACACTTATCACTATTATACTGCTTGTGTAATCCAGTCCTCAGCAAAGTCATCGGCAATCGGCATCGGCATCGGCGTCCACAATCCACGACAGCAGCGACAGGGGTTAACAAACAGGGCCTGACTAGTTTGTGCGTCTTCATTCAAAAACCGTCCTTCGGCTCGTAGGACCTTGTACAATATCGGTACAAAATCCCATAAACACGATGAAGAGAGTGAATTTTAAATAAAACCCAGCACTCAGAACGGAGGCAAAACTTTATTGTCAAACAGAGCCTTTATAAGGACACGAAAAACTTTGATACCGCGATGTAACAGAGTGTAGCGCCATCTATTGACGCGTTTACGAACTAAACATCCTTAACAAAGTTTTATGATTTTTTTTCTAAAAAATGAATCTTTAAGTCGTCCTCCTGAACAATTAACTCTATGTCGCTTAGTCAATTTTGCCTTTCAAGCGTCGATATGATGTGAGAATATTTTATCTCATGATTTAAGAACGATCGGGGCTGTAGTTATCTCTATCATGAGTTAACTGCCTGATTACATCGACGGTTTTCAACTTTAATCCAATGACATAAATCAGACAATACTTCAAATTGCAGTAAAACTTTGAAATTCCTAAATTAAATGGTAAGTTTAAGAAACTTTATTAAGAAACTCATTTTTATGTCGTACAATCAAGAAATGTAATTCACTGCCAGCACACGTGCCCTCCTTCCTACAATCCTGGGTCATTCAAAAGAGGCGTGAAGAGCACCTTGCAGGTCGGCAAGGCGAGGGTGGCTAGCGCGGCGGTTTATCTCTCGCACCAGTTATCTTCACATTTGGACTCCACTTCTGCTTACCATCAGGTGGAATTGGACTCATTTGCTTGACCTTTTCATAAAAAAAAATCTCTGTTAGAGATAAGTCCGCTCTTGCGAACTGTGTAATGTAATTTAAGTTGAAATTTTTTTCAAGTGCAATAAACAGTACCTTTATAAACTATTAATAGAGCCTACATATTTTCAAGGGCCATATTATTTTATTACATTAGGTTTTTGATATTGAATAATTTCACGGATGAATATTCAGCAACACATTTCCAAAGCTTGAAGATTATTCTTCTCCTATACTTTTCTCAAAAAATGTATACCTTCAAGTGATCTGTTTTAGAAATAAGTTGGTACCAGTTATGTTCTTTCAATTTATTGATGGCATAATACCTAATTTCTTCCTTTCTTGTGTGTGAAGTCGACCAACCCGCACTTGGCCAGCGTGGTTGACTAAGGTCTAATCGCTCCTAATGTGGGGTAGGCTCGAGCCCCTCGGTGGGGACAATTATATGAGCTGTTGATGATGATGATAATATCTAAGAGGACAGCTGAGATGATTTTGAGTGTAATATCTGTACTGGCCCTGGCTTTAGCTGGTTTGCTTACGGGAGAATTGATAATTTTTGAGTTTGGTTGTTCTTTTATGGAGCCAATAGGCTGGCAACCTGTCACTATTTTGGAGGTACTGTGTGGCCCATACTGCCAGATGTGGCTTTGTGGGTAACCGAATGTTACCTGGATTGTGAGCGTGATCATTATGTATGTAAAATATTTTATATTTGTATTTTGGTTATTAAATAAAACTGATAAGATTAGCTAATGAAATAGACTCGGCAAATGTCAATCAAAATAATTATCCTTGACTCCTAGTTCATAACTTAACTATCTTCAGGATTAATTAAATGAAACAAGGTCCCTGCTGGTGGGCAAAGTCCTCTTAACTTAATCAATTAAAGGGTCAGCCACATCTGAAAACACGAGGTGCGTGCCATAATATGGAAAGCTAAATGAAGTGCCGGTGTGTAAACCAATATCACATATTTATATAGGATTCGTTAATGTTTTTATAAAAAACTAGCTTTTGCACACGACTTCGTCCCCGTGGGGTTAAAATTCGAAAATTCGTAACGTACATCATTCTTAATTTTTAGCCTATAAGCCATATATCAATTTGTATATTTGTATGGATTTCACTTTAAAAATTACGGATTTCTCTTACAAACTTTCATCCCCTACTTTATCCCCTAGTCCTAATTATTAACGGAAAATCCATATACTAATTTGTATTGATTTTACTATAGAAATGACGGACTTCCCATACAAACTTTCATCCCCATGGGGATTGAATTTCGAGAAATTCTTAATTTATAATCGAAATTTTTATGGATTTTACTTTAAAAATGACTGATTTCCATACAAACTGTCATCCCCTATTTTACCCCCTTAGGGGTTGAATTTCAGATAATCCGGCCTTATCCCTTGCCTACGTCATAAAATGAACCTCTGTGCAAAATTTCAGCTATCTAGGTCCATTGGTATGGGCTGGGCGTTGATCAGTCAGACAGTGAGTCAGGACTTTGCCTTTTATATAATATTATATAATAGATTAGAAATAAGAAAACTACCGTCGTAATTACTATACTTAATAAAATCACGCTCATAATCTCTAAAGCAGAGTTTAGGTAACATTTAGTTACACATAAAGCTACATCTGGCCACATATGGGCCTTACAGTACCCCATAACAGTAACAGGTTACCAGCCTGTCGCCTACTGAAAAGGGACACCAAACACAATAAGTACCAATCTTTCAGTAAACAAACAAAGCT
The DNA here is from genome assembly GCA_955850985.1 of Elophila nymphaeata. NCBI lineage: Eukaryota > Metazoa > Arthropoda > Insecta > Lepidoptera > Crambidae > Elophila > Elophila nymphaeata. Next base: position 25,179,007 of record OY039078.1, on the reverse strand, counting down.
ATCGACAGACAGATAGTTACACTCAAAATCATCAGTCCGTGATAACTTTGCTTCATAATATGGGGCTCTGTTTAAAACATATTTTTATTGTTGTTCTCTAATCTCTATACAAATCAAATCAAATCAAAATAAATTTATTCGGTTTCAACAGACAATTAATACATTTAAAAAAAATACACATTATTGAAACCAAAAAGGCCGCCACTCAGCCTATGTTGCAGCATGCAGAACACCTGCAACGCTGGTATTCGATTGTAAGAAATCCGTACCAACAAGTAGGTATGTCAATGTTTAGAATTTGAGTTGAAGTAACATTTTGAATGTAAGTTCATACTACTACAAACTGAGACATTTCCTAAATAGACTTTAAACCTAATTAGTCCATAATTATGATAAGGGTGATCATATTAGAGAGGAGATCAATTCTTAAAAAAAGCTAAGCTATCAAATTCATCGTCGGTACTCGGATGGGTGACCGAAAATTTTTCAACTCGAACAGCAGAAACTGATTTGTAAGAATGTGGCTTCACCCAACTAACATGGTTAGGTGCTCCAGACACGCCACACGTGGCAAGAGATGTGATCGCACCGTCATAGGTATTAAATCGCTGCAACGGCCCGTCATTTGAGTAACATATCGAGCGACACAACGGCTCCTGGCCACTTTAATTGAATCCTTATCGGAGCTCCGTGCCCGCCCGGCCCCGGGACGTGTATTGATTTGAAAACAATTACCTACAATACAATCATTTGAGATTAAAAACTTTGTTATAATGAAAGTTGAATGGCGTTTTGGTCGTCCGTCGGGAATGCTGATTCGGTTTGTTTGTTAGTTTATTGTTGCCGGGTTATTCGTGTAAGCCCGGGAAAATATTCAAAACTAATTCATTAACATTGTCTAGTTCTATTCTATTCTATTCTTTATTAATGGCATCGCGTCGCATGAAGCGTACGCATTTTGCCAATGTCAAGTGAAAATGTAACTAAAGTAATAAAAATTGTACGGTTGATTGAGTTTAAAAATGGAGTCTCTCAACACGTGTTTTTACAACAAGAACTCGGGAGAAACTCCCCTAGTCTAGTTGTATTATAATATAATTTTAGTTGAAACTGGTTTATTAGTTTTTTTTTTAACTTAACCCTTCATTTGGTAGATAAAAACTTTTTTCCTTGTGTTTTAATAACATTTCAAATAAATAAAGTTCAAAATTAGCTGGCATATATTATACCACTGCCTTCTAAAGGTTTAAAAACACTTACTAGGTGGTAGACCCATATGTAGGGTCGTCTGGGTAGGTACCACCGCCTTTCTTATTTCTGCCGTGAAGCAGCTCGCTGTGTTTCGGATTGAAGGGAAAGGTAGCTAGTGTAATTACTGGGCATGGAGGGCATTTCATTTAAGTCCCCAGGATGGCAAACGCACTTGCGGTGTTAAGTGATTTACACTTAATATTGCAAGTGTCTATAGGCGGCGGTGACCACTTAACATCAGGTGAGCCGCAAGCTCGTATGCCATCTCGTAACATAAAAAAAAAACTTCACTTTACGGTTTCTCCGAGTTACGTTAGTAGTGTTTTCGCGAGAGGGTTTGACCAATCTTGAGTCGGAGTACTTTTCTTAGGCTGTTTTTTTTCGCACGCAGCTTATTTTTAACAGTTGTAGAAAAGCACCGTAAGACTTAGAAAGCCTTAAGGTACTCACTCGTGCCCAATATTTGTGGCTAAAACTCATGCTGAAACTATCAAACCATATATTTCACTATGGGCTAGCGAGATTACAATTGCTTATACATAAAACCACGACTGGCAGTATGCACCATGCAGATGCTCAAATTAGTGACAGGTTGCCATTCTGTCAAATATGAAACAACTCAAACAATTCACTGTCTAGTACTTATTACTTTCTCGTAATGTAGTATAGAGGAAGTCTTGTAATCGTCAAAAAATTCGACCTCGAGATTTTGACGGATTTACACGTTTCGGAGCTCCCTGAGTCTTAAAAATATTTTTTTTGGAAACATGTCTGTGTGTGTGTCTGTGCTTTAGCTCGATAACTCGAGTATGATTTAACTTATGGCAACCAAATTTAACATGCATCAAAATATAAGATTTTTATCAACTTTTAAGTCGTCGATCACGAAAGTTAAACAACCAAATGCGTGGTCGGTACTCGGATGAGTTAACAAAATTTAACATGCATGTATGACATCAAAATATAAGGTTTCTATCAACTTTTGAGTCGTTTCCGATATACAAGAAAGTCAAGGGGAGACCACTCGCGATTTCTTACTTAAACTTTAACGAGGAGTTTCTCCCGAGTTCTTGTTGTAAAAACACGTGTTGAGAGACTCCATTTTTAACCTCAATCAACGGTACAATTTTTGTTACTTTAGTTACATTTTCATTTGAATTGGCAAAATGCGTACGTTTAATGCGACGCGACGCCATTAATTAAGAATAGTATAGTAAAGTTTAACAAAACAACACAAAAGAATTCAATAATATCATTAATGAAAAAATATTGGTTCCTAGTTTTTTATTTTCAATAACACTGCCTTATTCCATCGTATAAAAAGGCACAAAACACGTAGGAAAAATTCCTGTTATTAGAAATACGTAAAGAAATAAGTAAGATCCACATTTTCCTTTGTAACGACACCATTTTCAAGGCGGGGTATTTCCCAAATTATTACAGATTATTTTTCCGCTCCACCTCTAAGAGGCCGAAGAAAAGTATTTCCTTGTAGCTGAATCAATTTGCTATTTATTTATTCACGGATTGCAGAGCACCTTCGGCAACACGAATAATCACTCGGCGCTCCTGAAAAGACTGCTCGTTCGCCCCTTGCATTGGACATTTTAATGAGGTGCTTTAACTCAGAAACGACTTCAAAATACTTATTTTAAATTGTCTTTACAAAGTAAATACTTATACTTACGATAATTGATGCCTTTAAGTTAAATCTGCAAGAAGAGCCAGCCGAAGGTCTTCGTCATTTTTTTTAACCGTCATAACTTGAGTTTGGATTACACCAGATCAATAAAGTTTATTATTTTATTTTATTATATTATATTATTTATATAAAGATACACCAGATCAAAAAAAAAACGATTTCACCACTGACGGACTGATCATCATCAAAATTCGTACTTCCTGAAGTTATAGAAGACTGAAATTTGGTATGTAAGTTAGTATTAGTCCACAAACAACATAACATTCTTGAACTTGGAACTTTTACCCTCAACAACCTAAACTAGGGGATGGAAATTTATATAATACTTCCACAAATGTTGATGCCTGACGTCTGAAAATTTATATAGAGACTCCTTGTTATAAATAATAAAAAACATAATTCAGGATTTTTTAGTAAACTTTCCCCGGAAAGACAAAATGAACAAAGTAAAAAAAAAATGTCATGCGCAAGAGCTTACAAAAAGAAGTGATATCCCAACAAAAAATGTTTCATGTAAAATGTTGCCACATCGACACCAAAATACCCGCACTATCAAAAAGTTATCAGATCTCATGTAGAGCTCTAACTTCACTCTACAAGACCTAACTTCTCAAACTCTACACTATAATCAAAATGTGTGGTTACTAAAAGAATTCGTTTCGTTACTGAAAGAACTATTTTGTCTGTATGTAAATGTCTATTATGGAGAAAGTAATTATGCAATATAATATAAAAGGTGTAGGTACATCCAAGATCTCTTCAGAGCCAAGCTGCGCAAACCCGCAATTAACCCTGTCTCCTCAGGTCTTACTCCTACTGTCAACAAACAGTCTGTTATTAAACATTCAGCTCTCAAGTAATACAAACCGAACACTTCTCCCGATACAAGTTTCTTAATTGAAAATCTAATAACCACAATAGTTATGCCAAAGGTAGACAAGAATTCAAATTATAATTTGTTATGTTGTATTACATATACATTCCCTAGTATAAAGGTATTTATTCTCCTTGACTAAAAGTTGCTATGACCACTACGTCCTGATGTGGTAGGTGAGATGTAAAAATGGAATTAGAGCATTGGTCCAATAACCGACCGCCTTTACTCTTCTAAAAAATATTTCTGTTTACATTTGTCTGTGTGTTGAACTCCATAAACGCACCCACATGTTTTAAATCTTTGTTTAACATCGTTATTCATTCGTTTTTGTAAATTTTCAATATATAATTTTCTATGACATGTTTAGTAGATTTGGCTATTTTTGTGGTGCACTTACCTACACAGCACATAAGTCTCAAAAACATCAAAACAAATAATTTAACTTATAAATACTAGAATTGAAAGAAAATGAAATCTATTTGATATTTGTATCGAAAAGTCTATCTATCGTTTTGTAAAACCCGACACTAAACGTCTGCTGCCCTAACCTATTAAAATAATTCAACTACATATAGTTTTCTTACTCCAAGCAACTTTTTTCGTCTTATTTATTTCAATATACTTATAATCATACTACAACACTATATAGGCAGTCAGCCCCATTGGCTATAGGCCTATGGCGTAGGTAATGATTGAACAAACAGTGAGCATGTCAAGTGTAAGCCTGATTTTGTTCCATTCAAACTACACAGTACACATAGGTACTATGTATTGTGAATGCTAATTAATGAATAAAGTTTTATATTTCCCTTGCAGCTTTTAACGCGGACTGAATAACTAATTTAATTCCGTAGCGTTGTGGCTGTGTTCTGCATAGTCACGTCCACTTTGTCTTGAAAGGTTGGCGCTTAGAGCAGATAATTTACGGTTTAAATTTTAAAAGAAACGCTAATATTATTTTAACATTGTGATAATTAACATTTAGTTAATATTAGGAATACTTCAAAGGGTAGTAAATTATTTTAGTTTAACTATTATAAGGTTCAGAGCTTATTATTGAAACTACATCATCGTAGAATAGATGTATATCTCTATTTCAATTACTTAACAATCACGAAATTTCTATTTATGATATAATATATAAATTGCATGATTAGCACTTTTCTGGGAAATTTAATACAAAAAAACGTAAAATAATAAATTACTTTTCAAATAATTTCATTCCGAGAAATGAAACCAAAATTAGAAACTTTTCCGTTCCGTGAATTTCCTTAGCTTCGTTAATAGAATCATAAGGCCAGTTACACACTTACCACAACCAACCACGACCCCACTCCGATCTGATCACTATAGTACTTTTCTACGTTTTATTACCACGACCAATAAAAATATTTATTAGTCCTTGCATTGCGCTAATAGCCGAAGAGTTTGTGTGGAAAAATGTGCACAAGCGATTATGCCTTATCGGTGATCAAGCAAGTGAGTCCGCGATAGTATTTACTTAAGCAAAGTTTAGTACAATCGATTGTGGAATCTGACTGACCACAATTTTTGGAGCTGGCACGCGATACCAAAACCCGCTGATATAACTCAGCGCATACAATCTGCATTAATACAATTAGAACAGTAAGTAGTCTCTAATTAGTGCTGCGACATGGCGTGCTGGACTGAATAAAAAACTGGACAGTGGAACAGGGCGGCCATTAGCGAGAGTAACGAGTATTAACTGAAGCAAATGGAATTGTAATTAGGGCGGACGCGCCGCATACAAATGTCTGGCAGTCAGATGCCGGACGACTGACGCTGGATTATACCTCCAGCACACGTCATATTTTAACGCTGTCGAGTTAGAATGTTCAGTGACGAATGCGTTAAGCGGTCCGGGTTCGAATCCTGATATTGGCAAATGTTGGTGTGATGAACGCGAGCATTTGTTCGCGAGTCTGGGTTGTTTAAACATAAACATATTTCTTTAAGTTTATTTTAAAAAATAGATACTTACGAGTGTATATTTTATTATGTATATTTCTCGGTCTCCGTTATCTAGTTAGTAGCCATAACACAAGTTCTTAATTTAGACTAGATCATTGGTTTATTAAAAATATTGTCGCCCTATAGTAAGTTGTCAAGTCAGAGAACTGAGCTAGCGTAGATTATTATTGCCAGAGAGGTCAAAGTCAAAGTCAAAATTACTTTATTCATTTAGGTACAATTTGTACACTTATGAAAGTCAATTTTGATGCCATCGGTTCGAGAGTCTACCAGGAGGCCTTGTTCTGAGAAGAACCGGCAAGAAACTCAACAAGTTTTATCCTCCCTTTACAGTTTTTATAGTATTGATTTGGAAAGAGTCATAATTCACATTGTCAAGTCTTTAATAATTAATCATAATAATTTAATAAAATAAAGACTAATAATTAAACTTAAAATAAAGATAAAAAATATATATTAAAAAAAAAGTGATTTAAGACATCTTTCCTTACAATCTTGTCAATTAGAAAATTAAATTTTGACATATTGATATCTCACTAGATTACAATGGAGAATCGAGCACATTTGGATGTGTCCACACATTTTTATCATCTATATATTCCTGAACTTTATAATACGCTTTCTTCATTAAAATTTGTTTAATATGAAGCTTAAATTTATGTGACGGAAGTTCAGTTACATGATGTGGGAGTTTATTATATATTTGTATACATTTCCCCATGAATGAGTGACTAGTTTTATGAAGTCTGAAACTTGGAACAGCAAGTTTATTTCTACCTCTTGTGTTTAAATTGTGATAATCACTTTTCTTCAGAAATGTATGTAAATTTTTATGAACATACATAATGTTGTCATATATATATTGGGAAGCAACCGTGAAAATATTTATTTCTTTAAATAACTCTCTAAGCGAGTCACGAGGTCTTAATTTATAAATGGCTCGTACAGCTCTCTTTTGTAATACAAAAATGTCTTGAATATCAGCTGCTGATCCCCACAGCAATATACCATATGACATAACACTATGGAAGTAACTGAAATATACAAGTCTTGCCGTCTCAACATCAGACAGTAATCTAATCTTTTTAACAGCAAAAGCAGCAGAGCTAAGTCTTCCTGATAGGGTAGTAATATGAGGATTCCATTGTAGACGTGAATCTAAAGTTATTCCTAAAAATACTGTTGAGTCAACACATTGTATAATTTCTTCGTTAATTTTAATGTTTGTACTGACCTGCTTGACATTTGGTAACGAAAATTTGATACATTTAGTTTTATTTGAATTTAGTAACAAGTTATTATTAGTAAACCAACACATTACTTTGGAAAGGGCATTATTCACATCGTCAACATTTTCTGTTTGTCTATTTAGTTTGAAAATAAGGGAAGTATCATCTGCAAATAATACCGTCTCACATAAGTTGCTTACATAGTAAGGCAGGTCATTTACATAAATCAAAAAAAGTAACGGACCTAATATCGAACCCTGCGGCACGCCCATGAGCATAGGGGCCCCTGAAGACTTCGCTTTATTTATAACTACTGTTTGTAATCGGTCACTCAGGTATGATTCAATTATTTTTATTGAGTTCATTGAGACGCCATAATGTTGTAATTTGGTCAATAAGGTTTTATGTTCTACACAGTCGAAGGCTTTGGACAAGTCACAAAAGACACCTAGAGCATCTTGTTTGTTTTCCCAAGCATCAAATATATGTTTCATTAACGCAACACCTGCATCTGTCGTATTTCTACCCTTAGTAAAACCAAATTGTCTGTCATGAAACAGTTTATTCAATGTAAGGTAATACCTATTATAATAATTGTCTGCTTTTGTTTTTGGTTTTCAATCACGGGTTTTTCTGGTTTTCATTCACAAAAGTTTGCAATCTCAATACCAGGATTTAATTATACTTAAGTAACCGGCTTCGAAAAACGCCATGTCGTAAAACACGTCATGTTGACAATTTCAAATCTAATCGGATGTTTTATGCGTTTTTTTTGTTTGTTTACAAATGACTCTTTATCGTTCTAAGTAAAAATTTACATAAACGGTCTGCGTAATATAAGATCTAATTAAGTAAATCTTTAATTTTACTGAAATAGGGATTAAAATATAAATTTAAAGAAATGTTTTATTTTTGGCGGTAAGTCATACAGTGATACTTAGGTTTTCAAATATTGTAAAATAGACTGAGAATAAGGACCCTTTAACTCACTTTCCGCTTAACGGGTGTTTTTGTAATACCGCATATAAGAATAAGCATAAGATTTAGTGACGCGAGAATGAGGCGAGTCCTACGGTTGTAGCTAACCACCTAAAATAAAAACGTATGGAGGACGTATAATTCAATATAATGAGGGATAAGCTCTTCATGTGCCGCTTATACCTCAAAACTGCCAGTAGTGTAGCGGCAGTTAAAGTTTACGCGGCCGTTCCAGGTTTCGTTCCGGGTCATAAGCCCCGGACGGCTGCTGTTTAAGTCTCGCTATTATTCGCAGCTATAAAATGCCTCGTCTGTTATGGGTACGAGAACTCTTATCGATTACAATTTTTATTGCAGTTTCATGAACATGCAATCATGTTATGAATCTGATTTAAAATTATTTAGTAACTAAGAAACTTTGTCGTGAAAGAAGATAGTACAATGCATAAGTTAAATACAATATGTTCGTCATCAATTCCTCGTTTATACCAAAAAAATATTAGTGAGTTAAAATTATTTCCGTGGTTTTGTTACTCACAATAAAAAAAAGTGGTTACAAGTACTAATGTGGATAAATAAATAAGATTTATGAGATAAGGACGGTTATTGAGTATACCCAAGAAGGCTTTTTAGTATTACACAGTTAGTAACTGAGGTAAGCAACTCATGGGTCACAAAACGTGATTACTGATTTGTGGTAATATCGTTATATCCCAATGATCAAAATAATTATTAGACGTGCTATTGTATTTATATAAAGCAACATTTTTTTGGCTTATTACCTTTTTCATGTTGGACATAGTCTTACTTATTATGAGGAATTTACTTATTTAACAGGACTGATTCAGTTTTATTTTATTTTATTTTATTGAATAGGTACGGGACACCATAATTTTTTTCTCTGGTTTCTCTCGTGGTTGATGCTGAAAATCGCGTTTTGCTGTCAGGCAAATACCTAAACTGAGCTGAAACCTATCTGTGACGCTGCAGCACACGCATACCTTCTAGTTTGAGGTGCTTATAGTAATTAAATTATTACCTTGTAATTATATTTTTTTGTTTCTTAATACATATAAATATGTGCGTGCTCCGTCACACAAATAAACTATTTATCCATCTATCTACTTACAATATTTATATATACTTTATCTACACTCATGTCATAATATTCGAATTACGATATCAAAGGTGAACATAAAATGACATACTTTTTAATACAGATAATCAAAATTAAAATTTAAAAAAACAACCTGTAACATAATGACCATTATAACACCGGTTCGACTCATTATGATACAGTTATTTTTCTTAAATACTCGGGAAGGCAAAGGGATCTAACCCATACATTTGTCTTTTCTGTTGTTTTATTTGAATTTATGTATGAGTGTAGATAAAGTAGTGTATGCAACTGCATATAACACGGGTATTAAAACACTCGTTACTATTATGAAACTCGCTGCGCTCGTTTCATAAACTCACACTCGTGTTTTAATACCCTTCATTATATGACAGTTGCATAAACTACTATTATTGTACACCAACACAAATTAAATTTAAAAATAAAACATAATGCTTATCGATGAGTGCGATCTCTTCCAGGCAACCTTAGCATGTAGGTACAGGATCTACATGGAGCAAGTAACTTAGAGGGAAGCTGCCACAATAAGAAAAATATTAATATTTAATAATCAATGACACACCACATACATACTCATTATAAACATACACAATTGTGTATAATAGTACCTAGGTGGTAGACCCGTAGGGGTCCACGTCCGGAAGCCTCCTCGTGGCGGACCCTAGTAACGTGGTGGGGAAACTTTCTCGGCGGGTGTGTGGCTTTTGATGTCAAGTGTATATCCCTTTGGCATTCGAAGTCAGATGCCATCGTCGAGCTGTTTTTGTTTTCCCACCACGGCTAGTTCCGGGCGGCCCTTTTCAAGGCCACGACTGCGTCCGCGATCCGATGGCTGATCCCGGTGTCCTCGTCAGGAGGACGCGCCAGGTCAGGCAGCCCTCGGTGGAGGAGTGGCTGCTGGCCACCAATTGTTGCAAGGAGTGCCTAGACGGGCAGCGTTGGGACAGTCTCGGTGTAATTGCGCTCACGTGCGCAGATCCCGAGCCGTCCCGTAATAGCGAAGGTCAGGCCGGGGAGGATATTTAGTGGGTACGGAGGGAACGCCTTTACCTCGAGTCCCACATATCCCCTACGGTTGGCACCACCCCGCAGGGACGATGCATTTGACCTCCCCGTCAACAAAAAAAAGGTGATAGACTCATGTAAGCGCTGTGTTTTAGATTGAAGGGAAAGGTAACCAGTGGGCATGGAAGGCATATTATCATCTTAGTCCCAAGGATGGCAACGCCTTTGCAATGTTGAGTGATTTACCCTTAATATTGCAAGTGTCTATAGCCGCCGGTAACCACTTAACATCAAGTGGTCCGCAAGCTTGTTTGCCGTCTCGTAGTATAATAAAAGTAGACTCCAACTATGCACAGATGCTTTTGCACGATCAGGTGTCCAACGAGCCTGTCTTTAAGGTATTCGAATATGCAAAATTGCCTTCTCTCCGGTTTATTTTCAAGCGGAAAAACTTAAAAAGGTAATCCGTCCGAGAACCGAAGTAAAGTAATCGAAAACTTTGCCCGTAAATACAAACTTGGTGCATAAAAAGACGAATTGTTCTGTTATTTCAACGTAAAGATAAGCCTATTTTAAGCTTATCTTTACGTTGAGAATTTAAAAACTAAAATTAGAATTAAGACCATGCAGGGTATTATGGTCCTAATTCGTAATACCTTATCAGTTTTTCAATTAAAATTTTCAACCTTTACTTTACTTTAGAATCTTATGGCTATTATAATTTTGTCGCTCTTCAGAAAAAATCAATTATACTCGTATAGACGAGGGTTCTGACCCTAGAAATCACACTTTAAAATTACATATTTTTAAGAAACTTATCGATAAAACAGTTTGAGGAGCTTTTGAAGCTCAACAGAAGCAATCTGAGTTCGGTGATTAATACTATAACCGGACACTACAAACTGAACTCGTGTCAGTGGGGACTACGAGGCGGGACTATTATATCCTCTGTGGGTTTTCTTTTATAGAAAGGTCTAGAATTACGCCATTCCACCTGATGGTAAGCAAGAACATTTACATATCTACATAGTATAAAAGAAAACCACTCCGTTTTTATGTACGCTTAGATCTTATATAGACGCATAGACGCTTTCGAGATGTGGTGCTGGAGGGGTCTGCTGCAAATCCACTGGACGGCGCGACGGACAAACGCATCAATCCTGCACGAACTCCAAATTTCGACCATACTATCTACCACCTGCCTACGGAGAGTTCTCGAGTACTTCGGTCACATTGCCAGAAGGAACGGAGATAACCTCGAGAAACTCATGGTCACTGGCAAAATAGAAAGGAAGAGACCGCGGAGTCGCAGCCCGATGCATTGGACAGACCAGGTTCGCGCCACTATGGAAACCAATCTGCACGATGCTCTGCACACTGCTGGGGTCGAGATGGCGCAAAATCAACACAGAAAGGATGGCACCAAAGGGGAGTCATGACCCTCATTATCAATAGAGAGACTGGTTCAAGAGTTCAGATGTATAATTCGTTAACGTATCTACATTGCACCCGCGCGAAGCCGGGGCAGATCGCTAGGATTTGTATAAAGTACTAAAACATTAAAAATAAAAGTTCTTACAAAAATCAGTATTGCACAGCCGCCGCTAAACTTTCGCAGTGGGTCGGCTTATATCGGCCCCAGCGGTTAATTACGGCTGAGCCCAATTTTCAACCCAGATTCACGAAATACTGTACGCTATGATCCGAACTTATGAACTGATGGATATTAAAATTGCAACTACCCATTTTTTATATACCTACGTGTGTTCAGAAAATAACGGCATATATACGCTAGGAACAACTAGAGTTCCGGGGACGCTTTGGTGAAATGGCGCACGTATAGTGCGTCGATCCCAAAGCACCCCCATGAGGGCTTAGGAGGGTACCGGTGGGGTTTAGCAGGTAGTACTGGCGCTGTTCCGCGTCGGTGATCCCTGCACACGTCGCACGCCTAGCCAGCGTGCGGTATGGCCAGTCAATTGGTTCCCCATCGACATCAAAAAAAAAAAAAAAGGAACAACTAGAGTTATATACCTATACGTGTTGGGCTGCCAATGAGTGAAAATCCAGCGTTATAATGAAAGCACTGCACGCTAATTACCTACCCTGTTTCCAAAAGTGGTTTTCCATAAGCTGTCTACGATATTATTAATACAAACATGCTATCACGCTCGTAGTCCCAAGAGGGGTTGAGCGAGAACGTTAGGTAAGATTACGTTACACATAAAGCCACATCTAGCAGTATGGGTCATGCAGTGCGTCCAAATAGTCACGGTTGCCAGCCTGTTGATTGTGGCATATTTGACAGTTGCTAGTAGTTTCTTGTGTATTTTCCTGTGTATCCTTTTCTACCACCAATTTCTTCACTAAACCTCTTGCGAGCTCGAGATAAGCATTTGAGCACTTGCAAAGTCGTATTAAGTCTTTGCTAGTGCTCAAGTGATTACTAAGAAAATCAAGGCTTAAGTTTTTCAAAACTACACACTGTATTATGTTTGATACTCAATCAAATAAAAGTACACAATATAATTGTCGCAAAATAATTGAGCGGACTGCATTGTTGGTTCAAATTGACCCGTTTTGCCGTTCGACGGTCACTGAATAAAATGACACTAGAACCAAAGTGGTTGGGGTCTTATCTGCAGCTACTGAGAAGCGTTACATCTTAACTGAGGATACCACTTCTCCATAGGGTAGCTAAATATTATAATAGTCATACATACTACTATAATATTTAGCTACCCTATGTATACATGATAATACATGAAACTAGCCGTGATTGTAAAGTGTATCCACACAATGACGTCTTTAGGTATAAATTTGAACATTGGTATTTGATTGATTTAAATATAGGCCAATTTATGTTTTCTTAAAAAAACTCTTCATATCATAATGTACAAGTAAAATGTACTAGTCGCCGATTTGTCGGCAAAAAATGCAACCTCTGGCATTCAATCATGTTTATGGTAATAATTTTATTGGTCTTCTTAAGGTACAAAGGGGTACAAAGTTTTTTCTTTGTGTATTAATGAGATACCCGGACTGCTGTATGACTTTGAGTGATCTATTCTGGTAGTTTGCGTCCTACTTATATTAATCTATGATTTGGCGTTTGTTTGTTTACTGAAGGATTGTAACTTTTTGAGTTTGGTGCCCCTTTTGTGTAGGTGACAGGCTTGACCAGAGCACATTATCCAATATTGTTGTACATAGTGTAGATGCACAAAATGATAGTAATTAATTATAAGAAATTATTTTAATTAAATTTTTAAAGGTCCTGTATTAGGCACTTGAAAAACTTAGAAATGATGATAAAAAGTTTCACTTTTAATTATTATTTCAAAATATTTCTGAAGTCGATATTTTCATGAATCATTTTCGTGTGTCAAATTGTACATACATTGTTTAGCTGTTGTTACTATTCTTAAGACAATTCAGCACATAACTTGAAGTTACCTAAGTAATAGACGCGGAAAAACTTACTGAATCTAGTGTGAGGAAACTATTGGCAATTGGTTAAGTTTTACAATCTCGTTGGAACTTTGAGACTCTCTAAGAAATATTTACCCCTTAGGGCCAGAAAAATGGTGGGCGGAAAGAAACTCGGTCTAGAATTTGGTAAGTTGAAAGATTTAGAGGCTATTCTTCTCCGGCCGGGTAACTAACGTCACATATGTCTTTATTTCTTTCAAGTGGTCTTCTCTTATATTTCTTATATGAAAAATCAGTTTCCGCATATTTTTATGCGCAACTTATTATAATTTTGAATGTTCCAATTTAAATAAGTCATAACCGGTCTTCGTGGCATCTTTTTATTGTGCTGTGGTAGTTTGTTTAGGATTTATTTAAATCATATTTGGCTACACATTCTATTACACAACTAACGTATCTGTGTGTCTGTCTGTAGCATCGTAGCTCCTAAGCAAATGGACAGATTTTAAAACAATATTTTTTTTTGCTTGAAAGCTGACGTGATATTTCTTAGCTATGTATGTAAAAATATCATTTTCGTTTTTATACATTGCAGATATAGTATCACAGCTTACATCGAGAACGAGTTTACCTGTAAGCTCTGGGCTCTGTTCATTAACATGTTTACTCGTTATAATTTTAAAGCTAAATTAATCGCAACACGATTAATGAGTTCTTTGAGCCTACCCTACTTGCAAATTCTCATGAAATAACGTTAAAATATTTACATTAAGATTATCCAAGACTGATTCTTAACGTACACTCTCTATAAATAATTTCAATGGATCAAAACAAAACTTTCTTGAAAGAGTATACAATACAAACAGAAAAACATCAAACCGCGGTACAAAGGAGAAACGACATTTTATTTTACATGGGTCTGACACTTGGAATAACTGGTGAAAATACGGAATAAGGAACCTAGAAAATATGCATCGTAAAAATAACAATATGTATTTTTAAAACTAGAAAATCCACTGAAAATAATTGACTGTCCAGGGCGGGAAATTGACAGTCAATTTTTGAACTGTACTTTCTAACTTTAAAATTATGCGCATTTGTTAACGCAAAAATAATTCTATAATATCAACACTCATCAGCCATTGTTCACGGTCGTGACCGTTTAAAGCGCGAAATCACTTATTCCTTAATGATGTCAGCACGGAACCCATCATAAGGTGATTACCACCCTAGGCTTATTGTAAGCCTAGGGTGGTAATCACCTTAGGATGGGTTGAAATAAAAGTGTTGAAATATAGCCAAATGTTCATCTGTACTAACGTGCATTGTATCTCGATGCTCACCAATATCCAAATAGAAAACGGGAACGGGATTCAAACCACGAACCTCTCATGACAACAGCCTTTTTAATTCGACTCACTGCTGGGACACAAGGCCTCTCCTTGTTATCGAAGGAGATTTAGGCAGGAGTCCACCACGCTTGCCAAATGCGGATGGGTGGACGATGTATGAGGTGATCAATACCCCTTTGCTGGTCCATTAGTTGCCTTTAACGACACCCATTGGAGGATATCGGGTGATGCTATTCCACTCTGCCGACATCACACGGCTGCTGCACGTACCGGTTTGATTAATTCGATATTTCGACGCAGTTACATGCGCCATGATCACGGATCAACTACGATTGAGACCGATTCCATCTATGAAGCTCCAAAAATTCTACACATGTGATGTACTATATAGCATTGCAACCTTAACAGCTACCTATTTACCTTATAAATGTTATTGGATTGACAGACAAGCATACGGGCTGCCCGGTGGTAACTCTGGCAACCTTAGTCACCATAGAAACACCATAGCATAAGAACGTACCCTAATCTACGATAAAAAAAGATTCAAATATTTTTGGTCCATTTGGAACAAAGCCGCAAGTGCTCAAATCCAACAATGCATAATTTGAGCTGTCCCGTCCCCACAATGGGCAGTTATTCCGCGGCGGTAGATATTAAATCGTCGGTGACCAAACAATGCGCCATACTTTTAATAATCATCTAGGGCTTTTAATAAATTATTAGACTTAGAGCCGGTTTCACGTGCTTTGATTAGGTGCACCTGTCAAACAGATCCTGAGCCTTGTAAAATACAAATGAGCGTGTACAGTTTGTACAGTGATGGATGGCTAACAATAGTGTCTTCCTTTACATATTATTGATTTAATGTTCTGTGCGAAAATTGTTTCGGGTGGTCCACTACAGATGTTAATTTAAAGATAGTTAATTTTCTTATGAAAGCTCTTCAATTCTATACTCACCACAGTCGTAGTCGTAACCATTGAAAATTCGTCAGAATCTACCATACCTGCAGACATTTTGAGTGTGGGGGAACGTTCCCCTTTTTTGTCCCTTGGGAGGATGTTCGGGACTTCTTTTAGTATTGTTTTCATTTCATATTCGTCACTTGTAAATAAACCACGTCTGAAAATCCAGTATTTTATTCAAAACATTAATTTACATTGTGAAACCAACAACCGATTACATAAAACCACGGTTTTATCCCCAACAGAACTGTTCGGACTTCAATGAAACCTTTTGTAGGTTTATAATTATATTCAAGTAAACTAATTCTCCATTTGGGTGTAAGGGGTTCCAAACAACAGCTGACGGAACCCAAGTCAACCTCACCTGCACGCGGTACACCCTGCCGAACAACAGACGAGGCTCTGGCGCTCCCCACCAACCCGCACTGGGCCAGCGTGGTGGGAAAAGGCCCAAACCCCCCCAAAATGGTATACAAACCCAACACAAGGCCCCAAGTGCCCGGCGGTACCGGAGGCCGTGCCAGCGGTGACGGACGTTGGCGAGGTGCCGGGACCAGGGGTGCCAAGAATCCCCGGGCGGCGATGATCTCCCGTCATACGACTTTGGCCCTGGCAACATATAACACACGCACACTGCGGACCGAGGAGAAGCTGCTGGAACTAGAGGAAGAATTGAGTAGGATTCGCTGGAGTATAGTGGGATTATCCGAAGTCCGAAGACAGGGCGAGGACACGGTGATTCTTAAATCCGGCAACCTACTCTATTTCCGGGAGGGCGAAGATCTGTCCCAAGGTGGTGTCGGGTTTATTGTCCACAAGTCTCTCGTGAACAACATTGTACAGATCGAAAGTGTGTCGAATAGGGTGGCGTACCTTATACTCAGAATCACCAAACGGTATTCGTTGAAGGTCATACAGGTATACGCCCCGACCTCGACACACCCCGACGAGGAAGTGGAAGTAATGTATGAGGACATTTCTCGGGCAATACATGCTTCCAGGACCCACTACACTGTTGTAATGGGAGACTTCAACGCACGGCTAGGCAAACGTGGCGATGATGAGTTGAAAGTGGGGCAATTCGGAACTGGAATCCGGAACTACCGTGGACAAATGCTAGCCGAATATATGGAGAGAGAGGGACTCTATATGATGAACTCTTTCTTCAAGAAACGGCTGCATCGGAAATGGACCTGGGAAAGTCCGGATGGTACAACAAAAAATGAGATTGACTTCATCATGTCGACTAAGACTCGGATATTCAATGATGTCTCTGTGATCAATTCGTTTAACACGGGAAGCGATCACCGAATGGTAAGAGGCACATTGAATCTCAACGTCAAATCCGAACGGTATCGACTGATGAAGTCTACGCTCCGCCCTGAAGCCATCCAGATCCAAAACCCCGAGCGCTTTCAACTCGAACTGCAAAATCGCTTCGAATGCCTGGAGGACTGCATAGATGTGGACACTTACAATGACAGGTTCGTGGAAGCTGTTCTTACGGTGGGTTCAAAACTTTTCAAACCCAGCCGTACAAAAAAAGCGAAGAAAATCTCAGAGCCCACATTAAAGCTGATGGAGGAAAGACGAGGGATGGTTCTGCAGTCTTCTGAAGATGCTCGTAGGCGTCGGCAGCTCAACAAACATATCTCCAAGTGCTTAACTCGCGACATACGCCAATTTAATACAGAACGTATTAAAGAGGCCATCGAGCGGAACAAAGGCTCCAAAGTGTTCGCTAGAGATTTGTCGCTTGGAGAGAGCTTGCTGACGAAGCTGAAGACAGAGGACGGCAGAACCATCACATCACGACCTGAGCTTTTGGCCGAGATTGAAAACTTTTATGGACAGCTTTACGCGACATCACACCCACCTGTCATTCAGGCCACCGATCCAAGAGCCAAATTAACCCGACACTATACCGAAGATATCCCGGACGTCAGCCTGTACGAGATTAGTGTAGCTCTTAAACAGCTTAAGAACAACAAGGCGCCGGGTGATGACGGAGTGACAGCGGAGCTTCTGAAAGCAGGTGGACGACCGGTCCTGAAAGCTCTTCAGAGGCTATTTAACTCCGTTATACTCGAGGGCAAAACGCCAGAGGCATGGCATGGCGGCGTGGTGAGACTCTTCTTCAAAAAGGGCGACAGGGCCCAATTGAAGAACTATAGACCCATCACGCTGCTGAGTCATGTTTACAAGCTGTTTTCAAGAGTTATAACGAATCGTCTCGCGCGCAGGTTTGACGACTTCCAGCCTCCCGAACAAGCCGGATTCCGAAAAGGCTTCAGTACCATAGATCACATACATACGCTGCGGCAGGTTATACAGAAGACCGAAGAGTATAACCTGCCATTATGCTTAGCGTTCGTAGACTATGAGAAAGCCTTCGATTCTGTCGAGACCTGGGCAGTGCTCCAGTCACTCCAGAGGTGCCACATAGACTACCGATACATCCAAGTGTTGCGGTCACTGTACGAAAACGCCACTATGTCAGTTCGCCTTCAGGACCAGAATTCAAAACCCATACAGCTCCAGCGAGGCGTGAGACAGGGTGATGTTATATCGCCGAAACTGTTCACAGCTGCGTTGGAGGACGCGTTTAAGCTTCTGGACTGGAGAGGGCTTGGCATCAACATAAATGGCGAGTACATGACTCACCTTCGCTTTGCAGATGATATCGTGGTTATGGCTGAGACCTTGGAAGACCTGGGCGCAATGCTCGACGATCTCTGTAGAGTCTCCCAACAAGTGGGTCTTAAAATGAACATGGATAAGACGAAAATCATGTCTAATATCCATGTTGCACCCACTCCTGTAAAGGTTGGAAGCTCTACACTGGAAGTTGTCGACGATTATGTTTACCTGGGACAAACAGTCCAACTGGGTAAGTCCAACTTCCAGAAAGAGGTCAATCGACGAATCCAACTCGGCTGGGCAGCGTTCGGGAAGCTACGCGGCATATTCTCGGCCCATCTACCGCAGTGTCTCAAGACGAAAGTCTTTAATTCGTGTGTGTTGCCAGTGATGACTTACGGAACCGAAACGTGGCCGCTTACAATGGGCCTCATAAGAAGGCTCAAGGTCACCCAAAGGGCAATGGAGAGGGCTATGCTCGGAGTTTCTCTGCGTGATCATATCAGAAATGATGAGATCCGCAGGAGAACCAAGGTCACCGACATAGGCCAAAGAATTGCGAACCTCAAGTGGCAGTGGGCAGGGCACATTGCGAGAAGGACTGACGGCCGTTGGGGCGGAAAGGTCCTCGAGTGGCGACCACGTACCGGGAAACGCAGCGTTGGTAGGCCCCCCACAAGGTGGACTGACGATCTAGTTAAGGTCGCGGGAAGCCGCTGGATGCGGGCAGCGCAGGACCGACCGGTTTGGAGATCCTTGGGGGAGGCCTATGTCCAACAGTGGGCGTCTCTCGGCTGAAATGATGATGATGATGATGATGAATTCTCCATTTTAATTTTCAGTTGAAGAAGATCATTTATTGCCAGAGTTACCATTGATTATATAAGAAAGAAAATATCTGATAATGTATATGTACCTTTAGTGTACATACTTAGCAAAGTCCATTTAAATAAAGAGCTTTTTCGTAATCCTCTAGGAACGTTCGACTTACAGACTTGAGGACCCCCCAAGGTCTTCGTCTTCTTAAAAAACCGGTGACGGAGGAAAATCATCAGCGACCACCTGCAGTAATCAATAAAAAAAAAACATTTCAATCTATAACTCTGACTACGGGCTTCTGTAACATAATGGTTGCTTTACAAGTTGGAGCAACTATAGCATAGTTTAATTTATTTTATTCACAAACTGTACAGACTAAGCAAAATTGAAAATAAAAATTACATGTCAAAAATATGCTCTAGATACTTACGAACAGATTTTATACTTTACCAAGTGTACAAATTGTGAGCAATATTTGCGTTTCTATTAAACATTTAGGCTTCAGCAATAACACAATGAAAATTGTTATAATATACTTCCATTTGTAAGGGTGTGTCTGAGCCTTCCAATCCTTATGATCAATTAACTGATAGTTCACGCTGATGACTTCAATCCAATTAGCCTGCTCTTTGCTAACGTTAATTAATTGAAATAATTGCTACAGGTGGAAAGTAATACGTATGTTGTACTAATATTTGTATTTAAATGAATTGCCTCAGCATGTTGATACACACCCCTGCTTAGGGGATGCGCAAGGAATGAATTGCTGCATGCATCATTTTTTTCACATCTTGCAATCGACTGATATGAGAGATATTTATAAGTTTACTGTTTTTAATCTACTTTGTTGAGTTTTGACAAATATTCTTTATGAATCTTATTTTTTTTGTTGTTTTTTTCAATGGTTGTACGTGGTTTGGATTTGGATTGGATAGTTTTACAAAATTTCGTTTCACATAATATTTTCATATTATCCCCAGAGTTAGGTCTTCCGGACTGCTGAGATGATTTTGAGTGTAACATCTGTCCTGGTCGTTGGATTCTGTTTTTTTGTTCACTGAAGGTTACTTTTGGATTTGGTGAACTTTTATGTAGACGACAGGTTGGCAAACTTGCACTTTTGCGGTGTTACATTGTCTATAGTGCCAGATGTGGCTTTATGTGTAATCAAATGTTACCTAAGGCTCTGTCCCTTTTGGGAGTATGAGCGTGATCGTATGTATGTATATTGCTATAATTAGGTTAATGCATTATATTTGACGGCCGACTGCAACCCTCCTTGAGTAAATAACAATTCAAAGATAACTACTCCAAGAGGGAATATGCGCACCACCATAGTCATCACTATTATGAAATTATAATGACCAGCTTCTGCCCGCAACTTCGTCTGCGCAGGGTTAGTATAAATTATAGCCTATATGTTGTTATTCTGGTGTATTATTGTTAAGATTAATATTTAAAAGTACTTAGCAAAGTCCATTTAAATAAAGAGCTTTTTCATTTCATTTCATTTCATTTCAAGAACTTATAAACTTACTACTAAACTTACATACAAACTTCCGCATTTGTAATATTAGTAGGATCATAAGTATATTATCTGTTGTTTGGAAGAAATCGCTTTTATACCGATAACACTGCCCATATTTTGTATTTAATATTTATGGAAAGCTATGAAGAATATTCTATCGATCTAATATATTATTACTAGTGGTCGCCCACGGCTTTTCTCACTTCAATGTTGTTTAAATTATAGCCTATGCCTGTATGTTATTCTGATGTATAAGCATTTTTATTGAAACTGTACAATATGTATAAGCATATTGTACAGTTTCAATAAAATCCGTTTAATAGTTTTTGCGTGAAAAGTAACAAACACTTATACATCTAAACATCCATACAAACTTTAACGTTTATAATAGTAGTAGGATAGTATATAATATTAGTCGTATAATATTGAATTTATATCCGTATTATAAATTCAATATTATGCACCACCCGGCGTCAGTGAGGCGGATGCTCGCCGCTCTTCGCCCCCGGCGCGGCGTCGGGACCTGATTTCCTGCTCCTAGTGTATCGGTGTCTGTTCGTATCCTGTTTGCTTGCTTGTAGCACTTGCCTTTGTCCACTGCTATTGCAGCGGATATATAATATATTTCATACCCTTGCTCAAGTGCTACAAGACAAAATAGAATACTATTTCAAAATATTTTTAGCTCTTAGCTGGAAAAATCAATTCATTTCTTTGTCTGTGAATTAATTTCATAAATAAAAATGTAAACACCGTGTTTAAAGGCATCATCAATATGATCTTCATTATGAGGAGATCAATGGCGCTGCGGACGTTCTTCGTAACAATCACGAAAGCTGAGCTACCAAGTGTGCGGTCGGTACCCGGATGGGTGACCGAAAAATGTTCCACTCGATTTACCTCCGTACTTCTGAACACACGTTAAGGTAGTGGTCTCGGCTACTGTCGAAAGATAATAACTTTATTCGCATGATAGCAGTCCTTCCCAAGGACGGTTGGTGTCAGGCAGGCAACGGCCGTAAAAATCAAATGAAATCGAAAGTAAGATTTCTAATTATGATTATTAAACTAATCTGTATTTTTTTAGTACACTATCGTAATTGTAACAGCTCATATAATTTCCCCACGGAGGGGTTCGAGCCTACCCCACATTAGGGGCGATTAGGCCTTAGTCAACCACGCTGGCCAAGTGCGGGTTGGTCGACTTTACACACAATCTAAAAATTTCTTCATTAGGTGTGTGCAGGTTTCCTCACGATGCTTTCCTTCACCGTAAAAGCGTCGATTAAACGTACATATGAATTAAAAATTTGAAACACATTGATAAGTGGCGGGATTCGAACCGGTCAATCCTGGGTGCGAGACAACGCCCATACGCACTACGCTACCAATGCAATGTTGACATGACGGTGTTGACATCAATCACAAATAATCACAAGGTGTTGCGGGGTTTAGACTAGCAATAAAAGTTTCAGATGTACACTTCCGCAAGCAGTTACCGCTGTGTAAATAGGTGTGGCAAACTAACTTCTGAAAGTGCAAAATCTTCAGGTCACTTGTGAAAGTTAATTGTGCTACAAATATTTCACGTAAACGGACTTACGAATACTAGCTCAAGAAATAGCAAGATCAACTCCTAAGTCTAAACCCCGCTGAAACTCATAAAAGGTGAGACCATTTTATGCCCAAAAATCTCCACCACCAACTTCCTTATTATTTTATCTACCACAGGTTTCAAACTACCTTTAACAGCAATTCACACAAGGAACAAATTTCTGTAGTCAAAAACGTCTGTTTGCTCTTCCCATCAATTCAATCATAATATTTGCCTCACAAAGACGCTACGTGACCGGAAATCAAAGTGACCCCAACGTCAGCATCTCCCATAATGCTGACGTCATAGTATTCCTGGCTGTACCGATAACAGCATTAAAACCCGACTCAATAATTACGACGCCACCAACGGTATCTAAAATGCAATCGGTGCTGCGAAGCGTTAAGCTAATGCTGGAGGAGGCTTGCGGCTCCAATATCGCCTTATTATTCAGCTCGAAAGCTCCCGTGAGCGCATATCCTGTATACTGCACCGTTGCGAATATATGCCTCAGTATTGTGGGATTGGGGATGCCCTCAAGAGGATGCCTTAGATAACTTAAAACTGAAGGTACAGAGAGGTTACTAAATTGGAAAAACAAGTGGGTTAGGAAATATAAATGCATTTTTTATATAAAAAAAAGTATTTTCTTAGTTACTTAATAGTACTTTCTTAAATTCTTATTATATTTTAAAATATAAAGTTGAAAGTGGCAATTTAAAAAATTAAATACTAATATCAAGCTCTTACTAACACGATATGGGATCCATATCGTAAAAGCTTGATGATGCTGTCCGATATAAATAATTTTATTTACCTAATACATAAAAAAATAGTACGAAAGAAAATATTTATGTGTTGAAAAAATATTCTATTGAATTAAATTAAATTTGTACTCCAAGAACAATTATTAAAATAAGCTTCAACATTATCCTGAATTAGTGTAAAAATCCAAACACTTTTGTCAGTCTATTTACTTAGATAATTTATTTACCTACATAAAATAAACTTACAATATATTACAATAACATAAGAAGTCTGCAACATAGTAGGTACCTATAAAACACGAAACTTTGACAGATTGTGTGTCACAGGATGAATGACTCAGAAATTTACAGCTTTTTCAAAAACTTTGTTTTACAAAACTTACAAACTTCTGTTGTATCAAGTCGTGCTTGTATGACAGACACGAAATAAAAAAGCTCCGTAAAAGCAGTTGGCATTGAATCACAGAACTATTGGCTCGCATGAAATATTCAGCAGTCACTGAAACCAGTCAACAGATTGATTTATTCAGTCAACAATTTGAGCTCGAAGCGGGCGCCCTTCAGGGAAATCAGATATGGTACAGTCGGTCACATGAGTAGATTAACACTTTAGTATGTCATAGCAACAATGGCGCGTGTACTATAATAATTGCCATTTTTTAAGCAGTCCAAGAAAATGGCCAATAAAAATTATTATGACAAAGTACTAGGTCGACCGTACGAGCATAATATTTAATTGAAATGGGCAACGGTACATCTATAGTTCGGTGTCCATCTCACAATATTTTGTACGTCATTATTTTACTAGTGAATAAAGCTCTCCCAAGCGCATTCTTTCTATTATGATAGTCATGAATCTTGAATAGGGAGCTTACAATTATATATTTTCGGTGAGCGTCCAAGGGTACGAAGTGACTAAGTTTTTAAAATCATAACATACAAACCCATTCCACCATAAATTCCGCAAAAATTTCATGTTTTTTTTTAATAACATTGCATTAGATGGCTTTTTGTCTGGTTACCGGAGATTTTGTAAGGAGACAAAGTCCTTTGCGACCCAAATTCGAGATGGTATCTTCCGACTCGAGACAGTCCCTTATCATCTCGCTGTCACCAAACCTGAAGGTTCAAAACTTTTCTTTAGAGCCCTAAAGGAAAGGATTGCTTTCTCAATATGAAAGGTTGATCTAATCACTGAAATAATTAGGTTTCGATTGATGAATGGGTATAATACTAATATTTAAATAATTTCACTAATGCCCGGTTTCAGTATTCGATACGATGATAATAGTAAGCTTACTGAAGTTTCGTTGCCTAGCAATTATTGTTAAATTACTAAAAATTACAGCGTTTACCTGAAAACAAAACTAGCCTACTTTAAACTGGTTTACTTGAAAAAAAAACCTCTTTCTGTTGACTGAATATTGAAATCGATCGTAAGACTCCCAAACGAAATTTTATACAGGCGGAGATATTCGTAACACTCGTTTTAAGTAGCATGTGTCATCTACAGACTGAGTTATCCGAAGTCAAACACAGATTCAAATAAATCAAAGTTCACTGCGTTTATTTAAAGTTTCCTAGATGTAAGCAGCAGTCACGTACCCTATTTCACCGTGATCCAGCGAAGGCTCTCGCGACGCCACCATCAGCATATTTATAGCTTCCTTCCATTCCTGCTTTAGAGACACGAGAAACGTATAAAATATTGTATTGCTAGCACTCCCTACAATAACAGGTACTTAGTTATCTAGACATCATATTGGTTTTCTAAATATTTTTAGTAAAATTTAATTATATTATATTCTAACGTAAATGTAACTACATCTACATTTTGACATTTGTTGTGTTGTATCGGATTGCCGCAGCTGTAGCTTGCCTTATGAAATATGTTTACCGCTTTAATTGTTAACTTTACCAGATATTTCACGTCTGCAATTCGATTAAATAAACGTTTCGTCGTATCAAGAAGACAATAGATGCCCGTAATAGCTATCTCATAAAGGCCAGGGTTATTGTTGGAGCAGCTTCAACTATCCATCGTAATAAGAGGTCAGCCGCGATGATTGGGTGCATTGTTCTGAAGGAATTTGTATCCGGCTTCCTTCCCACTGTATCATTGGAAGCAGATACAGTATTATTGATTTATGTTTTGATACTACCCTGATAATGGAAACGAGTAAAAAATGTAGTAGTTACGATTATTAGAGATGTTCTTGATGGAAGAATCACAGAAATCGAGATACTCTTTCTAATTTTAAACTAAAATGTTAACTCAATTCTTTAATGCTTATCCGTAATAGGTATGTATGTAACCCCATAATGACCCCAGTCAACGTGATCGTAAGCAGAAGTGGATTCCAGATGCAAATATAGCTAGCGCAACAAATAAAGCCCCGCGCTATCCACCCTCGCCTTGCCGACCTGGTGCATCTTCACGACTCTTTTGAATGACCCAGGATTGTATGAAGGAGGGAACACGTATGCTGGAAGAGAATTACATTTCTTGATTGTGCCACATACAAATGAGTTGCCAAATTTTTTAATTCGCGTTGGAATGGTAACCACAGTTTGTCGGTGGCACCGTGGGCCAGCACGAGTAGTCCTTAAAAGGAAGGGAGATGGTGGGATCAGGGGAAAACGCTTCCCCGAGCACTCGCCGTGGTACAGACTGTGGAACGCACTCAATGACACAACATCGCGACGCCGATGATGAGGGTCGCGCGATGCTGCAACCTATCCAATAGAAGTAGTTACGTGGCGGAGCCATCCCACAGGTGCGAGTCATACTCTATGCGTGCTTTCGTCTTGTACCAAAGAATTCTATTGATCACGCGTGAAAAAACACCGCACCTTGTTCAGGACGCTGAATTGGTTTAATGTGAATATCATTCTTAATTATTTTCTTCTAATCGCATTTTAATAGCCTTACAAACTTATCAAAACAAAGACGGTTCTTGTTTGATTATAAGGCTTGAGAGTTCAAGAAGTTTGAGCCCGTTACCGCTAAAAAGACTTTTAGTTTCTATCAGACTTACAAAGATATTAATTCCTATTAGGACTCAGTTTTTATAACATCGTCAAAGTTAAGCTTTAAATACAGCTTATTTTGACAAGCAATAAAGATATCAAGTGCCACCTCCAAGCGACTTTAATTCTGTTACAAGACGTCGTAATAATTAACAAAGTTTACTTTTCGAAGTTTATCTAAAGTAATAAAATATAATCTCAAATCTGAGGTACAATTTGCAGATGACAGCAGTCAAAAACTCTACTTGATAGAGTTGTGTTCTTGCAAAGAGTAAGGTCGCTAATAGTTTTAATGCCTATAGTGACTACCCTGAAGCTACCCTGAACACAAGAACATAATTCATAAACATAACACAGTTCATGAGATCATGGGCGCAACTGTTTCATCTTATATCTTTATTACCAAGTCACTACATGTTTAGATTTTGACATAAGATTTATAGCACTAAAGGTATACATGTAAGTGACACCCTGTAATCTTCATTATCATTCTGCCGCTTTCTTTCCCGGTTGTGCCCCAGACGCTTTCTCACGAGGTCCTGGGGTCCGCCTTCCTAGTCTTCCTATGCTCGTTCGCGCCATCGTCGGTATCCTTGGTGGAAAGACCGTTAGCCTGTAAGTCCTCTTTCACGACGCCAAGCCAGCGTTTCTTCAAACTGCCTCTTATACTAGCCCTTGACGGAGGTGGCATGGATTAAGTCCTTATATACGTATGTACGTTGACATAGCGAAGTATATTTCCGGTCCTTTCAAAAAGTGGCCGCAACTGATATGCTACACCTTGAACTGAACATTGTTGTAATACTATCAGTTATTAAGATTCTTCCAGGGTATTTCTTACTCCATGCTATTGCGGATATAATCGGAGCTAGCACTGTTTTACTGCATTGGAATATTAAAAACATTTTATGAAGCGCACCTATAGTAGAATATTTCTAAGAAAATAAAACCAATTCACTTTGAGCTTCAAACCATAACTTTGTGGTTAGATCCTTTAAATTTAAAAGTTTGTGATTTAACCCTTTGGCAAATCACAGAAAAGTACTCAACCAATTTTGTGTGGGAAATGAAAATTAGTTCCACGTATGTCGACCCTTGTTCCTTCGAGAAAGTTCTTCAAAGTCGTGGCTGTGACACATCCCTAAAGTTTGCCGATTGCTTTTAATTCGACCAAGGTTTATCATGTTTGTACTTACTTACAAATTATTGTAGACGTTATCGTTCGCAAACACGGTAATAAAAAAATCCATTGCTATCTTCTTCTTATCGTATTAACCTGGTGCGGGTTAGTCTGGTGTCAAAGTCTTATGAGTCGACATTTCTGTCCCTAACGTGACTTGTTTTTTATGACTGTTATCTTTCGACTGTTACTTGTCACTCGGACTGCTGAGATGATTTTGAGTGTAACATCTGTCCTGGTCGTTTGCTTTATTTGGTATGTTTACTGAAGGATTGTTATTTTTTTTGACTTAGTGACTCTTTTGTGTAAGCTGGCAACCTGTCACTGTTTAGGGGTACTGTATGGCCCATACTGCCAGATGTGGGCTTATGAGTAAACG
The DNA here is from genome assembly GCA_955850985.1 of Elophila nymphaeata. Taxonomy (NCBI): domain Eukaryota; kingdom Metazoa; phylum Arthropoda; class Insecta; order Lepidoptera; family Crambidae; genus Elophila; species Elophila nymphaeata. The sequence continues at coordinate 25,151,149 of OY039078.1, read as the reverse complement.
AATGTGGTCTAAAGCTCTGCTCGACCTCTTTTGGGATTGTGAGCGTAATCATATGTAGGTATGTATCTTTCGACAGCAGCTAGGACCACCAGCTTAGGGTATCTTCCGCAGCACGGCGGAAAATCGAGTTAAAATATATTTGGTCACCCTTCTTAGTACTAACTGTGCACTTTATTTTTATTGAAAAGGGGAAACATGAGCAGACGGTTCACCTGGTGGTAAGTGATCACCGCTGCCTATGGACATCTGCACTGTTGTGGACACCCAGGCATCAAGACTGTGGGGAAGGATTTGACGTCGCGAGGAACACCCAGGTATACCCAGAGTTGAAGACGAACAAGGGGACAATGCGGCGCGCCTTCAACAACATCTGCCCACTGCTATTTTTTTTTGGATCCCACTTCAAAAAGAGGAGAATGTCCACGCGCGTGCGTCTTGTAATGCATGATGTAGCGTGGCAGGCGGAGCGGAGGCGTACGAGCATTGATCGGTTAACCATTCCGTTTAAGACCCACCTTCACAAGCGATCGGTCTCCTCAATTGTAGTTGTGTTTAGTAAATCACACATAATACAGCTCCACTTAGGTATTTCACTACCATAACCACCATCAAAGTTCCATCAGTTCTAAAATAGATGTTAAATGAACATACCAACGAAATCTCCAGATATCATAAACTATTATAATCTCATCACTGTATCGAATATTTAAGGTCTTTCCGGGTTACTGTGTTCTTACCTTTGGCTAGGCATGGATTTTCTTTATAAGTATTATTCAAACCTATACAATGAAAAAGCTGGCAGTCAAAGTGAATTCTCACTCTTCCACACAAAGGACCCGCCACGAAGAAACTATAGATTGTTAAGTTCTTTATTTGATACACCTTATATCAATATAATAACAGAAATTACTAACGAGATTAAACACGTGACTGCGGCTCTTGTTTGTGATGTCATTTCTGGCCCAGACGCGATGTGAGGTCACGTCCGTCCGCCATTGACAAGGGTTCACCTAATATAACACAATATGGTGCAATAACTAGCGAAGGTAAACGTGGGTTAGATGGATTATACGCATAATATTTTGCATTTCATTCACCTGTAGTAAATATTTTTTCAAGGATATCTTCTGATCTCTACAGAAATTTCGAACATGTTGGAAATAAAAAGCACCTACTTCACAAAGCTTTTAAATTTGCTTGATAATTTAAAAATATCATCATATCGCCATAATTCTCAGGGCAAAAGAACGCCGCAACAATCGATACCATAGTGCCCGCATCCAGGTGTCAAGAGACTTTAAGCATTTTAAGTATTAAATAAAAAAAGGAAAATAGAGAGGAAAGAGTCTTTTTAATAAAAAGCTGCTGGGTTTTATATTTAAACTAATTCACTGTAATTTTCCTTAAGTAACTTGTCAACGTGTTAATTTCTACCAACATGCAGGCCGGTCCATCTCTACGAATGTTTCAAATCATCTTCATAAACAATATTTCCTATTAATTGCCCCCTTTCTTTGTGTAGACAAGACAATTTAATCTTCTTCCCCATAAAAGATGTTCATGCATAAGTGGCTCAATTGACGCGTTAGTATCGCGGGTTAATGATATCCATCCACCATCAAGTGTGTACACAGCCTCCACCTCAGACCTAATTGATATGCTACGTGATCCTGGCGCATTAAAAGCCAGACGTGACTGACGACACACAACTAGCTCACATTACACACTATTTATAGGCCGAGAGATAGAATACATATAAAATTTTTAAAGCTATCTGGCTGGCAAATAATAAGAAAATATCTTCCTACTACTACAACATGGGTTTTTTCAAGAAAGGCGTTATAAGCAGAGGTCGGAATTAGATAGAGTTAGTACTTACACCTATTTCATACAGCGAAAGAATAAAGTGAACATGCCTCAATTCCGATGCAAGTACATAAATAACTACCTTATTCCGATCTCTGGTTATAAGTTACTTCAAATTCGTCAACACATATGATACCCCAGTTATTGGAATGCAAGTGTCCATAGGCTGCGGTGACCACTGCGGTGGACCGTTTGTACAAAACATATCGCAACATAACAATCACATTTTGGAATAATTTTATTTTTGCGTTTACAAACGCGTAAATATTAATACTAGATTTTTTTTTCAGTGCTATTTTCTACTATTAATATTTACGCGTTTGTAAACGCAAAAATAAAATTATTCCATAATGTAAGGTAGTTTCATCTTAACTGAGCGTCAAATATTTGCAAAAATATTTCGTTCGGGTCTTAGAAATGCAAATTTCAAAGATTTGATGAAACAATGTTTACCATAAAAACATAAGCACCAAGCACTGACAAAGGAGATTGCTCAAATTGGTCTAAGAACCAATAAAATATTGGGATATTTGATAATTCTTGTTATAATTTATGCTATAATTAACGGTCATTAGATTCTAACGGACACTTCTGCATATTATATTCATTTTAAAAAGGACTTTATCATTCTACCGTTTTAGAAACCATAAGATCACCTTTTTAATGGCTTTGGTGTTCTAACATACAGCCAAAGATTTATCGAAGTTGTTTAATTTACAAAAATACAATTTCTTTGGTAGAGATTGATTAAAATGAAATTACATTTTATTAATCAATCAATAACAATATTATTATTTTCAACATTATTTACGCTAAATTCAAACATGCAAAGCCAAAAATAAAGATGGTAGTCGCCACCATGAAGTTTATTGTCATATATTTTTCGCCAAGCACTACCTAGATACGTTAAAAGGTGTTACACAATAAAAATGTTTTAATACAAACCTAAAAAAGAAATAAAACTACTGAAGGCATGGCTGAATGACCTAGATCCCTTTACCTTCCCCTAATAGGGAGAATTTTAAAAATATAAGGTGCTTGTGTTAGTTGTTTGTGTTTGTTTACGGTGTTCGGAAAAAAGGCGGGAAAACCTTCAAAGTGAGAGCGCGCAAGTTTTGAATATTTCGTAGCTTTACTAATAATTTATAAGTAAAACCAGCTAAAAGTGTATTTTCGTAGTCAATAAAGTAATTTCTAATGTAAAGCAGTAAAAGGGGCACAATGGGGAAGAGAAAAAAACCCAAAATAGATGGAGATCCTTTTCCAACAGAATCGGACTCCGATGAAAACGAAGCCGATAAGTACAAACCTTTTAAAATTGAAAATTACACAAGACAATACCCTGAGGATGGCGGTAATTTTGAATATTTAGTTATATATGAAAGTTTGATTGAGGGGAAACCTATAGGAGATAGAGATTTGATGTCATTAGGCGCTGTCTTGAAACGACATAATAAGGGCATTAAGAGATTTAAGAGGATAAATAGATTTAAGGTTGCAGCTATTTTTGAGCGGCCAGGGTTGGCTAATATGGCCTTGAATAATGTTAAGTCTCAGACTGAATTACAAGTCAAATGTACAATACCAGCTACACTCACGGAGATAACCGGCGTCATTCGTGGCGTCCCCACATATATGTCTAACTATAACATTTACAAAGGAATTTGCAGCTCCAAGGATGTCGTGTCCGTGCGGCGCTTAATGCGTCGTGGGCGCGATGAAGACGACAACCCTGTGTTACTTCCCACCCAGACAGTTGCCATTACATTTTCCTGTCCAACTCTTCCTGACAGTGTCGATATTAACAGCTGGTTCTTCGAGGTAAGCTCGTATGTTCCACCCGTTACACAATGCCTACGTTGCCTTCGCTATGGGCATATTGCCAAATTTTGTAAAAATGCCCAGAAATGCTCTATATGTAGTGATAACCACCATTACAAAGAATGTAGTAAACAAGCCAAAGATGCTGTCTGTGTACATTGCAATGGAAATCACATTTCTATTTCATCAGAATGCCCTAAAAGAAAAGAGGAAATAGAAAAAAATAATGCAAAATACAAAAAAAGATCATATGCTGATGTTTTTAATAATAAAAATTTCCCTGAAATATCAAAAAAACCTGAAAAAATAATACATTACTTATTACAATCTGACACCATGATTAATCTCATTATATCTGCTATACTTAAATTAAACACACAAAAAATATCATCCGACAATCCAACTCCAATAACATCGGAGACAATTAAATCTGTTTTGCTAGAAACATTTAATTCCAGCAAACAAGACTCAAATAGTAAAAATAATGGACCAGGTTAACATAGTACAGTGGAATGCTCAAAGTTTGCTAAGTCATAAGCATGTCTTCACACAATATCTTTATGAAAATAATATACATATTGCCCTTATTTCTGAAACTTGGCTTCAATGCACTAAAACTTTAAACATAAGAGGTTATAATATTGAGAGATTAGACATAGGTTCCAAACATAATGGAGTTGCTATTATAATCAGACATTACCTACAGTATCAAAAGATACAAACATATTATGATAACTCTTTACAAAATATTGCTATTACTTTACAAATCAACAATGAAACAATATGCATAGTCAGCTTTTACAGTCCCACTTCTGCTACTCCATGTAATTTTGAATATACATATTTAGATAATTTAATAAAATCATTACCCAAACCATTAATACTAGCTGGTGATTTTAATGCACACCACACTATGTGGGGTTGCGCTTCCACTGACACTCGTGGATCAACATTGTTGGATGTCATAAATGATAATAATCTATGTCTTTTAAATGATGGCTCTGTAACAACCGTGGGTTCACATAACTGGCGTTCTAATGCCTTAGATCTTACAATAGTCTCTCCGAGTCTGGCTTTAAGGTGTAACTGGGAAGTACATGATGACTCCTTATGCAGCTACCATTTTCCTGTTTTTACAAGTTTATTATGTAGTTCTGTAAATATTAATACTAGTAGTAATATAAGTGTAAATTATTCTAAACCTAACTATAAGACTGTTGATTGGGAAAAATATAGGGAGTTAACAGATATAAAGTTAAGCAATTTTGATCTTGATATATTTAATCCAGAAATGTCTTATGATTTGGTCTTTAAATGTTTATTAGAATGTGTATCTGAAGCAAACTCTTCCACAAAACTACCATTTCAACAGCAATCAAACACTAATCGTAAACTCAGAAAAAAGTTAAAACTTCCTTGGTGGAATGATATATGCAATCAAGCAGTAAACAGTTGTAAAACTGCTTATATAAAATTTAAACAGAATCCTACTGAGCATAATTACATATCATTTAAACAAAAACAAGCACACAAAAAACTAACTATTAATAGGGAAAGGCAGAATGCCTGGGTAAATTTATGTAACACGTTCAATCGTCAGACCCCTTTATCTGTTATATGGACTAATATCAGAAAATTTAATAAAACATATCACAGTGCTCCCAATACTATTAATTCTAACAATTGGATACAGTCATTTTTAGATAAGTACACCTCTAATGTACAGTCTCAACCATTAAGTGACAATTCTAACAGTAGTCCTCAAGCGGAACAGTTTTTCATGAAGCCCTTTACTTTAAATGAATTATTAGCTGCCATTTATTCTCGAAAAGACACTGCTTTTGGTTTAGATAATATATCTTACAAAATGTTTAAGAATCTTAGCTCATTAAGTCATAGAATAATATTGAATATATTTAATTCACTATGGAGTAAACAAATAATTCCAAAATCTTGGAAAGTTGATTGCCTTGTTCCCATTCTTAAACCTGGTAAGGATAAAAACCATCATGATTCATATCGACCAATAGCATTAACATCTTGTGCAGCTAAGGTATTTGAACAGTTGGTGAAACAAAGACTAGAGTACTATATAGAACATTATAGTTTATTGCCTTATAACCAATTTGGTTTTAGGAGAGGTCGTTCAGCAGTTGAAAGTTTGAATCATTTGTACTTAGATATTTATAATGCTTTGCTTAGTGGTAATTTCTTAGTATGTATTTTCTTTGATATAACAGGTGCCTTCAATAATGTTGATCATAATGTTCTTGTTGATGAGTTGTTTTCTCTAGGGTTCCCTGAAAAATTAAATAAATGGATTTTTAACTTCTTAAATAACAGAGATGTCTACATCAAATTTCAAAACAATTTATTTGGACCACAACCATCTCGTAAAGGCGTTTGTCAAGGTGGGATATTAAGCCCACTGTTATTCATTCTATACATACATAAATTAAATAGTATAATAGGAAATGATGTCAAAAATTTACAATATGCCGATGACCTCACAGTTTATTGCTCTGGCACAAATATGGTACAGGTTGAACAAAAATTAAACAATGCCATGGTAAAATTGAAAACATATTTTGATTATTTAAAATTAGAAGTTAACTTAAATAAAACTAATGTTGTAGTTTTCAGTAAAAGGAAAATATTACTTACTAATATTCTGTATGATGGTAGCTTGCTTCCTATCAGTAATGAGGCAAAATTTCTAGGAGTTATTTTCACTCGTAATCTTTCTTGGGCTAGGCATGTTTGTGGCTTAGCAGATAAAGCATTGCGAGCATTTAATATCTTAAAATCACTTGCTCGGACATATTGGGGAGCTGATCCAAAAATTTTACTGATCTTGTACAAAGCCATTGTTCGTTCTCATTTTGAATATAGTTTCCTCTGTTATGCTTCTGATACAGTACTTGTAAATAAACTGGAAAAGATCCAAAATAAAAATCTCCGACTTATCACAGGGGCAATGAACACTACCCCTATAGTTTCCATGCAAGTAGAATGCAATATTCCATCTTTGTTATTAAGATTTAAGTATTTAAAATTTAAATTCATTCTTAAATTGCATACTTTAAAAAACTGCACTCTTTTAAATGAATTACAAAGTAATAATATTCATATATTACATACCTCTTCTTCAACTTGTAAATGTCCTTATATTCTCCATGATTTGCAAGAGACATCAGCATATATTTTAGAACATAACATAAATATTGATGAACACTTGGCTTGTTATTGTGGTTCCTATGAAAGTAAATTTCCTGAAATAGAAATAGATATCGATCATGATCTTAGAACCAAAGAGGCGGTATATTGTAAGCTATCAAATTGGCCAGATTATCAGATAATTTACACTGACGGATCGAAAAGTGATACTGGAGTCTCAGCGGCGTATTACCACACGAACCTCAAGTATGGCAAAGGTTACCGATTACCAGCTACCTTCAGTGTATACTCAGCTGAAGCCACTGCAATTATGTTGGCTCTAAATTATATACAATCAGATATCATGTGCTCTGACAAAAGCAAGTTTCTCATAGTTTCTGACAATATGTCTGTGCTTAAAGCACTGGGAAAACCAGGCTTTCATAATGCACACTACATAATTTTTGAGATAAAGGAAACATTGCAAAATATATCGCTTTTGCTTTTGAAGGAAGTAAAGTTTGTTTGGACTCCAGCACATGTCGGTGTGACAGGTAACGAAAATGCTGACTATCTTGCCAGATTAACGAATACTCTGGGTGGCAACATTAAAAATATTTCAATTCCATGGCAAGATTTGATACCCTGTTATAAGGAGAAAATAACTGCGCAGTGGATGGAGGAGAGATCAATTATAACTCAATCAAAAGGATCCTGGTATGCTGGTATTAATAAGGAAGTTGGCCGAAAACCCTGGTTCGCTGCATCTGAAAATTATCTACAAAGGAAGTTCTACACACAGATAAATAGATTGAGATTCGGACATTGCAGATTTAAAGCTCACCTGCATCGTATGCGCCTAATATCCTCACCAGTATGCACTGAATGCAACTCACAGGAAGATCAGACTCTTGAACATATCTTTTTTACTTGCCCGGCATTCAACATACAGCGACTGTTACTAATAGACCGGCTCATGAATACACAAAAAAATATCCCGCCTTCATTACAGGAAATCTTAGCTTCTCCAGAAAATTTTATACCCATTTACGACTTCATATGCTCCACCCTTGGAGAAATTTGATTTGACAAACTCGGATTATGAAACTAACACTGGAATATACTTTACCGGAGATGACACCATACAGTTAACTCTTATGAAAAAAGAACTTAAGATTTGGCCTTTGGGCCTGAAAAATTACGCACATAAACTCAAGACGGCTTATTTTCCAATTTTATAAAAAAATCAAGAAGATAAACAAACGCAAGAATTGGCAGTATGGCTTAGACCTTCGCCTGTCCTAAGAAAGGACGAATAATACTACTACTACTTACGGTGTTCGATGCGATTTTTTATTTCTAACTTTACTTGGCCTTTCGGACAACGGACTTGATATCTTTTTGAACTACGGACTTTGTAAATAAGTTTTTGCATGATTTCCCTAGTTTACTTACTAGTTTCTTTGTTTGGAAACATAACCTTAATATCAGTAAGTAGTATGCTAATAATTAAGTTCTCAGAAGTGTCCGTCAATAATCAACATTTATACAGTCATTTACTTATAATTTCGAACCTAGAAAATATTTTTTTATGATTGTTGGTTCTAGGGCAAAACATGTATGGGATCTGAGCAATCTCCTTTCGACAGCGAAAAGCAGTGTCTCGGTGGCGTAATGGTCAACGCGTCCCAGTTCGAGTCCCTCCTAAGGCAAGTCGATTTTTTTCAGTGCATTTTTCTAGTATTAATCACATTTTGTCCAAATTGGCTCTTGGTCTATTACGTTCGAGGAAAACTGTGTAACGAAAAGATTGAGTCAATATAAAATATGAGCTTAGTTCGGGAGACCTTTCTGCTAACCTGATTTTGGGGGGTTTGCTCTTTTTGGTCCAATGACTTCATTGGAACGAGGGTGCTTGGTGTTAGGAAATATAAATCTTTATCGAAATTATTATAGTTTGTCAGAAAAAATGAAAACTTTGTCTAAAATCTGCAGAATATTCCATATATTTGAATTTTCTATTTATAGTCTACTAAATTCAAATGCAGTGTTTCGAAAATTAACTTACTACTTAAACGCTATACGAGATCCTACAGAATTTTTTGTTGATCACTGGCTCCGCAGGAAAACTCAATTTCATAAGATTAGATTATTCATAACACATGCGGTCATGAGCCCGCGTCAGCCACTCGAGGGTATCCTTTTGTGGCAACCTCGTAAAAGATGAAACAACAGGCGATTCAAAATTATGAATGTAATTAAAAATTATTACACCGTTTGGTCTTAAATGTTGAAGAAATAAATGTTACATCACCACGCTTTTGTAGACGTTTTACATTTAATATTACATTTAAAATACACGCACAATGTAATTTGATGAAAGTTTGATGTTCTCTTCCTTACTCATTAAGGCTTAAGGAAATACATTATGCAGGAAAAGGAAGGAAATACATTATTCAGCCGTGTGATGCCGGCAAAGTAGAATTGCATTACCCTATATCCTCCAATGGGTGTCGTAGAAGGCGATTAATGTATCAACAAAGGGGTGTTGATCACTTTATACTCCGTCCACCAATCCGCATTGGGCAAGTGTAGTGGACTACTGCCTAAACCTCCTTCGATGACAAGGAGAGGCCTTGTGTCCCAGCAGTGGGGCGAATAAGAAAGGCTGTAATGATGATTATGCAGGAAATACTACATATACACCATGTTCCTGGGGATATGTGCATACAACGTGCTGAACAAAGAATGCGATATTGATATTTATAACGACTCCCTTTCCAATTTAACATTAAAGATACGGTCGTTCCATCATCAATCCAGTTAGCATACTACTTTTAACCAATTTATTGTAATTATAAATTGTATTAGTTTGAATGAGATCCTGTATACTTAGTTCTTTTTTCTGTCTCTCTTCTATGTATAAAAATGTTGTGTTCGCCTGTGATTGGGTGCATGCTAGTCTAAGAATTGCATTATTCGTTTGTTAATGTGAACATGACTGTAATCTGTTGGTGTACCAAATTTATAAAATAGATACGTATTAACCTTGGCCTGTCATTCAGAACATTAAATTGGTAATTTATACCGACTAGCAGTCTATGTGAGTATGTATGTTTGTATTTATGTATGTTCCTCCGTAGCGTTTAAGGTATTCATCAGATTTTGATCAATAAGGTGTCCATCGATTCGTTGTTATGTAGCGGGTAACAAACACTACATTTTAATCGACTTTAACTAGGACGAAATTTATTTTACATTGTAAACCTCGATTTTATTCCTTTCTTTTTTACATAGTCGAGTTATAGTGTTTTAAACATTTTACTTGTTCGTATGACACAACATATTTTGGAATTTTCTTCATTGTCATACAAACTAAATGCTTGTACATTACCACAATGTAGCCAGTGATTATAATGAAAACATGAATTTAAAGACTGTAATCAAAGCTGTGCCTTACAGGGTCCTAATGATGTCTGCTTAACGTTAAGATCTTAATTGCTGGTAAGATTATGGATTGCAATAAATAATTGAACATATCATCATCAACAGCTCATATAATGTCCCCACTGAGGGGCTCGAGCCTACCCCACATTAAGGGCGATTAGGCCTTAGTCAACCAACGCTGGCCAAGTGCGGGTTGGTCGACTTCACACACAACCTAAGAATTTCTTCATAGGTGTGTGCAGGTCCTCACGATGTTTTCCTTCACCGTAGAAGTGTCGATTAAACGTACATATGAATTCAAAATTTGAAAACACATTGGTACGTGGCGGGGATCGAATCAGTGCCTCCCGGGTAGGAGACGACGCTCTTACGCACTTTTTTGAATATATAATAATTAATAATTGAATACTCAATACAAACAAATTAAAAGCGTTCCATTTAACATTCATGTTTTCAGTCAATCCGCTACACAGAATTTTCAGAAGATTGTGATAAATTTTCAACAAGACAAAATTTGAATCAATCAATGGATCTAAGTTTAATACTCATAAATATGTTTAGTACATATTTATCAGTGGAAAAGTTAAACAGCACAAGTTGTGGCCAGACGCCGAGGTTTGTTTGTAAGCTGTTAGCATAATCACAACTTTTGGCTAAACTTTTGTTCGCAGACTCCAGAACGAGTTTCAACAATAGCTTTTATATAACAACAATCTTGTTCAACACATGTACCGACATGACTACCACAGGCACCCTGATTACGTAGGAACTAGCTACTGCATGTAAAAACATGCCGACGAGATGGATACTAAGTCATAAATCATCATCATCAGTTCAGCCACATGGCGTCCACTACTGGGCATAGGCCTCCCAAAGAAGACCGGTCCTGTGTTGCTCGCATCTAGGCATGGCCAGCAACCTAAATGGTTGTCAGTCCACCTTTTAGGGGCCCTACCACTGCGTCGTCATCCGCTCTCCGAGCAATGTGCCCCGCCCACTGCTACTTAAGCTTAGCAAGTCTTTGGGCTATGTCGCACTATTTGGTTCTTCTGCGGATATCCTCATTCCTGAAAATCAAACCTAAATATATTTAGTTAATTGTCTACTTAAGAGGATAGTACGTCGAGCACTTCTCCATACAAACGGAGAATAAACGTTTTTCTAGCACTGTTTCTTATCCGATCTTTGGGATATATTAGAAAGTCTTTAACGCAAAGAAAAAACAGTGTCTGCATGTTTTCTTTTTTTCAAAGTACAACATAAATTTAAAGTTATTTTGAAAAACAAATATATAATTTTGTATACAAGCTGACTGTACCTACGATAACATCATATTATCTCGATCGAGCGAGTTGACGAAAAGTGACAAATTGCGCTCGCGAGTTTCACTATCGCCAGTTGACGAACAAGCCATACCACGGTGCACTTACTTTTCATTAAACGGTGTGTTATCAAGCGAGGAGTCCGCCAGGCGTTTACGGCGCGCCAACAAAAAGCTCAACTTAACCCGCACTTAAAATGGCTGCCATTTTTATTGCCCTGCTGTTTACCGGACTATCGGTTTTATGGATCGGAAATATTGCCGCCATCTAAAATAGAGGACGGTTTAAAATACCACAGAGGATAATTGAAACGAATTTAAAGTTTTTATTACTTGTATATGTCATGGGCATATCATATAGTCGGTCAGATCGTGATATGACCGGGCACATTGTGATACGCCGCGATATTAACTCCATAAGGGGTTGAGTAGAGCCTTAGGTAACATTTAGTTATACATACAGGCACATTTGTCAGTATGGGCCATGCAGCGCCCCAAAATAGTGATAGGTTGCCAGCCTGTCGTCCAGATATTATACTTATAATACGAAAGTATTATTTATTTCACACCATAATCAATGGTATAATCTCTGAGACTATGCCGGGTTGACACCTGAACTATGAATATTCCCGTGTCCGAGATTATTTTGTCAGCAAAATATAGCTTTTCACGGGTTAAAACCGCCCATTGTACAATCTTTAACCGTCTCTCATTCATTAATCTTGGTGGAGTGGTCAGTATAGCTGCCTACACATCAAGCGGTCCGGGTTCGAGTCCTGGTAGCGGCAAATATTTGTGTGATGAACCCGAGTATTTGTTGACGAGACATGGTTGTTTATATATTTATTTATAAAAATATCTAAAAATATTATGTAGGTATATTAAAAAGTTCGTTATCTAGTATCCATAACACAAGTTCTTAATGATACTTACTTTGGGCTAGATAATTGGTGTGAGCGTCGAAATACATTATTATTAGTTACAAGTCCAAAATTTGAAGTACAATAAAGTACTTTCTGATCTATTCAAAACTTCATCATCAATTCAAGTACTTCACTGTAATCTTATACGTAAACCGGTCCTATACTGGAGAATAAACTAACCACAAGGACCGGCTAAAGCTCGTCGGTCTATAAATAAATCTACAAAGACAAATACAAAATTAATATAGGAACTGTATATAAAGTCGTCTTTAACTCGTTAAGCCCCGTTCGCGCTCAGGAGCGCGAGAACACAATTAAAATCAATTGTGTCTGGATATTAATAATCGTCCAGGGATTAAAGCAACACGTTGGTAGCGAACCATTCTGTGTGTAAATAATACCCCATTACGGTGGGATAAAGTAAGGCTTATTATATTGGCTCATCTTAGAGCCGGCGCACGTCCGCCATAACTGACAAAACGGTATATTATCTTGAGCTACGTCTAAAGATGGCGGCATTGGCCAGATAGGGGAAGGGGGGGCATAACGGGGACGTTAAGGAAAATAATCAATAAAAAAATGAACAGATTATATTTATTAATTAAATCTAATCAGAACGCTTTGCCTATATAATAAATTATCATTTGGCACTAAATTTGGTGAAGTAACTAATTAAACAACATTTTAATTTTAATTTTACCGAACCTTTATGAAAACCCCATCATGCCCCAGGGTAGGGGCAGAATGGGGTATTAATTCGTGGGAGTACTGCTCATATTATTGTAAAGCCGTAGTTAAATTACGACCTACTTTTTAATTGTAAATTGGATTTGGCTGTCTTCGTTCTGTAGATCGTCGAGGTTGAGGCTCTGAGAAAGGAGTTTTCTGTAAAGGGTGCGTACTTGCAGGTAGTTACAGGCAAAAATGGTTCAGGTGGGTTCTCTTCAAGCGAAGGAGCCGCTTGATGTTTGATTTTCGTTGTAGATGCAGGTAAGAAATCTGAATCGGCAAAGTTGTTTTTATTAATTGGTCATATACCTACTTACCACATTTTTTGAATGCATTGATTGGCATAAAGGGGTACCCCATCGTGCCCCGTAGTCATGTCCCCGTTATGCCCCCATGTAAATTAATATTTTAAATGATCAACCTAAAACCATAATCGATACTTAGAGTGCCTTAGCTTACAGCATATCAATAAGTAATATCGTTAGAAAAGCACAACAGAAAAACAATTATAGTAATCTAAACAATTACTTTATAACATGTGTTTTCGTGTTACTAAAAATTAGATGAAACAATATTGAAATTAATTTTTTGGCGTAAAAAATGAACACGCGCCATCTAGTCCCCGGTCACTTTGGCACTAAAGAGCGATGTCAAATGGCCACTTATTAGCACAAACAACACACTTCTAGTACGTGTAGTTACTTGTATAAGAGGATGGCCCCGTCGTGCCTCGCGACCCCGTTTTGCCCCCCCTTCCCCAGCTATTGATTTATGACTTACATGCGAATTTTTGTAGCATATAACAGTGGCAAACAAGAGCTGGGTCGATGGCGCTGAGATCATGCGTTATTTTAGTAAAAATCACGAAGGCTCAGCTACCAAGTGCTCGGTCAATACTTGGATGGGTGACGGAAAATTATTCAACTCGAATTTCCTCCGTGCTTCGTGCGCACGTTAAGCTGGTGGTCCCTGGTGCTGTGGAAAGATTGCAGCCGTTCCCAAGGAGGGTGGTGTCAGGCACACACACGTAACAATCTAATCCTATAGAAATATTGTCGATATCAAGTCATACTGCAGCGACCCCAAATAATTTGGGAGCAGGGTAGCAGAAGAAGAAAAAAGAAGAAGAGTGGCAAAAGGCTGTATTTCTTCTTCTATATTCCGTCGAAGAGTAAGAAACTAGTTCGTTAAAGCCAACCCAACTCCTCCAAGAAGTCTCGCTTGATGTCGCGTCTTAATGTTGCTGAAGGCATCTGAGATTCTAACCGGATAGCCCATGTAGCGAGCCCAGTGCGTTGGCACTGGTTGCTCCCCGCTCAAGTGCCAATTCAAAAAAGGGGGAAAGGGTGCAAAGAAGTTTTTCTTCTGCCTTCATGCATGCTTTCCACAAAGGTTGTTCTGTTACAACAAAAGTAAAAAGGTGTTTAATAAAATTGCCATGACCATTAGTGCATTAGTAAACGTGGTCTAATATTTGTCGGAGGACTTTTGATATTCTTCAATTTACTATAAGCTCTTGGGACCACGAGTACTTAAGTGAGTATATCTATAGATTGAAAGATTCTGTAGTCCAGCTGATCGATGTTTAAAGTAACGAACTCATGTTCAGGCAGTGAGCAAAAAAAAAATTATTCCTACCTACTCAACACTTTCTTTACTTTTTTTTCTGATCTCACGAATAGAGAGGAAAAAATACAAACCAAAGGTTTATTAACAAAAAAAAATTGGACTCATGAGGATCATAATGGATTATTATTAAAGATTTACTTCAAAGGCGTGCCAGTAGGCCTTTTAGCTGGAACGATCTGGAGAGTCTAGTCGACAGAGGGATTCCCCGCGGGAGAGAGTCAGAGAGTCGTTGACCAAAAATACTCTTGGGAGGTTCACTAACAGGCTTGTGGACACACCAAGGTCTTCGCCTTCCCAATAACACCTTGACGCTTTAAAGGCCATCGGCAACCAACAAGAGCTTTTGTCCAAAAAAAGGTCGATCGGCAGCTTTCAATAGTTACATTGGAACTATTGTTCTACAATTTGCTACATGCCTGTTGCATAAAGGTACATAGTACAACAAGTCAGATACAAAAACACATACATAG
Source organism: Elophila nymphaeata (assembly GCA_955850985.1). Lineage (NCBI taxonomy): Eukaryota > Metazoa > Arthropoda > Insecta > Lepidoptera > Crambidae > Elophila > Elophila nymphaeata. The sequence goes on along the minus strand of OY039078.1, from coordinate 25,135,787 downwards.
TAGACGAGACAACACCTCTTAGCATTCCATCCCAATGGTGGTAGGTATCAAAAGTTAAATTAATCAGTTCATTAATGTGATTAATTGAATTATATAAAAAAGCTTTTTACAAGGTAAATTATTATAATAAATGACCCAAATGGGTGGGAGTGATAACTGACCAAAATTTACGCATGTAAAACTGTAATTTTAATTTTATTGTCATTACTTATCTATTGACTTGTAATAATTTTAATAAATAATTACGATAATCTTACATTATCGTAGTGTGGAGTGTATGTGGAGTTTGTTTTATCATTTAATAATTACGTGAACTAATTACATCGTCCCGAACCGGTGGTAAGGTTAAGAAGATTTAAAGTACTTCGTAAAGTCCATTTAAATAAAGTTTCATATTCATTTTTATTTCATTTCATGGATTCACCGTATGGTTGTTGGATCCTAGCTAGGTGTAAGTTTAAAGGAGCCCTTTATAAAATCCAGTCTTTCGGTATTTGAGATAAATATGGCCTCAATTCGGAACCGAACACTATGTTGGTTATCTTACAATTCAATTAAAAAAAGGAAATTTTATAACAAAAATCTTCAGAAAAACTTGCATATAAAATTATGTCACGATTCACGTTACAATGTTACAACGAGATAAAGTCTGTGCGAAATCAGTAACAAATTTTAATTACAATCTACAGAACAAAGTTGAGACCAACTTTTCAAAGATCCAAGTTTTCGTCGATTGATCCTCGTGATTGACTTTCAGTGGGATATTATAAAAAAACGTATCGGTTGTTGCTATGGAAAACATTTTATGTTATTTTTGTAATTGAATAATTAAGCAGTTAGATTATACCACAGATAATATAATACTATACTAGTAATTATACTAAAAATAAGTCATACTGAGACAGGGGTCCAAGTCCGGAAGCCTCCTCGTGGCGGACCCTGGTAACGTGGTAGGGAAACTTTCTCGACGGGTGTGTGGCTTTTGATGTTAAGTGTGTTTTCTTGGCATTCGAAGTCACATGCCATCGTCGTGTGTTTTTGTTTTCCCACCACGGCTACACGTAGTGGACGGTACTTTTCAGACCCACGACCGCGCCCAAAGTCGCCCGGGTGCGGTCCGATGGCTGCTCCCGGTGTCCTCGTCAGGAGGACGCACCAGGTCGAGCAGCCGTCGGTGGAGGAGTGGCTGCTGGCCACATTTGGTACTTACCTCGTGCCTAATCGCATATTAATCATCAGATACCTGCAATCTGAGATATTCTATGTACTATTAGGGCTGATTTTTCTATCCTAAGATATTTTTTATTCGTCAGATATCGTCATCAGTACGGTATACCTAGTAATACTGACAAATTAAAATTATTATACATTTTTCATTCCTTGTAACAATTTAATTTCAAGTGAGATTAGCTGCACTTTGGATTATAATAACTTACTCTTCTTCTGCATTCGAATATCTGCACTCATTACGACAATGTTTAAGATTTGTTTATTATCATAGTGGTAGCTAGCCAGGATATAACGAGATGGTAAACAAGCTTGCAGCCCACCTGGTGTTAAGTGGTTACCGTCGCCTATAGACACTTGCGATATTAAGGGTAAATCTAAGTGATTTACATACACTGCAAGTGCGTTGCCATCCTGGGGATTAAAATGATAAGCCTTCCATGGCCAGAAATTACTATTATGTTATAATTAAATGAGTAACGTAGACTTGAACTTTTAAAATTGTGTAATTGTCAATATTTGAGTATACTAGCTTCTGCCCGCGACTATATGTTATTCTGATGTATGAGCTATATTATTATACAAACTTTCGCGTTTATAATATTAGTACGTTGACTCAAAAGATTTTTATTGAATTTTCGTAGACTTATCAGCATTTACTCTAAAGAAATACCATTAAATATAGCTATTATTTTAATACAATTTCAATGTTTGTTCCCAAGTTTAGATTTGAAAAGTCTCTTAATGAAGGTCAACTAAGCTCTTCCAAAATAAAAAGTAATTCGGGCAAAATAGAAGTGCAATTAATGGTACTTACGATTTTAAAGTCTATCAAGGAAAGTGGGAGATAATCTGCGAATCCATCGTTGTTAGAGTGATCGCTCTTTGTCCGACAACCTGATTGGACGTAACGTAATTCATAATTTTAACGCCGAATTAAAAAGAATTTTCCCGAAGAATAAACAATGGTTTTTACAAAATGGACTTTAATTACTAAGTAAGTAAGTGTAAAATTTCATGAGTTGGTGCTATGAAATGTGTTTAATTGAAGCAATTGTTTAATATCTTTTTTTTACTTCAGGCATGCTAAGCTTTTGTCTTATCTGGTCGATGTTACGTTAAGCCCAAGTAAATGTATATTAACTAGGTATCCTCAACTGGAGTAACGGTGAGATAACCAATTGGTTATTTTTGTTACGTAGAAGTGATTAAAACAATTAGGATGATTGTTTTGGAGTCAAATTATTCAGTTGTGTCTTTTTGGGTTTAGGTAAGCTAGCTAGGTAGGTAGATAGCCAGCCGACTTACAAACAAACCTGTCGACATGAGCGTAAAATTTTACGCCACTACCCATTGATTATAAGTCGTTATATGTGTATCTTCCCTATTGATCAAAACAATACATATCTGATTGGATTAAAACAATAATTAGCTTGATAGTTCAATTAAGTACAATTTCTAAAGATCTCTCTTTGTTATTTATTTTTCTCCAATCAAAAATTTTATAGTGACAGTTTTATGTTAAGTCAAAGGTTATAAGAAATGTACTTATGGAGTTTCTCCCGAGTTCTTGTTGTAAGAACACGTGTTGAGAGAATCCATTTTTACCGCAATTTACCTTACAATTGTATGTTACTTTATGTGGATTTATACTTGACATTGGCGAAATGCGTAATCGTGATGTGTCGCGAACGCCACTTATTTAAAGAAGAAGGAGAAGAATGTGCCTGTGATACTTAGGGTAAATTTTTCAAACATCACATTAAAGTTGACAGTCGGATAAATTACCAACCTAACAGAAGCAAATATTATAAATACAAGATACGAAATAACCTTGGATAAATCTGTTCAAGCAAGGGAAATAGAACGCCATATCCTGCTAGGGTGGGGCACCTTTAGCAATACGACCGAAGTATTTAAGAGAAAAACGCCGATAGCCCCGAAACGCCGCGCATATGATCAATATGTGCTCCCGGTCATGACATATGGGTCGGAGATATGGACACTTACCTGCCGACATACCCAGCAACTCCAAATTGCGCAAAGCAAAATGGAGCGTGCTATGTTAGTTATCACGCTGAAAGACCGCATACCTAACACAGAAACACGAAGAAGGAACGGTGTGACCGATGAGCGCGGTCTGTGGCGCAACGCAACCGTGGGCGAGACACGAGACGCATACATGGTTAAGGTGGAGCCAAAAAATCCATTCATGGCGGCCGAGAACAGGCAAAAGAAGCGTTGAATGTCTGCAGCACGATAGTCCGACGATATCATCAAAGCGGTTGGTCGAATGTCGATAAGAGTGGCACAAGACCGGGCACTCTGAAGAACCATGAGGAGACTTATACCCAGCAGTGTGTTAAACAAGAAGAAGACGATATAATGTCTAAACCATTGTCTAACCCATTAAGGTGCCAGACTTTATTGCGTGAAATATCATAACAATGTTGGGTATTTTCGGCCTAGAGGTGAAAACTGCGGTCGTCGTCCGGTCGCCGGCCCCGCGCCAGCACATTCCGGTACGCCAACCGCCCTCGCTGCATTCTTTACAGCACCTTCATACCTTCATAAATAGTGCCTCAAAATTCATAGTTCGGGAAGGTATGTGTTATCTAGGTATTTCTTATACGCACTTGTACGTGTAAAACATGCATTTGAGAGTCGAATTTCAGGCTATTGTTTTCCTGAAACAACAACAAAAACATTCTGATAGTTATAAATTTCAAACTTAGGCTGGTTTACTTATCTTAGTTATTGTGTTATATTTAATCATGAGTTATATATTTAGAAGTTGCAAATGAAATGTTGTACAGTTCATGCCATTTAACTTTAATTTTACGAATTTTGATTTTCATTATTTTAGCTTTATGACTTCCAACGTTATGATATCTGAATTAATGATGTTAATTAACCTCTCACAAACTGTATTCTACTTCACCATAAAACAAAATAACCTCTTTGTATACAATGACGAGTAAGCTGTTGCCTTGCTGGGGGTTGGCAGCCTGTCGCCTATACTATAAAGTCACATAAATTAACTAACAAATATCAGTATGAGTACATAAATCATATTGATAATGTTACATTTTAGTTTAAAGCCCAATATCGTTCATTAAAGACGGCCCAAACAACCGTCAGCTCTCTAAATATTTGTTTCATCAACAAAAAACTGGGATTTGTTTTTAATTCAATAACGTATTTGTTCTTTGTTTATCAAAAAATGGGAGCAATCGGCGCGACCAATTAAAACGGGGTTCAGGACTACTACTACAAGTCGCTCGACAACATTTTTTGCACAGTATAATTCTAAATTGGCAACAATATTAATATTTACATAAATACTTTACACATGGTAACTTGCGGTAGCTTTGGAATATTTGAACTGCCTAGACGGGCAGCGTTGGGACGGTCTCGGTGTAGTTGCACTCACGTGCGCAGATCCCGAGTCGTCCCGTAATAGCGCACTGAAGGTCAGGCCGGGGAGGATGTTTAGTGGGTTATGGAGGGAATGCCTGTACCACATATCTCCTGCGGTTGGCACCACCCCGCAGGGACGATGCGTAAATGTATTAGACCTCCCCGTTAAAAAAAAAAGAAACTTGTCTGTGTAGAGAATCGTAAGTAAGTGAGGGTGCTTATAGCGGATAGAACGGGTGACACACGGTCACGGCACGGTCGCCGTGCCGTGTGAAGGTGTCTATGTAGCGCATACATTTCTACTTTACACGTCACGGCGACCGTGCCGTGACCGTGTGCATGTGAAAAGAGCCTAATAATTGATATCGATGATATCGTAATCATTTCATAACTTGTTTGTCTACAAGATCTCGAGATAGTTTCCTGAAAAATTTTCATGCTCAAAGAATTCCGAACCTTAAGTGCCAGTAAGCATTACAATGCGATGAGGACTGACGGCTAAATGGCGGTTACAACTTCATCGCCGATGATGCGGGTCGCTCGTCGCTGCCACTTATCCAAAACATCGAGTAAGTTTTGTACTTGGCGGAGCCATCCCACAGGTATTACCCCCGCAGAACCGTATTTGCGTCTTATATCTAATAGTAAGCACAGATCTGGTAAAAGTCGCGGGAACCCGCAGGATGCAGGCAGCGCAGGACCGACCAGGATGGATTTCCTTGATATAATGATTTTCGTGCTTTAAAATTTCAGACATAAAATATTTTATAACCAAATCGCTTTTATTGAAGCGAAATTTCAGTATTATAGGCACCGGTGGTAGGGGCCGGGTACACCTAGCCATTCGTTTATTTGCCGGCGTCCGGTGTTTTATAAATGGAGGCACGATTTGCAAGCCTTTATTTTTCGTTGTGAGATAATTAAAAGGGTACCGTAAACGAGCATGTAAACACTGCGACAAAACTACCCAATACACGCTATTAGTGAGAATACGCTACTAATATTTGAAGTGTATTTAATTACCTACACTTTGTTGAGCAACCTTTGAACGGAACGTTTATTAGTTAAATTGTATAATATTAATTGCCCCATAATTTTATATATCATCATCATCATCATCATTTCAGCCGAGAGACGCCCACTGTTGGACATAGGCCATTATGTATGACAATGATTTATATCAACTCAAAGCTTTGATCGAATCCCACCTTAGGACAACTTCTTTGAGCTGTCATATACATATACGACTGAACCTGGTAATTAATATATTTGAAAAGATGGGAGAGACGAAAGCTTTCAGCGAGCCAGATACAGCGCCCGGATATGTAGTAGTTTAAATAAGTACCATAAAAATCTAATGTGCTGATGGTACATTAGCTTTTTTATTCTATTAAGATGAAGCGCTTGGCTACCTATCATAGTGTTCATATCATTTATTTTCATATCAAAAGCTGACATTTACCGTTTCATTGGCTCTTATGACTAAAATCGCGTGTTAGTGCGTGAACACTTAATGTAGTTACCAGATTGCACTGTGCCATGTCAGTGTCACCACAACACACAGGTTAATATTAATAAATTTAAGACGCGCTCTATATTGAGGGTGGAAAGAGCAATATAGAATCTTTTTCACTCCCACGTGGTCTTAGTATAATTTCAGTTTGAAATCTGAAAATTGTAATTCTGAGATTTTAGTAAATGTTATATTATTTATTTATGCATAGTACAAACATTTATCATCTTACTTTTGTCATGTCTCTGTAAGAGAGATCCACCAGTTGTTATAAAACTGTGAAAGAGTCATTCTAGTTTTACTAAGTTCATCTTGTTTTGGTCTCCAGAGTATTTTAACCTGCAAAAAAATTGTAAAACATATATGAAATCTTCTCATGTCCTCTGTCTTATTTATTCATAAAAATGTAGTGAGCTCACAAAAACCCCAAAAAGACCTTCACGAACAAGAAGAGGAACTAATCACCAGCTTAACTTGGTACATAATTAAATACATAACAAAGGTATCTGAGGTAGGAGAAATTTAATGATACAATAATTTATTTGTCCCGCGGCTCCCGGGCAGAGGTTCCCGGACAATGCGGGATTGTTCCGCCTCGCCCGCCCACCAACAACAACAAAACCTTATGTTTCATTAACTAAATACAGAGCTGCAGAATCTTGTGGTACGTTCATTATCTTCATGCCATCCCAAATTACGTAGCTTTGAAATATGTTTTAAATTAAGCATTATTTAAGTAATTAAGTATACTTTAGCGATATTAAAGTACTCTCTATTAGGGTGTCCCAAGACATAAGGGGAAATTTTTTTTTCGTGAATTTAAATACGCATACCCTCTTATTTTTTTCCATTTGATCCCAATAGATCATAAAATAAATATTATTGTGATTGGACATCGGCAACCCGTGCCGACTTGTCGTCAAACATACGAATTTTTTTTTGTATGGAGTTTAATAGGAAAATATTTAAGACCTTGATATTTTGTTGGATAAATAAAATTAAAAATACCCAAAAAATCTATTATGCACTTATTTATATTTAAAACGGTTCATTTATTAAATTTTCCCCATTAAAGTTTATTTTTTACAGTCAGAAAAATCTTCCGGTATTCGTAAACACATTGTGACAAAACTTGTATATTGTTCCTTCTCGACTGTGATGGAAATCATGCATTATCTTAACTACTCTTTCAGTTGTATCGTTCACTACCCTCAGAGACGACGTCTTCTTTCCAGCTTTTTGAAAATAGGCAGTATTTGGCCACTCAGAGGACATTCGTTAAGAAAAGTGACATAGTTTTTAGACGATCAAACAGAGACTTGCTGTTGACAGCAATGAAGTCGTAATTTTTCCCTCTGAAAAAAAACCACTAAATTATGACACAATTATCATTGAAACAATCCATATTTGAACCTGTTGGTTGTCACAACACAGAATTTATAATTTATCTTCTAGATTTCAGTCTACAATCATATTCATAAAGCAGCCACTTGTTGTCTTCCTGAAGAGCTTTCCATTCATAGCCCCGCAATAATTTGTTCTTTATTCCCATAAGATATAACTATCGAAAATTGGAAGATATTCTTCTTTTGATTTCCGAGGATCTGAAGCAGGCAACAGTTTGCCGTTCCAGTGAAGACTCAAAACATCGGGTACCTCGTTTTGAAAATAAAGTTTTATGACTTTCGCGGGATTCTTCCGTTTCTCCTTTCAAATTCTTGGAATCGTAGCCTTACTTATTGGAAACTTAACAATATTTCATCCCAGCGCCTCAAAAGTAGCTTCAAGAATGAATACTGAGTCGTCTCATACTTAACTGGCACCTGTCTTTTAGTAGTCGCAGCGACTAACTTAAGAGTATTAAAGTCTTTTCGCATCGACGTTTTCTGGTGACTGGTTTCAGGTTGAGTACCTACTCCGTAGTGGTTCTGGCAAATCTTCTAAATTTGTAATCAGTCGTTTTGTAATGGTTTATAAGATAATCTCAAAGAAGGTGGCACAGAGAAATACGTTTTTGAGAAGTAATAGGTTTTTTTCCCACCCCAGCTAAGAGGCCACGACGAACTGGCTCTCTTTGCTACTGAAAGAAGATTAGGTCTTCATTTATTAATTCAAGGGCATTGGCATAAGCAATATCAAATTAATTATCTTAGTTTTTGACAATCTTTTGATGACGTTTTAAAATCTTGTGTTTTATGAGCATTTTTTTGCTAGTCCCTCCAAACTTGTCATAAATTTTCATGTTACTTCACAGAATTAGGCGAAGATTTAGTATTTTTATGCGCTTTATACCATTGGAATAATATACTCGCAAAATTGTAAGATTTACACTTTAATTGACTGTCGAATTCACTTACCGAGGATATTGTAGAACATAACTTCCAGAACTTCCATTAAAGGACTGTTTAGAACCCGATATTTTTGTGTTATACGACTCCTATTACAAGTATACTCTTTCGATAACTGCGTGATACTAACGACCTGTTGATTGAATGAGAAATAATTGCATTTGCACGTTATGATATGCGTCTCAACACGTTAGCTCACTGACGTCTTTATAGATAAGTACTAACATGTTTCGATGCAAGTCGGCACGGGTTCCCGTGGTCCTATGTCAATGAAATTTTATTTATAAGTGTTTTGTCATCATTGAAACAAAATTAGAGGGTATGCGTTAAAAAATAACTACTTTGATTTTTTTGGGACACCCTATCTCTATATGAAATGTTTATTATTCAAACAAAGAATATATGTAGTACTCATCAAAGAATAATTCTACTATATAATCAATGATTGATAATAAAATTATACACTTTACTGATTAAAATATTAATGATATACTTGTCTTTTTGTTAACTAAAGAAACGCTACTGGGTTATTCATCTCGCTCCTCCTCTACTATACATGTCGAGTTAGTATGAATTTTAAGTGGTGTTTATTACTAAGCCGCGTTTGAGTATTCATTCGGTGTGAAACTAGGGTGAAACCACACAAAACTTGAAAACGCTTGTTGCCGACGAAGGAGGCTGAATAATCATAGTAAGTATGTATTTTATACAGAAAAGTAATAAATCTGTCACTTGTCACTCGCACGTCTTGGCTTTGATTTAGATAATTTTTCATAATTAATATTGCTCGGCAATATTTTGGTCCTTCGAGCCGGACCATGCTATAGTGTTAAATCTTTATCTACTTTTGGTATTAGTATAAAAAATATTATATAGTCAATGCTATGGGTATAGACAAGCGTAGTTTGGATATTTTAAACGTAGTTTCGAAGCGCCTTTCCTGTAAGCTGTTTGAAATGGGATTGTTTAGGCTTGATAACATCTTAAGTTTACCACACAGCTACAAGCATGTTATCATTATTCAGCCTCCTTCGTCGGCAACAGAGTGCCTCCCGTGTGGCAACACCACCTATTCAGTGCCGACAAAGGTGACTGAAAAATGGACAGAAAAATACGTGAGTGAAAAAATGGTGGTCGACAGTGAACATTATCTACAATGAGATGGCAAGATGAAATGAGCAGCAGTCGACCGGTAAACAAACTAATAGGTAGTATTAGGTGGTGTTGCCACACGGGGGGCGCTCTGTTGCCGAGGAAGGAGGCTGAATAATCATAGTATGTATTTTATACAGAAAAATAATAAATCTGTCACTTGTCACTCGCACGTCTTGGATAATTTTAATAATTAATATTGCTCGACAATAACGCTATTCGTAACATGACCTTCGCCTGAACTAACGTTGTGTATTGCCTGTTATTTCTAATTTATGTTATTTCGATATTAAAGTAATTCAAATTTTTAAGCAATTTAACATAAATTAGAGGTATCGGATATTCTTCTAAGTAAACAAAACTGACTCAAACATAAAGTAGAAATTCGAGAAAAAATCTACCTTCTTCCCCCACTGTAAACTTTATACCTAACAATAACCTCGGTTGTGAATTTCAATAAAGTCTCATTATAAACATAACAATGACAAGAAAGCCTTCTGTACTTTAATTATAGTATCTCGTGGAACCAGAGCCACAATAGAGAACCCGTCGTCGCGTTAAATGCTGCCATCAACGCACAATGACGAATTAAATATTTCGGAAATTAATGTCACTTCACACAAATGTTATTTGTAAGTTCAGTACAATTTTGAACTTAACGGGTATGCACATAGCGTATTAAGTACGCCGTGTAAAATTATCGTAGAGATCAAAAAACAAATTGTTATATTTGTATCGATACAAACAAGCGTTCATGGGACCATACAATTTCTTTACGAGTACAAACTTTTACTGGCTCCGATCGAATTGCGATTAAAAGGTATTAACATCCGTTTAAAAATACACCATGTACGTACAGTCAACAGCACATCAGGCTATACAAATCTGTCAAATTTCTCCAAACGATTCTCAACCTAAGGCTATTCAATATAAAGTACATAATCGATTGGGAAAGTCAAAGTCAAAGTCAAAGTCAAAATTACTTTATTCATTTAGGTACAATTTGTACACTTATGAAAGTCAATTTTGATGCCATCGGTTCGAGAGTCTACCAGGAGGCCTTGTTCTGAGAAGAACCGGCAAGAAACTCAACAAGTTTTATCCTCCCTTTACAGTTTTTATAGTATTGATTTGGAAAGAGTCATAATTCACATTGTCAAGTCTTTAATAATTAATCATAATAATTTATTAAAATAAAGACTAATAATTAAACTTAAAATAAAAATAAAAAATATATATTTAAAAAAAAGTGATTTAAGACATCTTTCCTTACAATCTTGTCAATTAGAAAATTAAATTTTTACACATATTGATATCTCACTAGATTACAATGGAGAATCGAGCACATTTGGATGTGTCCACACATTTTTATCATCTATATATTCCTGAACTTTATAATACGCTTTCTTCATTAAAATTTGTTTAATATAAAGCTTAAATTTATGTGACGGAAGTTCAGTTACATGATGTGGGAGTTTATTATATATTTGTATACATTTCCCCATGAATGAGTGACTAGTTTTATGAAGTCTGAAACTTGGAACAGCAAGTTTATTTCTACCTCTTGTGTTTAAATTGTGATAATCACTTTTCTTCAAAAATGTATGTAAATTTTATGAACATACATAATGTTGTCATATATATATTGGGAAGCAACCGTGAAAATATTTATTTCTTTAAATAACTCTCTAAGCGAGTCACGAGGTCTTAATTTATAAATGGCACGTACGGCTCTCTTTTGTAATACAAAAATGTCTTGAATATCAGCTGCTGATCCCCACAGCAATATACCATATGACATAACACTATGGAAGTAACTGAAATATACAAGTCTTGCCGTCTCAACATCAGACAGTAATCTAATCTTTTTAACAGCAAAAGCAGCAGAGCTAAGTCTTCCTGATAGGGTAGTAATATGAGGATTCCATTGTAGACGTGAATCTAAAGTTATTCCTAAAAATACTGTTGAGTCAACACATTGTATAATTTCTTTGTTAATTTTAATATTTGTACTGACCTGCTTGACATTTGGTAACGAAAATTTGATACATTTAGTTTTATTTGAATTTAGTAACAAGTTATTATTAGTAAACCAACACATTACTTTGGAAAGGGCATTATTCACATCGTCAACATTTTCTGTTTGTCTATTTAGTTTGAAAATAAGGGAAGTATCATCTGCAAATAATACCGTCTCACATAAGTTGCTTACATAGTAAGGCAGGTCATTTACATAAATCAAAAAAAGTAACGGACCTAATATGCCCCTGCGGCACGCCCATTAGCATAGGGGCCCCTGAAGACTTCGCTTTATTTATAACTACTGTTTGTAATCGGTCACTCAGGTATGATTCAATTATTTTTATTGAGTTCATTGAGACGCCATAATGTTGTAATTTGGCCAATAAGGTTTTATGTTCTACACAGTCGAAGGCTTTGGACAAGTCACAAAAGACACCTAGAGCATCTTGTTTGTTTTCCCAAGCATCAAATATATGTTTCATTAACGCAACACCTGCATCTGTCGTATTTCTACCCTTAGTAAAACCAAATTGTCTGTCATGAAACAGTTTATTCAATGTAAAATGAGAAAGCAATTGATTGTAAATAACTTTCTCAAATATTTTACTTAACGCTGGTAAAATGGATATGGGACGAAAATTAGTGGGATCACATTTATCCCCAGACTTAAACAAAGGTATAATTTTACTACATTTCATTAAATCGGGAAAAACCCTATCTTCAATGCATTTATTAAAAATAATCGTTAAATATGGGGAAATTACTTTAATTATTGATGTTATAACTGTAACCGATAAACCCCATAGATCTTCCGTCTTTTTCTTATTTAAAGATTTAAACGTTTTTATAATGTAATCGTCATTAATTTCATGAAAGTTAAAAGAAATATCACATTTATCAACACTAGATTCTAAAAAGGAAACCGCAAATTCAGTAGATGAATTCACTTTACTAGTGATTTTCATGGGAATGTCTGAGAAAAAGGCCTCCATAGCATTTGCCACTGCTTCATCCGTTTTTACCATTTTACCATTAATATTAATTTCAAAAGACCTATCTTTAAATGACGTTTTACCAGTTTCTTGGTTTATAATTTTCCAGGTGGTCTTAATTTTATTAGCGGAATTTTTAATTTTATTACTAAGGAAGTTTGCTTTTGCAACATTACAAACCCTTTTAAATATTTTAGAAAAAAAAAAAAAAAAAAAAAAAAAAAAAAAAAAAAAAAAAAAAAAAAAAAAAAAAAAAAAAAAAAAAAAAAAAAAAAAAGTGATAGCTGGATGTATTTGAAACAGCTGTTAGAAATTAAATAAATAAGTGTACTTTTACCATACTTTAACCAAAGGAATATGTATAATAGACATTAAGTTAACATTGTTCGTGTTTGTAGCTTATAAAAAAGTAATTTTGACAAAAATCCACATCTTGAACCGACGAAACCGGCCGGCTGTCAAATCAATTCTTATATCTTGGATTTCTTCAACGTCTTCGTGTTTACCGGGGGAGTACTATTTCATAATTAATTACAATAACCAACACTATCTAAGTCTCCAACAATATATATTAAATAAATTATAAATTCAAATTTTTCACCAGAACATATCCAACTGTCAAATTTGAAAATTGCGAGTTACTTGCTTGCATTTTAATACCATCCATTACATTTTAATTGCATTGTGTTAGTAATTACATACCAGAATAGATAGTGTTTGTACTAAGTAGTTCTTAATGCTACTCATTTCTAAATTAAATAAAATTTACACTTAAGTAGTAGGTACCAAATAATTACTCCACATAGTTACCTACCTCAACTACATCAATTCACAAACATTTGGCATAGTACTATTTTCTATCTTAACTTGACATTTTATGAATATTAAGAATTTTGACTATAGTAGCTACAGTCTCATAGCTACTGACAATTTACAACAAATTAGTACAGCATTGCCAAGTGTAGCCAACAAATAAGTACATTTTTTGTTACAACAATTAAGGCCATTGTAGTTTTATTAAATTTTAAATTCTAACTTTGATTTTTAATATTTTCAGTGTGCCTTTTGGTTGCTTTGGTACTTCACCCAATATGATGACCCGTAAAGCAACTGCAAAGGATACAGAGATGAAGCTGAAGCAGGCCCTTCTGGATTTGCGGGCCTCTCGTGACCTCTGTGACCGGCTGATGCAGGAACGGGATGACAGTGAAGTGGAAATCGTTAAGATCTTGGATAAAAACAAGCAACTGAAGTTTGAACTTACAGAGCTTCACAATAAATATGAAGATGTGTTGACACAGTGTAACCAAATGCAGGACACTATAAATAATTTCACGGAATGCAGTAATATGCATGAGCAGGCTTTGAGTAGAATTAATGAATTGGAAGTAAGCTTGTGTCTTGCTAATAGAAATATGAATAACTTAGAAACAATTAATAAAAAATTGTCTATAGATAAAACATCTCAAAGCTTATTCGATGAGTTGACTGTCTGTAGCCCTGACTTCATCGAGGAGCAATCAGTATTAGTTAATTGTTCTGAAAATAATTCTAGCAATAATAGTTTCTCTAGTGTGAGAAAGCTGAAAAAGTACATTAGAATTAATAAATTCATAAAAAAAACTAAAAAAGTAATTAATAGGTATCACAAAAATAAGATACAAAATTCAGGTAGAATGGAACGTTTGAAATTAATTGAAAAGTTAAATAGCATAAATAACAGTGCTAACTTAAGCAAAAATAGCTACATTGATTATAGTAAAAACTTAGAATTGAAAATTGAAAATCTAGAACATACATTAAAAAACATGTTGACAAATATTCAAAATTTATCACAAAAACAATTAAATTTCCAGATTGTAGCGTCAAATGACATGGTGGACTTATGCAATTATAATGCAGAGCGCTTTGAGTCATTGAATAAAAAACGTTCATGTAGGTGTTCATTTAGTTTAAAAAATGACAATAAAGAACAACCTACTAGTTCACTTTTGGATAAACAGATAGACCCTGAAACTTGCACTAAGGCCAAACTATGTACAATAACACCTGTTCACAAAAACCTCGATGAAGTTAGGAGCAAGACGACTACTAACAAAGAAAATATAATTATGTATTCCGATGAGATAGGCAAAAATATGGGGCACATTATGGAACAGTATACAGGGCAACTGGTGACTAATTTTTGTATGCCTGGTGCCAGTTATTCTCAAATATTTGACAAAATTAAATGTAATAATTACTCTCCTAACACTACAATCATTGTTTTTATTGGTAGGAGGGGAAACACAAATATAAATAATTTGAGACAATTATTTGAATGCCTGTGTGACCTAAATGTAAAAAAAATTATTCTTCTTGCTTTACCGTACAGTGAGTCATTGACAAAAGGTGAAAATTACTACAGGCACAAGTTTAATATGAAATTACAAAGTATGACATATTATAACAGTAAATTTGATTTTATTGACACTAATGTATTCATTAGGAAATTTTATTTGACCAAAGATAATTATTATCTATCGTTTATTTCCAAAAAACAGATAGCAACCTCGCTATCATATTTTATTTCAAACATAGCCAATTCTTTGGCTAATAATTATACTGTCTTTATTGGGCAGGAAAATAATTTGACATGTGGTGACCATTTGGAATGTGAACCAATGCATTTAAATTAAAACTTAAGACAAAAGAGACACTCTCTGGCAACCAAATTGCTACATCTTCTATTGTAAGTTATGCTGGACACTCACCTCAATTTACAAATGATGATTATGTAATAAATCAGAAAACTATAAGTTATAAAGGTATTAACCTGGTCCATCAAAATATTCAAGGATTGTTGGGTAAAGACTTAGAACTGGAATTATTTATGAATTGTAACAGTATTGACATTTTATGTATTACTGAACATTGGCTGAAAAATCATCAACTAATGTTCAACTTTAATAATCACCAGGTTGTCAGCTCGTTCTGCAGATCAAACTTGAATCATGGCGGCTCTTTAATAATAACTAAGAAAAATATAAAGTCCAAAGAAAGAATTGACCTTGTGAGCCTATCTGTTGAGCGAGTTACGGAAATTGCATGTATCGAGTTTGAGCATTTCATTGTTATGAGTGTGTACAAACCTCCATGTGCGGCTTACGAGAATTTCCAAAACATTATGGAGGATGCTTTACTTAAAATTAGTGGTAGCCATAAAACAATTCTTATCTGTGGAGATTTTAATATTAATATTTTAGAGAAGAATTCATTAACCAACAACTTTTTAAACTTATTTAAGTCTTATGATTTACACAATTGTTTCTACGAACCTACAAGAATTACTGCCACAAGTGCTACCTGCATTGATAATATTTTTTCTAATATGAAGCCTAATCAGAAATCCATAATTAATTTACTACATTCTGATCACTGCGGTCAATTAATTTCATTTTCTAGGAAAAAAGCTGCTCCTCAGAAAACTAAAATCAATTTTATTCCCATGAGTGTAAGCAGACTAGAAAAGTTTAAATTAAATTTGAGTCAGAAACTGCCACAGTTACCTTATCATGACTGTACTGAATACCTATATAATGCTCTTTTTAATCTTATTAGCAATGAATTTAATACACACTTCAAAACTAAAACAGTAACAATCAGTGACCGTCTATCTTTTAGTGAGTGGGCCACCGCTGGCATTTACAAAAGTCGGAACAAATTATATGAACTATATGGTGAAAAATCCTGTAATTTTAACCCCGCATTCATCAATTATGTTAAAAATTACTCAAAAATCTTTAAACGAGCTTGTTCCACTGCAAAATCTATTTATTTAAAAAATAAGATAACTAGATCTCAGAATAAAATAAAAGAAACGTGGAATATTATTAATAGTGAAACTGGTAGAGCTCGAGCACGCGCACGTGATTTCGTCTTGAATGTAAATAATGTAGATATCAAAGATGAGTTAAAAATTGCATCCGAATTTGAAAGATTTTTTACAGATATTCCTTTCATGACAACTAAAACGCTTGATTCATCTTCGATATCAGCTGAAATGATTCTTAAGGAAAGTGTTTCTGAATGCGATGTTAGTTTTGAATTCTCAACGGTTAACTCCAGAGATATCGTAAATACATTTAAAACTATTGATGTTAAAAAAACTATGGACCTCTGGGGACTTTCTGTAAATACTATTTCATCTATAATACACGTAATTGCCCCTTACTTGGCCATCGTGTTTAATAGCTGTATAGCTTCGGGTGTGTTTCCTGACTTGATGAAACATAGCAAAGTAATACCTTTATTTAAGTCTGGAGATACTTCTGACCCCACGAATTTTCGACCGATATCTATATTACCAACGCTAAGTAAAATCTTTGAAAAGGTAATGCTTAATCAACTCCTCGTTCACTTTCAAAAATATAGTTTATTACATAAAAACCAATTCGGTTTTACGAAGGGCCGTTCAACCACAGATGCAGGAGTTGAATTACTAAAAAATATATATTCAGCCTGGGAGAATTCACGAGATGCTTTGGGAGTATTTTGTGATTTATCCAAGGCTTTCGACTGTGTAAATCATGATACTCTTGTCAGGAAATTACATCACTATGGCGTTAGGAATAAAGCTCTCAACCTTTTGACTTCTTACTTGACTAATAGAATACAAAAGGTTGATATACATGGTCAAAGATCTTCTGGAGCTGCGGTCACAATAGGGGTTCCGCAGGGTTCAATCCTTGGTCCTTTTCTATTTTTAATATATATTAATGATCTACCTTACTGTATAAAGGACAGTCATGACATAGTGTTGTTTGCAGATGATACATCTCTGATTTTTAAAATAAATAGACAAATGACTAATTATGACGAAGTAAACAATGCACTATCTAAAGTAGTAGATTGGTTTAACATTAATAATTTGCTATTAAATGAAAATAAAACCAAACTAATTAAGTTTTGCACACCCAATGTCAAACGGGTTGAAACAATGGTACAAATAAATGGGATTGGATTGGAACCTGTTGAATCTACTATTTTCTTGGGCATAGTGTTGGATGCTAAATTGCAATGGGGTCCACACATTGAGAGAATATCTGGTAAGTTAAGTTCAGCTGCATATGCAGTTAAAACTATCAGACGACTTACCGATGTAGACACAGCCAGAATTGTGTACTTTAGTTATTTCCATAGTATTATGTCTTATGGAATTCTTCTCTGGGGTAATGCTGCGGATATTAACACCATATTTGTTTTGCAAAAACGAGCAGTACGAGCTATTTACCAATTAGGTCCTCGGGTTTCACTTAGGGAAAAGTTCAAAGAAATAAATATTCTAACAGTGGCATCACAATATATATTTGAAAATTTAATGTACGTACGAAAAAACATAACAAATTTTTCTGAAAAGTGTGACATTCATAATGTTAATACGAGGAACAAACATAATCTTGTGGTACATGCTACTCGTCTCCACAGAATAAGCAATTCTTTTATGGGACAATGTATACGCTTCTATAACAAACTCCCAAATAATATTCGAAGCCTACCTATTAATAAATTCAAAACTGCTATTAAAAATAAACTGTATACTAAAGCATACTATAAGGTGTCTGATTACATAAATGATTCTAACGCATGGGGGTGAATTTGCTCGAGGTCCATGCATTTTAAATATGTTTATTAATTATGCATATAATCTATAATGTGTCTTATAGTTGACTCGGAAGCATAACTTTAGTTTAAATTTATTTTAGTTAATAATCAAGAAGCATGTGTATGTCATTCTCACTAAAAAGGTCTTGTGGCGGTGTCGTCTTGCGTCGGGTCGTTCCGTTCCCTAAAATATGGTTGAGCGAAGCGATGGCTGATTCTTGCGTCATGCCTGTGAACAGGTGCCGCCAGCGGGGCCTGGTCATCTCATGTTTTCTTGATTGATGTAAACGTAGGTCTTATAATTAGTTGTTATCTTTAGATGGACAATTGTATGACACATGCAATAATAATATGTAATAATTGTTTTTTTTTTTGTACAATGTGTGGACATTGTATTCTTATAACATTGTTAACCGGGTCTTAAATGTATGCTTACCACTTATATTGAAAGGAATATCTGTAAGTACCTAACTAACAATAACATAAAATGGTGGTGGGTATCAAAATTTAAATTGCTTAGTTCAATAATAATTATGATTAATTAAATTATATAGAAAAGCTTTTCACAAGATAATAATCCAAATGCGTGGGAGTAATGACTACCCAAACTTTACGCATGTTAAAATGTAACTTAAATTATATTGATAATTATTTATTGACTTGTATTGATGTTTTGAAATCATTACGAAATTGTAAGCTGTGGAGTTTCTTTCGCCATTTCTTCTCCATATCAGCATAATAATAATTATTCGTCCCGAAATGGTGGTAGGGTTTTGACGATTTAAAAGTACTTAGCAAAGTCCATTTAAATAAAGAGCTTTTTCATTTCATTTCATTTCAATAATTTCTGACATAATTTATAAATGACTGGTCTGTGGACATAGACTTTTCATAATATAAATCATATAATTTTCTTCTACTAACATATATGCCTGGGGTAGCCCAATCACTAAATTTTTTTTTTGAGTTAAGTGAAACAGTTTTTTGTTTAAATATGCTATTAAATTCTAAATTTATTTGATTAAATAATTTTTTATACATTTTATTTGAATCATCACAATATTGTAAGAAATGAAGTCTATGTTCAATATTATTTTCGACAATCTTCATGCGACTGTCCGTTATTGGTCTAAAAGTAATTTTTGTTACTAGATTAACATTACGGCGCTCAATAGTGATTTTCTGTCCACTATGATCTGAGTTTACACAGTTGAGTATAGATTTTTCAAGTATCTTACAATTACAGAAAATGTTATCCAAGCAAGTAGCTGTAGTAGGGGTGATTCTGGTAGGTTCAAAGAAAGCATAATAAAGATTAAAAGATCTAAATAAATTAATGAACCTATTTGTGTATGGACTTGGTACTAGAATATTTAAATTGAAGTCCCCACAGACAACTATCTTCTTGTTATTGCTACTAATAATATTTAGAACATTTTCCATTGTAGTTTCAAACAGATCATAGTTTCCAGAAGGGGGTCTGTATACACATACAATTATAAATTGCTCAAATTCCACACATGAAATTTCAATAATTCGTTCAATTGAGTGCTTAATCACATCTGAACGTTCTTTATATTTAATATTGTTCTGTAACAAAATTAAGGAACCACCTCTAATGGCAGATTCTCTAGTGAATGCACTTACAATGTTATAACTTTCAATACAATTTAATAACTGAGTTCTTTTTAGCCAATGTTCTGTGAGACATACTACATGTATATTTAGACTCTGTAAGAATAAAGAAATTTCTAGTTCCTTTCCAGATAAGCCTTGAATATTTTGGTGAACTATTTTAAGTGAGTTATTGCCAGAGGTGTCCTCTGTTGTCTTACTAATTAATTTAAATATTGATTTTGTGATGAGCTTATCTGTGCGTCAAAGTTAGTTTGCTCAACAGGAGCAATTGTTATATTATTATAACTAACTTGCTCAAAAGGAGCACTGTCAGAACTACAATGCTGTATAGGGGCATTGTCACACCGTGATGGCCCAATAGAGGAAATGTCAGAATAAGGTTGCTCAATAGGAGCTGTCCGTACAGCCAAATTCTTGGCTGAAGTAGATATAGAAAAGCTTAGCAATTTTGCTAATTGTTTTTTAAAATAATTTGATAGAAAAATTCTATCTCTTGTCAAATAATATTTTTTGTTACGATTATTACATGTCAATTTATTAATGTCAAAAACATCTATTTTGTCTTCATAATATGACAAAGTATCTAATTGTATGTTTAATTTATATCTAATTTCATTTTCTGACTGTGGCAAACTATCGCAATAAGGAAATGTAAACATTACAATGCTTTTTACATTTAATTTCAGTAGGTAGTCATAATATTTTAGTAATGATCTTTTGTTTACATTATCCCTATTTCCTATAAATAAAATTAAGTTATCATTATTTTTGAACTTGTATTTTGTAACCTTCTCTATAATATCATTATAACATAAACCTGGCATACAGTAATTTATCACATTTTGCCCCAGCTGATTCATTAATAATAGGCCCAAATCCTTTCCAACTTCATCACTAAATATTACATAATTGTCTTTTATTTTTACTGAGGAACTGTTTTCAATTGTGCTCATAATAGATTGACTGAGTTGTTCAGAGATAGATGGCTCATACACCGACATAGACCATTCAAGTTGATCCAAAGCAATCAGGCCAGGAGCTGTGGAACAATTTTTTAAATCACAAGATTCCTCAAATTTTGGGTTGTTCATAAGGTGATTTAGTGTCAATGTGTGGTCCCTCATACCTCTTTTTGATACATTATATTTGTTTGATAAGGTAGTTAAAGATTCCTGTAGCAAACAAATTTTCTTATTTAATAACATTATATTGCTGTCATATATTTCTTGATTTTGCTTAATTTCATTAGAATATAGTTCTAGTTTATTTAATAACATTATACGTTCTTTACTATATTTCAAATTTTTATGAAAATAGTTATGTTTCTTAATTAATGACTTGTTCTTTCTAATAAATTTATTTATTTTTAAATATTTTTTAATTTTATTTTTGCTGCATTCAACCTTGACCACTGTGTCAGATGTGTTAATTGTGTCATTACATGTTAAGTTGAAAGACACCGCAGGATTTATGTTGTATGCAGCAGAAACCATTTCCGGGGCATTACTAACGAGCTCCTCGAATAAACTTTGGTTCTGTGAGGCTGTCCAATTTAATTTGTCGGTTTCTAAAGAATTAATGTGGTTATTTGCCTCTTGTAAACATTGCTCCAATTCAGTGATGCGCCTGAGGGCCTGCTCATACTCATCACTGCATTGGTCGAACCGGTCTACTAAAGATTGCAACTTTTCCTTTTCATCCGTAACTATCAAATTTTGAGTATGCAACTCAGCCATTTCCTTCTTAAGTTTACTGTTGTTGTCTACCACCTCTAACAGTTCCTTCTCACTGTCATCCCTTTCCCTAAGTAGTTGTTTAACTAACTCCTTGGAAGCCTTTAATTCCTGCAAAACCAGGTGGCACTCCTCCTGGCGAGCTAAGGCCTTACGAGTCATCATCTTTAGATACTAATAATATAACCGAAATCAATAGATAATACCCAAGAAGTAGTAAAAACAACTAAAAATTGAAGTTACTTATGTCAAGTAACCAACACTTCTAATATCAACAAAGTGTAAAAAATTAATGTGTTCGAATTAATAGTCTACTTTAAATAAATTATAACAAAGTTTTACTCACGTGAAAGGGAAAACACTGATTAAATACCTTTGTTGTGATAATTCAAATTGTGATGAATCACTCGCCGGTACATACAGTTCTTAAATTACAAATTACGCACAATTCGATGTCACTAAACACTAATACAAATTAGAAATTTTATTAATACAGTTTATATTTAGTGAATTGAGGAAATGGGGCCGTAAATAATAATTATTTTTAAAATAAATTTAAGGAGCTAATTGTAACAGCTGTTTGCGCTAGTGTTGCCATTGGAGTTCTCAATTCTCGGTTGTAGTCGGCATAATATATTAACTTCTTCCACTTTCTTCGATCAGTCGTCCCATATCGTTGTTGTAATTTCTATGATTATATTTACGCAAATTATTACGTAAATGTCTGTAAAATCATTACATCACGTACTATATAAAGGCACGCTCACAAATGGCAAATGGAAAATTTTACAGTTTGTGGTAACCCAACGTGCTGTTGTCTGTAGGTACATATGCACTGAGGTAAAAAAATGTTTATATATTACAAGGTCAACGAGTTTGTCTATTGGTGTTACATACGTCTATAGCCTATTTTACCTGCTTATCAGGTGGACTATGTGATTGTTTTCCAACCCTTCATGAATTTGATGCCTGAATTGCCCAACATGGCATTTATTTATTGAATCATGTGTAAGTCCTAAGCTCGTCCCAACATCTCACAAATGTGAATCAATGCGAGCAGTATTGTCTTTCGTATCTGTGCTCTTTTGTTGAGAATCCTCCTATATTATGTATTCCATCAAGCTCTAATCTTAAGACAATCTGTATAAGAGGTGTACAGACAATATACTGATGGAACAATTACAATAAGAGTCACGTAGCCGAGCAGCTTGCCTCTAGCGGGCTATGACGACGACGTGACCCATTACTGATCTAAATTCTCCAGTAATATCTTATTATTTATAACTGCTTTTCTGTGAGCGACTAAAAGACAAAAATAAATAAAATAACTTTTCTCTTCATCTCTTCCTTGAGGATATTTCTTAGGTTCCACATCGATAAGTAAGCTCCTAAGATGCATGATCTTATCGCAATTTTTCTTTTTACCGTCTTTTCAATGTCTTTTATAATGCGCATTATAAGGAATGGAGTACAATCCAAAAATATTTGGTTGAAATGAAAAAGCTTCGCTCCATCGTCGTCGTCCGGATCAGAGTTTGGCCAAAAGCAAGTCCATTAAATTAATCATATTGATAGAAAACTAATCACCGCCGCGAGCAGTAGCTGTTATCAAAGGCAGTTACCATATCGTCGTTGTCAAACCAAAATCTGCTATGTGCACTTTTTGAGATTTTGACAAGATATTATCTTAATTTGTTATCGCCAACAATATTTCGATGATATAAACGATAATATTGTCACTAGTAAACAAGACTCCGTCTTTATTATAAGCAGATTTAAAAATGATGTTGAATAATATTAATGAATTAAAAATTAAATTACCTTAACGATCATGAACTAAATGTTCAATTATAAATACATTTCATACTCGTACTTTACCAACTTTATATAAAAACTAGCTTTTGCTCGCGACTTCGTCCCCGTGAAATAATTACTTTGAGCAGCAATTTTGGTACTATTTTTTTTACTAATCATACACATATTTCCAATAAACGACAGTAAACAAAGATAGCTTTGGTTGGACTTTCATTCCTTTTTAGAACCCTAATGGTAGGATTTCGAGAAATCTTAAAATATTTTTCCTTATTTTGAAATGAAAGTTCACATAGCAATTTTTATGGAGTTTACTTCAAAAATGACGGATTTCCATACAAAACTTCATCCTCTATTATACTCTGAAGGGTAGAATTTTAAGAAATCCTAAAATACCTCATTCTTAAGTTTTAACCGAAAAGCCATGTATGGACCTTGGTATGAAAATGACGGATTTACCATAAAAACTTTCATCCCCTAATGGGCTGAATTTTGGGAAATCCTAAAATACCCCATTATTAATTTTTAATTGAAAGGCCATTTACCAATTTTTATGGGATTTACTTTAAAAATGACGGATTTCCATACAACATCCCCCTATTTTACCCTCCAGCCTTATTCCCTTGCTTACATCATAAAAGAAATCTTTATGCAAAATTTCAGCTATCTGGGTCCAATCGTGCGGGCTGGGCGTTGATCAGTTAGTCAGTCAGGACTTTGCCTTTTATACATATAGATAGATATGATAGCGAAGTTAAGATCGCAAAAACTAAAAAGATACTTCTAGAGAATTAAACATTCTATTGTCATCATGTCACGTGGAAATCACAAAACAAGAGTAGGCATCCTTAAAACACTATCGCACTAAACATCAATTTATTCATAAAAATAGAAGCCCGTACGCTCCAGTAATTTCAATAAACAATAACGTACCGCTAGTAAGTTGGGCAAATATTATATTAGCGGGCCTCCGCCGATCGTCAATATTACATCCTTTTTTATAGCGTCAACCTTTTTCCACAAATACAGATCAGCATATTTTTACGGTCGCGGCCAATGGTTTCGGATTGGAAGACAATAAAAATATATCACTCACTACATGGGTCCACGAGGTATTTTTGATTAAAGTGGATATGAATTGCGAATAGTAAATCTGTAGCTATAGACGTAGTGAAGAATATCGGGCATCGTATCATTTATCGTAGGTATGGAGTCAAAACTCAGTCTGAACTTCGCAGTCAGATTGAGTGAGAGCGTCTAGCAGAATGTACTGTGTAATGTGTGTAGAGGGTTAGGTCAAGCATTGGATAGATCATTATTAAAGCCAGATCCAAAACAGCAGAATGTCAGTTCCAGTTTGGTGGAATTGTCAAAAGGTGTCCAGCTAAACAAATCTAATATGTAAATGCGAACTAGCGCCGATAAGTGCTGGTTAGTCCGCGCTGGTAACCAGCTTTCTTTATGTAAACGCACTAAGACCTAAATAGGCCTACTTGATGGCTAGTCACAATTAACTGGATTGACACTTATAGCCTCAAAATCACAAGTAGTAAAAGGATTATTTTATTTCAATGTCTTCTTCTTCGAGTGGTCAACCAGGTACATGTTAGTCTGGTGACAGAGTCTTACAAGTGGACAGTTCTGTCCTCTGACGTGACTTTATCTGTCAACAGCAGCAGGACCACCAGATTAAAGTGCCTTTGGAACCACGGAGGAAAGTCAAGTTAAATGATATTCGGACACCCAACTGAGTACTGACCGCGTACTTGGCAACTTAACTTTCGTGATCCTTACTAAGACCACATAACCGCAGCGCCAGCGACGAGGAGATATATATATGCGGTTATGTGGTCTTAGTAAGGATCACGAAAGTTAAGTTGCCAAGTACGCGGTCAGTACTCAGTTGGGTGTCCGAATATCATTTAACTTGACTTTCCTCCGTGGTTCCAAAGGCACTTTAATCTGGTGGTCCTGCTGCTGTTGACAGATAAAGTCACGTCAGAGGACAGAACTGTCCACTTGTAAGACTCTGTCACCAGACTAACATGTACCTGGTTGACGCCAAAAAGGTTGTAGGATGTATATATATATATATATATATATACATCCTACAACCTTTTTGGCGTCATGCACGTCGTGCATCATTACGACGTCTCTCAGTTCCCCTTACTTTATTTAACAAGTCTTAATGAATATTGCTTAGTTTTATGATTTCCAGCTCCTTGGGATACGTCGTTTTCCGATAATTTTATTTTTCGCGATATTCGTCTTGCAGTCATGCCCCAACATTTTTGAACCCCCAACCATGGTGATACATTATAGGCATCCTAGATATATTGATCGTAATTTACCTATGGCATCGATTATTTAACATCCTCACAGGATGGACCGTATTTGGGAGTGCTACGTTGCCAGCTTTAAGTTTATTATCTCTTTCTTTTCCTTTCGCTTTTCTGTAATACACAGTTTCAATGTTGAATTTGTTCCAATATAATTTTGTTAAAAAGTCTGTTGTGTTGGAATGAGCATAGTTGTATGTAGTTCACGATGTCTAGCAAAAATTGACTTCACTACACTCCTTAAAATACAATTTGGTGGATCTCATATTCCTTTCAGTTCTCCTGTAAAAAATCTGGGAGTAATAATGGATACTACTTTGAGTTGGAGCCTGCAGCCTAATTAATAAGATTAATCTGAACTTAACATCCTGTCAATCTTTCCAAACGCCTGG
Organism: Elophila nymphaeata; assembly: GCA_955850985.1. Classification (NCBI taxonomy): domain Eukaryota; kingdom Metazoa; phylum Arthropoda; class Insecta; order Lepidoptera; family Crambidae; genus Elophila; species Elophila nymphaeata. Next base: position 25,109,556 of record OY039078.1, on the reverse strand, counting down.
TTGTTTAGAAGAAATCGCTCTTAGAGATAAGACCGCTCATTATGACATTGTTGTTGTATTTGTCATCTCCTGTGTTTTGTTTTTCCTGTATGTATGCAATCAAGATCATCATCGATCGGCTATTGAACGTCCGTATACAGCTATTGATCGTCCGTATACGGCTATTGGGCTTCCGTATATAGCTATTGAACGTCCGTATATAGCTATTGGACGTCCGTATATGATATGGCTATTGGGCGTCCGTATACAGCTATTGGGCGTCCGTATATAGCTATTGGGCGTCCGTATATAGCTATTGGGCGTCCATATAATTATGGCTATTGAACGTCCGTATATAGCTACAGCTATATAGCTACGGGCATCCGTACAATGTACATAGCTTTACGTCGGTTTGTTGATAACACATACAAATACCAATATATCATCACATTCGGTATTGCGGTTGTAGAAACTTTCACCCCTTTAGAGGACGATTTCGTGGATAAAAACTATCCTATGGCATACTATCTTCATACCAAATTTAATTTAAATCGGATATAGATTCCCTGTACAAACTTCTACTCTCCTTTTTTAGCCCTTTTGGAGATGATTTTGGGGACAAAAGTATCCTATGCTCGTCCCCGGGTCTGAACCTGTGAATGCGGACTGCGCGCGCGCAGAGGCACGTAAACAGTGTGCCTATCGGGCGTGGGTTCAAATTCGCGATCGCAAAGTTCGGGTTCGGAGGATACGTGCTAAAAAGAGAGCCTTCAATTCTGCCGCCAAGTCATGCAAGCAGGTGATCCAAAGGGCACGTTTTGAACACGTCGGTCGCTTGGGAGTCAAACTATCATCATACCCAGCTGGTAGCAAACAGTTCTGGTCTCTATCTAAGATAATCGAGTCCAATTTCTGTCGTCCCTCATTACCTCCCTTACTACGACCGGATGGATCGCTGGCTCACACCGCATCTGAAAAGGCTGCCTTGCTTGCTTCTCTGTTCGCGAGTAATTCCCATCTTGATACTGGCTCAAACATTCCACCCACATTGCCTTTATGTGATTCTACCATGTCGGAGATCTCAATCAGCACCAAAGAAGTCAGAAAGACACTTCTGAATCTAGATGTGAACAAAGCTAGTGGCCCCGACGGTATTCCGGCTAGAGTACTAAAGATGTGCGCACCTGAATTGGCTCCCGTCCTGACACGCCTGTATCGCTTGTCTTTTCGTCTTAGAACTGTTCCGAAATCATGGAAACTGGCTAATATACAACCTGTACCCAAAAAGGGTGATCGTGCGGACCCTGCAAACTATCGACCGATAGCTATCACTTCCATACTCTGCAAGGTTATGGAAAAGCTCTTAAATAAGAAACTGCTATCATATCTAGAAGACAACGATCTACTCAGTGACCGTCAATATGGCTTTCGCCGGGGTCGGTCTACTGGAGATCTTCTAGTATATGTTACGCATTGCTGGGGCGAAGCTATTGAAAAACATGGTGAGGCATTGGCCGTATCACTTGACATCTCGAAAGCATTTGACCGGGTATGGCACGCAGGTTTGTTGAGTAAGTTACCATCATATGGCATCTCCGCTGATTTATGTACCTGGATATCTGACTTCCTGAGTGAGCGCTCGATCAGAGTAGTGATTGATGGCTGTAGTTCTGATCTCGTTGCTATTGATGCTGGAGTTCCTCAGGGATCGGTCCTCTCTGCGACGCTTTTCTTGTTACACATCAACGATCTGCTTATGCCCGGTGTTGTTGGTTATGCAGATGACAGCACTGTCATACAGAAATATATGTCTGGCGCAGGGGTCGGTGGAGAGGAAGTGCGTTCCTTACGTGGGACTATGGTGGAGCAGACTGACTTAAGTTTGTGTCGTGTATCCCAGTGGGGTGATCGAAATCTGGTTAATTTTAATGCTGCCAAAACACAGGCGTGTCTGTTCTCCGCAAAAAAGAGTCCTTTTAATCTGACTCCTACTTTCCGAGGTACATCTATTCCAGTTTCCGACACCCTTGAGCTCCTTGGCATGAAGTTCACAGCCAACCTCAACTTCGGCGAAACCATCTTTTCAAAAGCTCAAACTGCGGCAAAAAAACTGGGTATTCTAAACAAGGTTAAGCGATGCTTCACGCCGCAACAACTTTTGACCTTATATAAGGCTCAGGTTCGATCCTGCATGGAGTATTGTGGCCATCTTTGGGACGGTTCAGCAAAATATCAACTTGCCGCTCTTGACTCGGTTGACCGCAGAGCCAGGAAACTTATAGGTGATGATAGGCTGGTGCATGCTAATCTGCAAAGTTTGGCACATCGTCGCAGAGTGGCCTGCCTGTCGGTGTTTTATAGATTGTACTTTGGCGAGTGTGCTCTTGAGCTGCATGAGCTTATTCCACCATCTCCTTTTTACCATCGGGAGTCTAGACGGACTTCAGGTTACCATCCCTACCTCGTACAAATTCCGCCTATGCGTACTAAGCGGTTTTCAACATCATTTATTATGCGCACCGCTAAAGAGTGGAATTCCCTGCCGGTCTCCATATTCCCAAATAGTTATAACCCTGCTCTATTTAAGGTTAGAGTGAATAGGCATCTTCTGGGTAAACTCGCTCCATCTTCGGCTTCCTCTTAGCTCTCCTGCACAGAGTGTTGCCAAGAGTGAACCCATTCTATGTAAAAAAAAAAAAAAAAACCTATCTCCATACAAAATTTAATTCAAATCATTTCAGTTATATTATTAGTATGGATTGTAATCTATTGATGAATAAAGTATTTAATAAGAATAACTTCTTTCCTTTAGTTCTATGTATTTATTAATCTACTATTTTATTGATATAGGGTAACCGGGTCAATTTCACTTTCTGAATTAAAATTGCACTTTTCTAGTCAATTTCGTAGAATCGATTTTTGTCCATCAAAAACTTAAAATGTGTGGGTCAATAAATATAAGGTTACTATAAAAAATTTACTTTAATTCTTAACACAAACTTGAAAAATCAAGCAAACATAAATAAAATTATAACACAAATGATATAGTAATCACAAATGAGATCTGAAACACACGAATTATAATATCAGTAAAGGGAGTCATACCAAAACATCAACATCAACCTACTAAATCATGCTATAACAATTAATGAATGAAATATTAACTCTTTGGGTTTAATCAGACTTTAATCTTTGCCTAGCTCTTTTATTTTTTTTTATTGTTAAAATATCTATATATTATTGTAAGGTGAACAGCAATCCTAACCGATTGCCACGCAGATGATATCTTTATATGTATAGGCAACTATTACACTTTAAAGTACTTTATTTCATACTTTAATGTACCCCTTTGTTGATGTATTAGTCGCCTTCTATGACGACACCCATTGGAAGATATGGAATGATGCTATTTTACTCTGTCGGCATCACATGACAAAGACAGGCTGGCTTTGACATGTTTAATAGTATTAAAATTTATTTATTACAATTAATTTAAAACTAGTACTTAGTTAGAGTTAGCAGTCAGAGCATCTTTGCTCTGACTGTTTTAACTAAACGGTTTTAATTAATATTTTCAACAATTCAATGCAGTTAAAAAAGGTTTAACTGAAATAGGTTTAATTAAGCGTTTTTATGTAAAACCGCTAATCCTCAAGAGGAGGAGGAGGTACGGCGAGCTCGTCTCCATACAAACGGAGAAAACTTTTACTTTCCTATTTCTTATACGATCTTTATGTGTTAGAAGATTTTTAATAAAAAGAATATAGGTACCTAAATGTCTGTCCGTTTTGGTATTTTTAAAATACGACATACATTTTAAGTTACTTAAAAATAGTGAATTTTGAAAAAGGAAAACGTACAGAAGTAGTTTTTAGTATATTAAATATATTCTAAAATATCATAATGATCAGACAAGAATTAGGGGTAGTAAAACTTTTTCTCCGGGGTACTGAAACCGGGCGCCAGATAGTACGCAAAGCGTACAGGACCAGCGGCACTATAATACGGTTTCTTATAATGAATGTTTTACGCTTTTTAATTACCAAAGTATTTGAGAATAATGGCAACGTCGCAATATGCGGACGCCGGAAACGCGATTCAGTTGTCAAACAAATTTAAACTATACACACTGTAGATATACGCTCTGCAGCAGCGCCACACTTCTGCGACGATTGCGCGCGGAACTTCTCGAAATATTTTTGTTGCCAACTGCTTGACATTATGACTTCTGTCGATATTTTTTCTACGGTTAGCTAAGGCCAATAGGACATAAGTGCCACCGACAAACAAAGTGGCGTCCGGTATGCGGACGCCAAAAGCAGGTGGACGCCGGTTTAAATGCACTTTTGCCTTCAGGGGACGGCCATTTGTTTGCGGGATAAATATATATATATATATATATATATATATATATATATATATATATATTGCATCTCACCGCACGCGCTTTGCTGCCCTGCAAAGTACCTCTTCAGCCATTTGATGCCGACAGAGTATAATAGCATCTCCCCATATCCTCCAATGAGTGTCGTAGAAGGCGACTAATGGATCAGCAAAGGGATATTGATCACCTTATACTCCGTCCACCAATCCGCATTGGGCAAGCGTGGAGGACTACTGCCTAAACCACCTTTGATGACAAGGAGAGGCCTTGTGTCCCAGCAGTGGGTCGAATTATAAAGGCTGATAGGCAAGTACCTCTTCACTTTCTTTTGAATGACCCGCGTGGCAACATCTCCTCAATTTCAATTTGCTACAGTCTAATGGATATATACTTCTTACCTTCTTCCTACGTATTATGTCTGTATTGTCATTCCATTATTTTATATCAGCATTATCTCACCTCTCATCATTTACTGCTTTTTCTATATAATTTCTCACACAATCCATCCATATCTTCTACGGTCTTCCCCTCCACCCCTCTATATGTCCATCATTCTCTTAGTAACATGACCATTCCTTCTGAATATGTAGCTTCTGTATGATTTAAATAGGGTATCTAGATCTTCCCCTTAGACGATAGATATTATAACGATTGGAACTAAATTACAATCCGTAGAGTGCAGCGCGGCGCAGAGAACTCGGGGTAACAAGATTTCTGTCGAAACTCCACGCGTTACCATTAGCTACTGCTAGGGCTGACGCTCAACAGTTGCATCTAAAAACTCAAATTTTATTGCCTCTGTGGTATAGTGGTTTATCTGCCAGAATTAAACCCAGAGGATTTGGCTCCAGGGTTTTCTTAATTGACTATTGCTGATGGCCAGAGACAGTCTTGGCGATGAACTATGATGGGTCCACTAGCCTTTTAGGTGATTCTCCCTAGAGAATTTCTATTCGGAGTGCCTCTCCTAAGATGGAGTCAATTACAGTTCTAGTGCTTTCAACCTAAAGAGAGACATGTGAGGGTGCCTCTAAGTTAAATTCCAGAATTCAATTGGCAGAACTTACCTATATGTTATGTGATTATCGTGCCTAGGAGGGTTGTCACATTTTTTATTTAATCTTTGCCACATTTGCTTATTGTTGAATGATACGTGTACTTATGTAGGGTATTAAGAATATAATGTATAAAAAGAAATATACGAATATTAACGAATCTTTATAAAAAGAAAATTAAAGTGTAACTATTAAGGATATGATATTATTGTGAATTCATTAATGGTAATTATGTATATATAAACTACTAACGGCAACCATAGCACCATCTCCCAGTTACAGCGCATAATCAGCGCGCCTGCCGGCTGTTGTCGTCAACTAGTTTGCTCAAACACCTCTAATACGGTAACTTTACATAATGCCCATTTGTCGTTTATTTGTACTTTATCTATGTGTTTGTTACTATCACTAAGTCAATATACACTAGATGCATGGTACACAAAAAATACCTATTTTGAAAAATTCTGCTGCACTGTTGGACAAAGGCCTCCAACGATTTCCAACCCGATTGCAACGAGTTGGATGATTGCATTCCATTTTTAACCGACTTCAAAAAGGAAGAGGTTCTCAATTCATATTCATCTTTATTTTTATGTATGTTCCCATTATATTAAGCCTATTTTTGTTTATGACCAGTTGACTATATTGTGAGGTCGGTGCCAACCTCTATATTTGGAATAAACGTTGTAACTTGTCTTTGGCACCGACCCGAAAATAAAATAGTTGGCACTTAGATTTTCTTAAACATATAAACCCAAAAAAATGTTTGTCCGTTTTCAGTTTTGAATGCAGTTTTGTGCATGTTAAATTATTTTTAAATAAAAAATAATAATTTAACATATAAATTTACGATACGACATCGAAACATGCCAAGACGCACGGCACGACGTCGTCGGTACCTAACGAATACTAGCACCTCAGTCAAAATCGGAAATATTTATGTTCTCCTCCTGTTGCTATTAAGAAGACGACAGGAATGCACCGTGGGTTTTTACGACATGATGACGTGCCGTGCGTCGTGGCACGTTGCGATGTCGTGTCGTCAAAATTAATTGTACCGATCGAAGATTTTCAAGAACTAATGTTATTGAGCACCCCACGCTTTTCTATAAATAATAATTATACTTTTCGTACATTATTTACTTTCTACACGGTGAGTTTTTTTTCGGGTCAGTATGGGGAAATTCTGAACTATAAGAGATAGAGAAAAACTCGTGAAAGGAACCGTGATCTTAATTTTAGATAAAATAAAAATGGTATTTAATTTTCTTTTGAAATCTTACTAGATTTGGAGATATCGCATTTTAAAAAAAAATGTTATTTTGATTATTATCACTATACAAACCAAAAATTGTATGGAGACCATAGGTCTAAAGTTGCTAGAAGTTGTTGAAATTGCTTGAAATTAACATTACATTTTTTCGGAATTAGACAACGATTCAGGCATATTATTTTATCTCTTATAGTTTAGAATTTCCCCATACTGACCCGAAAAAAACTCAACCTTCCAAAAATATTATTTTTACTATGAACGCTACGGCTCAGCGGCTATGGAACGGCTACGAATGGTGGTGTATCGCCTCTTTTTCATAGTAAAAGAGGCTTTCCCTTTACAAGCTTTGTGTGCTACGACCTTAAGAGAGGAGCGGCGCCGCAAGCACTCGGCGCTCGTGTCAGCCCCTCGGGCAGGCTATTAGCAGAGAGCTGTTTACTTCAATATCCATCAATTACATCATCTCGTGTAAGCGAGCGTCGAGTAAGGCTAACACTTAACAAACCTCGAACGTCTTAACTAAGATGATTGGTACTTTTCTGTTAATACTCAATGTTGTAAAAGAGCCTAATCATCAGTGACAAATCTACACGTATAATACCTAACCATCTAATGTCTAAATATCTTGAGAATTTTGTATGATAAGTAGAGTAAATTTGTTTGTTGTCTTCACTTAGTCCTACCAAAGTAACAATTTTATTGATGCGGTTTCCTACTAACCAAAGGGTGGTTACAGTATTTATTAAGTTTTTCTAAAACTATCCAAAGAATGAAAATTATTAAATTGTCTAAAATCACATGCGTTATCACTAATTTCATTGACGTCGTCTTCGTGGAGTGGTCAGTATGGCTGCCTACACATCAAGCGGTCCGGGTTCGAATCCTCGTAGCGGCAAAAATTTGTGTGACTAAAACGGATATTTGTTGACGTGTCATGGTTGCTTATATAATTTTATGAATAAAAATATCTCAAATTATTATGTATATTTAAGTTCTTAATGATACTTACTTTGGGCTAAATAATTGGTGTAAGTGTGTAAAAAAATCACTTCAAATTTTCCAAGTCGAAAGTCCGAAGTCCCGAAAGTCGGAAAAGTATCACGAAACGTAAGGCTAAAATTTCATAACGTGAAACCTAAATTGTTTTTGAATAGTCTACTAACAATATTATTGCGACAACGTAACTACTAACACATATGGATGTAACTTATCTGAATTAAACAATTATTATTATTATAAACCCACGCTAGATAATTTATTTTTAAATAAAAAAAACCGCCTTCAAAACTAAAAACGAAGAAATATAAATTCTGTTTATAAAAATCTAAATGTTTTTTGAGGTCGGTCCCAAATACAAGTGACAACGTTTATTCCAAATATTGAGGTTGGCACCGACCTCAATAAAACATTTAGATTTTTATAAACAGAATTGTTATTTCTTCGTTTTTAGTTTTGATGGTTTTTTTTTATTTAAATAATAATAATTTTTTGCTTTTTAGTGTTTCAAGTATATAAATTTTCAGGAAACTATGTCGAGATCTTTTAGACACACAAGTGATAAGATTGCGATATCATCCATGTCAATTAAATATAATAACTCAAAAACTACTCTTCCGATGTCGAATAAATTTAAATGGGACCAAATTACAAGCACGAGCTTCCAAAAATCGAAAGAATCTTTAAAATCGGTACACCCATTAAAGAGTTATGAGGTAGAATTGATAACCGGTTTTTGATGTCAGTTAATAAAAATGTACATTGTGTAAATAATCCTGCATTTTAATATAATTATTCAAAACAAAAGGGTTACTAAAACTAGACACAAAGTACTTTCAAACTACTGAAATACTAGTTAAATAATAATAATAATAATAAATCTTTATTTCAGACCAAAATCCATATGTGTTAGTAACAATGAAACTTAATCTAATGTTAGTAGTTATACAAAAAAAAGACACTTAAACTTATACAAACTGGGAGGTCGCAGCCGTTGAGTGCAATTTCACCCAACGTTTCAACAGCGGCGAGTCCCAGCGCTCGCTGAGCGCGCGCACGATGCTGTTAGGGCTGGCGCGAACGCGCGACATTAGCGACCCACACCGCTTGCGCATTATTGCATAAAAGCAATCAGTCCGCGCCTCGGCGAACATAGTGGACGCACTACAGTATCGCGCCAGCCCAAACAATATCCTGAACGCGTTATTGTACTGTATGCGCAGAGCGCTATACGCACGCTGCGTAAAGCTTGCCCACAGACTGCACGTATAGAAAGTTTGGCAATAAGTCTTAAAAAGAGTGACCTTTACTTCATTACTGCACCGTGCAAATCTGCGTGCCAGCATATTACAGCGCACACTTAGCGCCCTGCGTTCCCTCTCAATATCTACGTTATCAGTCTGGTTTTCAGTTAACCAGTGACCCAAATATTTAAATTGTTTGACTCGCTTTAAAACACTACCATTAAGAGTAACGGTAGGTACCTTCCGGTAACTTTTAGACCCCACTTGGAATACCATTACCTCACTCTTCATGGCATTGTATATAAGTCCATGGGCTGCAGCATAGCCCTCACACATATTTAGCAGCTTTCGTAACGCACCAATCGAAGGACTCAGCAGCACCATATCGTCGGCGTAACTTAGATTATTAACACAAATCCCATCTATGTGACATCCAATGCCTGTACCACTAAGTCCTTCAATCAGCCCGTTTATATACAAATTAAAGAGCTTCGGCGAGGTCAACCCCCCTTGCCTCAGCCCGCACTGCAACCGATACACATCTGAATGCGATCCTGCCCATCTTACACTGTTACATTGGTTTCCATACCAGTACCTAAATAAAGCACATAGTTCAGGTGGTAGTTTGGTTTCCTCTTTTAACTTTCTCCACAATATATTATATGAAACCAAGTCAAATGCCCTCGACAGGTCCAGGAAACAGGCGTAGACCGGGGTGTTTCTGGCTGTATAGTAATGAACAGTTTGCTTGAGACACATGATCGCATTTTCAGTTGAACAGTTTGCTTGAGACACATGATCGCATTTTCAGTTGAAAGACCTGGCTGAAATCCAAATTGAGCGTCGTGTATATTAAGATGTTCTCCTAAGTGTTTATCAAGCAAACTGTCCAGTATCTTAGCCGTGACATTCGCTAGAGATATAGGCCTGTAGTTAGACAAGTCGGAGGCATCGCCCGTTTTATTTTTAACAATCGGCACAACTACTGTGTACATAAGTTCGTCCGGCAGGTAACTATGACTTACACATAAATTGAAAAACAACGACAGCACTCGAGGTAAATGTACACCCGCGTACTTGAGATGCTCAATACTGAGGTCATCATTCCCAGGAGACTTCCCTCTGATCATTTTCCGAATGACTAATGCAACCTGCTTGGCAGAGAATCTAACAGTGAGGTCTGTGGAATGTCCCTCACCATTGAGCACCTCTTGCGACTGTATTAGCGGCGACTCAACTTTAAAATGTTTTTGAAAAACATTAGCACTTGCTAAGGGTTCATGCGCACCCGCAACACTCACAGGAAAACTCGGCTTTATATTCATTTTGTTGGTGTTTTTCCAAAATTTAGCAAAGTTTTTATCTGAATATTTTTTAGTAATCTGATCCATTTTAATTTGATATTGATTATCTTGACAATATTTCAGTCGTGACTTAAATATTTTTCAAACTCATACATTTTATTATAAATATACCCCGAAACTGGTTTACCATACGATAACCAGTACTGGTACCAAGTGCGAGCCTCCCGATGATAAATGTGTAAAGATACTTTTTAATTCATAAGCTGTGACATATCAAATAAGCTAGCAGTAGTCTGACAAAGAGCAGAAGACTTTAATATAAGATGTCTCACAGAGGATAAATATTTCAAGCTCTACAGCGTTTTACAGCAATGACGTCTCTGGAATTCTTCAGTGTCGTGTCCCGTTCAAATAATTTGTTGTACATGACTATGACGTAGCGTGTAGCAGCCATAATTACGACTGGCTTCTAAGAATTTGATTCGCCTTTATCAAAACAAACAATGAAGTAATGTAATATTTAAAATTAAATATTATCTAATAAACATAGTTAGTTACATAAAAAAAATATTAATAATAGGTTGGGGAAAAAGATTCTTCGCATTTTTTAAGAAAATTCAAAACATTTTTTAATATAGTTTATTTACATTTAACTAAAGTATGTAGGTATCATTTTGTTCGATAACTTTTTGCCATCTTGTAGGTGGGGACATGATCCCATTGTTAAAGAAATTTTGGGACTTCTGGTCAAAATACCGCGACAAGTGGTTTTGGCAGTCCTCTCGTGATGTTAACCTGACACTGCCTAAAGAATTCTGAAGAGACCGAAACAGGTGGAAATCTGAAGGTGCAAGGTCAGGACTATACGGCGGATGCATTAACACCTCCCAGCCAAACTCTCTTAATTTTTGTTGAGTGGCTAAAGATGTGTGAGGTCTAGCGTTATCATGATGAAAAACCACACCCCTTCTGTTGATTAATTCCGGCCGCTTTCTCTCAACTTCTTGCTTTAATCTCATCAGTTGTTCGCAGTAGAGTTCAGAATCGATGGTCCTGCCTGGTGGTAACAGCTCATAATGAATAATGCCCGTCCAATCCCACCACACACAAAGCATCACTTTGTTGCGAGTTAACCCGGGTTTCGCCACAGTCTGTGAAGCCTGACCGGCCTTTGACCACGACCTTTTTCGCACGTTCTTGTCGAACTTGATCCACTTTTCATCACCAGTTATCAGCTTCTTCAAAAATGGTTCAGTTTCATTACGTCGTAATAAAGAATCACAAATGAGTACACGGTTCATTAGGTTTCTTTCAGTGAGCTCGTGAGGTACCCAAATGTCGAGCTTTTTTGTGTACCCAGTTTTTTTCAAATGCGCCAAAACTGTTTTGTGGTCAATTCCCAGTTCTTCAGCTACGTCGTAACTACTGACATGCCGATCTTGCTCCACTTTTTCAAAAATGGCATCCATTTTATCTGTAATAGGGCGACCAGAGCGACGTGCATCTTTGACATCAAAATTTCCGGATTGAAAACGCTTAAACCAAATTTGTGCTACTCTCACAGACACCGCACTAGGTCCATAAACATCGCAAATTTTTTTCGCGGCTTGCGTTGCATTTTTACCTTTTTTGCAGTAAAATTTTAAAATGTATCAAATTTCTTCATTATGAAAAATATTAGATTCACTCATCTTGGCGGTACGAAAAACAAATGAAAATCACACATTTTCCTAATTTGAATTTGGAATTATGTTCTTTAAAATTTAAACTTTCAATGATACCAAAACCAGCCAGATACAAATAGTATAGCCAAAGAGATTTTATTACAAGTTTATACATACTATAATGCGAAAAGACTCTTTCCCCAACCTAATATAAGTTGTAATATTATTTAAATTAATACCAGTTTGTCCTTTATTTACATGATCTGCAATAGGTCTCTTTTTAAGCGACGACTTTTTATTAACCGATGTTCTTAATTCAACTGTAGGTACACTCTGTGTGTTCACCATATAATTATTTACTGGGTGTACCGATTTTGAAGATTCTATTAACGTTAGTAAGCTGGTGCTTGCCATATGGTCCCATTTAAACTTGATCAATATCTGACGAGTAGTTTTTGAGTCATGTTGAGTTATCCTTAACTAGCGACTTCCCCCGGCTTCGCATGGATAGTATTTAGAGTGCTTACTTTAACCTGAAAGAATTATACGTATGAAACTTCCTCTTGAATAACTTTATTGCATTGAAACTCGTTGAGTAGTTTAAAAGTTCTAAGCTCACAACAAAAAAAGCAACTTCATTTTATACTATGTATATCTATACTTAATATTATAAAGCAGAAGAGTTTGTTTGTTTGAACGCGCTAATCTCAGGAACTACTGATCCAAATTGAAAAAATCTTTTATTGTTGAATAGTCCATTCGAGGAAGGCTTTAGGCTAAAAAAAATCGACATTAACACGAGCAAAGCCGCGGGCGTCCACTAGTGCCTAAGTAAAAATATTGGCACGCCACGTCGTCGAGCATAAAGCCTTTTCGATAATACTATTTTATAGAACTCCATAAAATACTTATAACGAAAGCGTGAAGTGACTCGCATAAATTATTTTTCTATGTCTTCGAAGCGCGAAGGAGCAACTAAAATGACTAAAAGACGAGAAATCGTTTGTTCTCATAAGAAGGCTTGATCCGATTTAAATTGGGCTTGCACGGTGAAAATATGAGGGTGCGTGACGTAATTTTGTTCCAATAAACTCTGAGAATTTTTCACAGTGAGTGTTAATAGGCTGCCAGGAAGGGAACGTGAGGCAGCAGCGTGCAATTGACTTATTAATAGCGTAAGAAGGGAATTTCGACACAAAATATTGAACTAACAGAGAAAAAGGTGACACGTGTATAAAATTAGTTTAAATATTATATTTAAATATAGCTACATATTATTGTAAAAATAACACTTCAAAAACTTGTGATGTAGGTATGCTTACGAAGTGTAGCTTTTGCTATAAATTTTTAGTTCACGAAATGGCGAACCGAAACGACTTTAGCTTACAGTCAACCACCAAAGTATATGATGAAAATCAAAAATAAGTTCACTAAATTAAAGCTAAGGATAATAAACACCTCATTGATTAAGCAAAGTCGTTTTTTGAACCCTCATAACATGGATTTGAATATGATTAATAAAATTCTCGTCTCTGTCAATAGTTACTTATTAAATATATCATCGTCTTCATAATATATCCTGGACGTTCAAAAGAGAGGTGATGCAGCCCTTGCAGGTCGGCAAGGCGAAGGTGGCTAGCGCGGAGGTTTATCTCTCGCATTAGCTGTAGTGCCAGAGATAAACTAACTAGCTATCTTCGCATCCGAATGGGAACTATACTGATAGAAGCAGAGGTGGACTCCACTTCTGCTTACCATCATGTGGAATGGGGTCATTTGCTTGATGTTTTTTAAAAAAAAAGAAGTGTTAAGTGTGGTGCGCAAGTTTTGATGCTCGAGGTCTAAAAATTTATTTAGGGTCTCCTTTTTACGAGAATTAACACTAAAATACATATTTCAGGATTTTAGTAAATTATCCACCAGAAAGAATAAACTAAACAAAATAAAAAATATTGTTCATGTAAAATATTGCCACAACGAGAACATAAATGGCGCGGACTGTCAAAAAGTTACCAAATCCCATGTAGAGCCAATCTTCTAACTGTACAAGCCTTAACTTCACAAACTCCACACCGGAACCCAAATAATATTAGAAAGAGCTATGTTCAGAGTTTCTCTGCGTAATCTAATCAGAAATAATGAGATCCGCAGGAGAACCAACGTCACCGACATAGCCCAAAGAATTGTGAACCTCAAGATGTAGTCATTGCGAGGTCTGACGGCGGGAAGGTCTCAGGCAATACAACGTTGGTAGGCCTCCCACAAGGTGGACAGACGATCTGGTAAAGGTCGTGGGAAGCTGCTGGATGCGGGCAATGCCGGTTTGAAGATCCTTAGAGAAGGCTTATGTCCAACAGTGGGCCTCTCGGCCGAAATGATTTCTTTAAGCGTATTTATATCATTAATACCGTACCATACAAGATCCTATTACCAATATCAATACATTTTATCAGACCGTACATAACATAACTAGGTTGTCTATTGTCACCGCCGCGCCTAATATCATTAGCTGTGCAGTGTACACGCTTCCTGTTGTCATCCAATTATTATCTGTATTATATTGGCCAATTGAGTTTGCAGTAAACTTTACCTATATTGAGCTGCAAAAATAATGGAACATGTTAAATTTGTATTGGAACGTGAAATAAATTTATTCCAAAAAATGTACGGTAATCTCCCGTAGGTAATGAAATAAGATACTATAGAATAGTGGGGTGGTCATATGGACAAATGTTTGTGTAATGAGCACGAGTACATGTCACGAATCATACTTGTTTATATTTATATAATGAACTTTTGTAGAAATTTTGTCCATTATTAAGTATCCATAATGTATGCATGTTTGTATTTACATAAGTTACTCCGTAGCGCCTAAGCTATTCTGCTGATTTTGATGAATAAGATGTCTTTCGATTCATTATTATTGTCCAGGTAACATAGGCTACATCTTAACTGACTTCATCAATAGGGGGAGTCGATTTTGCTTTGTAAATCCCGATTTCATTCCTGTCTTTTTTTCCGCTGTCGGGTTACAGTTTTTTATTTTACTTTATTCTTGTTATTTAAAAGTTTTCTAATTGAGTTAGTATAGCGTTCCAATTGAAAAGTAAATCCAAATATTCCAATAAACTTAAATTAATATTTACAAATGAAAATTAAGTAAATTTAAAGTATACTCATGATACATAAACCGATTGCATCTACCGTAGCGCTCTTTACCACTGAATACAAATGTACTACATAATATAGTACTACATAAATACTACCTACATACATCGCTCCATTCAAAGACAAATCCCATTACCGAAAGTCGCTCGCATGTCAAAGCGAGCGACTCGCATAGAACAGCAATTACTCGCCTCGCCAGTCACTCGCCTGCTGTGAACGCGTCACGGGCGTAGTATTCATGACGAAACGAAATAACAACATGCGATGGCACTCATCTTCCTTTTGTTCTGACGACCAGATTTAATGAATAACATACGCTTTTTTTGTTATTTGGTTGGAAGACAAGCATACGGCTAGCCTGGTGGTAAACAGTCATCGCAGCCTATAGACGCTGGTAACACTGACGTAACACTTGCCCGCTGCCGTCCTTCCCTTTCCTATCCCGTGGGACTCAATCACCAATAGAAACACATGTTATGTTGGTCTTCTCTCCACCTTGGAGGTACAAGTCCAGTTCGGGCGCCCAAAATTCGGGCTGTCTGTTGTACCCATAGATATAGGAAACTGGAGATCGGCAATGTAAAAGAGAAAGAGCATACTAACACGTATATTAGAGCGAGATAGATAGACGAGACCATTTCACGTACACGCAGGCGGCCTATGTCGGCCTGTCAGTCACGTATAAAACACATCAACTGTCATTGCATTATGCCACTACTCCACTGCACCGCATGCTGTGAACTGTGATTTCCACGCCCACGTTTAGCTGCGTACAATCTGCTTGATAGCCCACGTGGCTTGACGTTGTCACTACTAATAAAATTACGTGAGCGTGCAAATAGTGCGCAGAGTGCGCCACAGTGGAATATCGGCCTTAACCGTAAAAGGCCTGGCCTAAACTCACACATTGGTGCATTTTTCTGGTCTGGCCCTAGTCGTCTATAAACGACCGCAATTATAAATCCATGGTTGTTCCCGTGCTATATGCCATGTCTCGACTATATCTACGTGTCATATTGACATACAGTTATGGTTTCCCTTGAGTTTTTACTTGAATAATTGTGTAAATGTGACACTTATTGGGTATTTTCGCAGCATGGGTAAAAATGTGAGAAGACATAATAAAAATTTTGGACGTCATTATTTGGACCATTTTAACAACCATCTCTTGCACACATAAGAAAAAGAAAAAATGGAACGTTTTATAATGTTTATTAAAATCATCAATTAATAGTCTTTTACAGTGCCTACTACCAACAAAATAACAATATAAACTTGCCAACTAATCAACTGTAGGTACTAACTGTAAACTGTTTTCTTCACGTCGCCTATATGTATAATAAATATACATTATACATTTCTTAAATATGTACTCCAACTATAGAAAACTTTACATTTATAGCTAAAAGTTTAGTTTTATAAAGTTGATTGAGCCAATTTTTTCTAAATTTACTCGTAAATATGAATGAATGAATGAAATGAATGAATGAATGAATGAATGAATGAATGAAAAAGCTCTTTATTTAAATGGACTTTGCTAAGTACTTTTAAATCGTCAAAAGCCCTACCACCATTTCGACGAAATAATTATTTTACTTAAATAATTATTATTATGCTGAGACGGAGAAGAAATGGCGAAAGAAACTCCGCAGCTTACAATTTCGTAATGATTTCAAAACATCATTACATGTCCATAGATATATCAATATGAATAAATTACAATTTGAAATGCGTAAATTTGGGCAGATTTTACTCCCACGCATTTGGATCATTTAAATAATCATTTAACTTGTAATAAGCTTTTTTATATAATTTAGATTTTACAGTTTTTTTAAATTTATTAATAGGTAAGTCTCTAATATTCTTCGGAAGCTTATTGTAAAAACGTATACATTGGCCCATAAAGGAATTGCTTATTCTGTGGAGACGAGTTTTATATACAACCAAATCGTGTTTCTTCCTAGTATTTACATTGTGCGTATGACATTTCTCGGTAAAATTCATAATATTTTTCTTTACATATAGTAAGTTTTTCAGTATATATTGTGATGACACAGTTAGAATATTTATCTCCTTGAACCTTTCTCTGAGGGAGTCACGCGGACCTAGTTGATAGATTGCTCTAACAGCCCGTTTTTGCAGAACAAAGATGGTATTAATATCTGCAGCACTCCCCCAGAGAAGAATTCCATAAGACATTATGCTGTGAAAATAACTGAAATAAACCATTCTAGCAGTATCTATATCAGTTAGCCGCCTAATAGTTTTAACTGCATATGCCGCAGAACTTAGTTTGCCCGAAAGTTTTACAATATGTGGACCCCATTGCAATTTAGAGTCTAACATTACTCCTAAGAAAGTTGTTGTTTCTACAGGTTTCAATTCTACTCCATTTATTTGTACATTAGTTTCTACACATCTCACATTCGGTGTAGTAAACTTAACTAATTTGGTTTTTTTTTCATTCAGCAACAAGTTATTAATATCAAACCAATAAACTACTTTCGCAAGTGCATTGTTCACTTCGTCATAATTATCTAATTTTCTATTTATTTTGAAAATCAAAGAAGTGTCATCCGCAAACAACACAATGTCATGATTGTTCCTTATGTAGTAAGGCAAGTCATTTATGTACACTAGAAAGAGAAATGGACCAAGAATTGAGCCCTGCGGAACACCTATTGTGACTAGAGAACCTGGAGATCTTTTACCATTTATATCAACTTTCTGTATTCTATTGCTCAGGTATGAAGTCATTGTTATAGACAAACACAATATTATTTATCTATAAGTAAAGGAATTGATAATCTATGGCGACAGTTTTTTAATATTGTATCCGTTTCCGGAATAAGTTACTCTCTCTTCTACGGTTGCCAATGGCGCCGCGTTGTTTGTAACTGAGTGGTCAAATAAATATACTCGTAATATTTACAGCAACAAGTCTTTCTCTCTGTCCATAACAGAGAAGAAATTGGTCCTTCGAGTGTCTGTCAATAACAGAGGAAGATTTTGGGCCGTCAGGCGAAGGAAGCGTGTTAATAGTGGCCCCGTCGTCGTTCGTGCTATACCCGGGCGAGGTGGTCAGCAAGATCCAAAAAACCCTTCTGCAGAGCAAAGCCCAGCGTAATTGTGAGCGAAATTGCACGCAATACATTGCAACAATTTGCATCAAGTAAGATAAATAAAGTGATAAAATCTAAAAATCATAAATCGTCACATCGTGTCGTGTTCCTGTGCGCGGGAACCGCGCAGATATTTCTTGCGGCGCGGGAATTTTAACTCGGCCAATCAACGTGCTCCTACTATTGGTAGGAAAGAGATAGGCAGTAGCAGCCGGGCGTGGGTGCGAGCGAGACGAAAATACGCGCAGCGCGGACGCCAAGCAGCTCTTCCGCAGGCAAGCGTTGCTGTGCAATACCGGACGAACAACGCCCATTTTCCGCCATTTTGTGTGTGTGTAATTGTATCGCGTACCGTATAGATCTGTCGACTGCACTATCCAAGCATCTTATTCGTAATAATTCTAACATTTACAGTGTTTTGTTGTAATAATATTTATTGTTAACAATTTCCGAGGTACACAAATACATCACACTTGCTATTAAAGCCCTAATTTAAATTTATAATGGAAAAGTTAAGTTTAAGTACCTTAGTTGCTAATAGAGGCTACATAAAAGGTGTGATAACGCGCATTGCGCAATATTGCAATGTGGAAAATTTGGAGAGTATCTCGGTGGAACTACTCCAAGAAAAAAGGAAGAGGCTTCACGAGGCATTTGTAGAATACGAATGCTTAAACAAGCAAATTCTTTTATACTCTTCTGATGAAGAAGAAGATTATGAGGGATATGAGGGTAAGTACTACACTAGCATTTCTTTGCTAGACTATTATCTGAGAAGTGCTAAGGCCGACAAGCCTCCTACTGAACAATCAGTATTCAAAAGGGAGTTTAGTAACTTACCTAAAATTCAAATAAAAAATTTTAATGGAAAAAATATAATAGATTATTATCCATTTATAAATATGTTCAAATCTGTCATAGATTGTGACCCAAAGCTTAGTGACTGTGAAAAATTGTATTATTTAAGATCTTTTCTTGAGGAAGAGGCTTTAGATTTGATAAAAAATTTACCTTTAACAAATGAAAATTACTTAGTAGCATTAGATTTGATAGATAAAAGATATAATAACATTCCAAAAATAATAAATTATCTTATCAACAGCATATTAGACCTTCAACCATTTTCAAAGTGTACGGCTCATAATTTACGTTCATTAGTTAGTAACTTTAACTTGCATTTAGCTGCTTTAAAAAATTTGAAACAGCCTACTGAGTTTTGGGACACACTGCTAGTAAATATACTCTCTAAAAAGGTGGACCCATACACTTTCAGAGGTTTTTATTTAGAAAGAAGTATAAAGGATATACCAACTTTATCAGAATTTCTTAATTTTTTAGAAAAAAGGGCTTTGGCTCTTGAAAATACTAATGATACTCAAACAATGTCAACGTCTATAGGGACAAAACCTAAGAGAGTGATGAGTGGTGCTGCAATATCGCCTGCCTCCAACTCTTCAGTAATATGTAAGTATTGCAAGCAACAACACAAATTATATCAATGTGCTAAATTTAAACTATGTAATGAGCAAGAGAGGTGTGAATTTGTTAAAACAAATAAATTGTGTGTACTGTGTTTGAATCAGCATCAAGGGAAGTG
Source organism: Elophila nymphaeata (assembly GCA_955850985.1). Taxonomy (NCBI): domain Eukaryota; kingdom Metazoa; phylum Arthropoda; class Insecta; order Lepidoptera; family Crambidae; genus Elophila; species Elophila nymphaeata. The sequence goes on along the minus strand of OY039078.1, from coordinate 25,089,770 downwards.
CTTATTGCGCATAAGGTGCACTGTATGCAAAAAGGGCCACAATACACTTTTGCACTCGCTGGCTTGCAAGATTGAAGAGACTGTTCCCGTTGACAAAGGTGTTGCAGTCACAATGTACAGTGCTGTACCAACTGAAAATGTTTTGCTTCCTACTATTATGGTACGCTTAGTTAGTAAAAGTGGTACTTTTATTTATGCAAGAGCGCTATTAGATAGTGGCTCACAACTCTCATTTATTACCTCAGAATTGGTCTCAAAAATAGATTGTAAACTTTTTAATTCTAACCAGCTGGTGTCTGGTGTCATGGGAGGCACAAATAGTGTGTCAAAAAAGGCAGATGTACTCATACATGCTTCTGCAAATAACTATTCAATAAAAACATCATGCTGTGTTGTAAAAACCATCACATGTAACTTACCACAAGAAAGCTTTCATGCATCCAAAGTCAATATTCCATCGCATATAAATTTGGCCGACAAAGACTTCAATAAAACAAAAGAAATTGCTTTACTATTAGGTTGTAATATATTTTTCCAGGTTCTACAGCGTGAGACAATCCCTGTGACACCAACAGGCCCATACCTAATTAATACCTCCTTCGGGTATGTTGTTGCTGGCAGTTTGGCAACTTCATCGGTTAATAAGGTACAATGTTCCAATTTTTGTGTTCAACTTAGTAACAATCAACCAGTTGTCTTATTAAATAAAACAATAGATAATGACCTAATTGAGTTAAACCACAACATGTCAAAGTTTTGGCAATGCGAAGAAGTTCCTAATATTTATAAAGAATATGGTACCGAGTGTGAGTTGGCAGAGCATAGTTTTCAAAGTTCAATAACCTTAATAAACAAGAGATTTTCAGTTGCCTTACCTTTAAAGTTAGAGTTAGAAAATATACAGTTAGGTGATTCATTCCAATATTCCTTGCAAAGATTCTATAATCTTGAAAAACGATTAATTAAAGATGATAATTTGTATGTTGAATATAAAAAGTTTATGCATGATTATTTAAGGCAAGGACATGCCAAATACATTGACATTGGTAAATATAACTTAAATGCAGGAAACACCTATTTTATACCCCATCATGCTGTGTTAAATCCAAATAGTAAGTCAACACCTGTCCGAGCTGTCTTTGATGCTAGCATGAAATCCAAAAATGGCATGAGCTTAAATGATATTTTACTTAAAGGCCCCGTTGTCCAAAGTGAACTTTTTGACATGTTAGTTTTATTAAGAACATATAAATATGTCCTGCTTTGTGATATTAAGGCTATGTTCAGACAAGTGTTGTTACATAATGAGTATTGTTGCTTGCAAAATATCTTTTGGCGTGACCATCAAGGTGAGAATGTCAAATGCATTCAATTGCAAACCGTTACCTATGGCTTAAAAAGTTCTTCTTTCTTAGCAACTCGCTGCTTAATTGAACTTTCAAATTTATTTAAGGACAAATACCCATTAGCATCATTTGTATTAAAACATTCAACTTATGTGGATGATATTCATTTTGGCAGTAATAATTTAGAAGAAATAAAAAATACAAAAAGTCAGTTAATTTCAATTATGCAAGAAGGTAGTTTCATATTACATAAGTGGTGTTCAAACCACAAAGAACTATTGGATGACTTACCATCGGAGTCTTGTTATTTTGGTGATATAAGTTTTAATAAAGATGATGTGTACTTGAAAACACTAGGGTTGACTTATGATGTAGGCAATGATATGCTTAACATGAAATGTCCTGAAACTACGGTCTTAACTAGCTACACTAAAAGACAAATGTTGAGTTTCATTAGTAAATTCTTTGATCCACTGGGTTTGGTAGGCCCTGTTTTGGTACAAGCTAAATATTTAATGCAACAAGTTTGGTACACTAAGTTAGATTGGGATGACGTATTGCCTGATTCCCTGAATAAGAAATGGGTTGAGTTTGCCCAAGATTTAGTGGTAATGTCATGTATTTGTGTACCTCGTAATATAAATATGCAATTGTCTAATACAATTGAGCTTGTTGGATTTGCTGATGCATCAAATATTGCATATGGCTGTTGTTTGTACATTAAAATAGTAGATTCGAAGAATAATGTAAAGGTCAATCTTTTATGTTCAAAGTCTCGCATTAATCCAAAAAATAAACAGTTGTCAACACCTAGGTTAGAGCTAAACAGTGCTTTGTTATTAGGTATGTTGGCTAAAAAAGTATATCAAATATTGTCTTTAAAATATGTTGTTAAAACATTTCTGTATCTGGATTCACAGATAGTGTTAGCCTGGCTGGGAATCGAACCGGCAAAATTAAACATGTATGTGGCTAACAGAGTGGAGAAGATCGGAAATTTAACAGCAGATTTTAAATGGTTTTATGTGAACACTAAGGACAACCCGGCAGATTGCTTATCCAGAGGAATCTCACCTAAGTTGTTGACAACTGATATTGGTCAATTATGGTTTTATGGCCCAACGTATTTAAAAAATATAAATTATATTCATTGTAATGCACAGAATAATAAAAATATGTCATGTAATTTACCAGAGTTAAAAAATATTTCAAAGGCATGTCATGTAAGTAATAATTTAAATACAATATACAACGTTTTAGATAAGTGTTCTGATATAGAAAGGCTTACCAGGATTTTTTGTTATGTAAAAAGATTTATATACAACTGTAACAAACTAAATATTAATAACAAAATGCAGGGAAATTTATGCCCTGAAGAATTAAACCTTGCCTTGCATACAATAATAAAATTTGAACAACAAAGACATTTTGTTGAAGAAATTAAATGTTTAAGAGAAAACTCTAAATTAAATACTAGTTTAAATAGCTTGAATCCATTCATGGACTCCTCAGGGTTACTGAGAGTAGGGGGGCGTTTACAAAATGCTAATTTACCTTTTTCACAGCGCCACCCCATTATCCTTCCTAAAAGGTCTTTTATAACAAAATTAATAATTATTAAAGAACATTTAAGACTAAAACATGCTGGGCAAAGATTAATTCTTAGCAGTTTATATGAAAGATATTGGATAATTAATGCAAATAGAGAAATTAAATCTGTATTACATAAGTGCATTATATGTTTTAAGTTAAAGGCTAAAGCCACATCCCAACTCATGGGTTCCCTTCCATTTGATAGGGTCAATATGACTCGACCATTTCAAGTAGTAGGTACCGACTATGGCGGGCCATTTTATGTAAAGCAAACTCGCATAAGAAAGCCTGTAATTACAAAGGCTTATATTGTAATTTTTGTTTGTTTCACAACAAAGGCGATTCATATAGAATTAGCCTCTGATTTGACTACCGATGCCTTTTTGGCGTGCTTAAAAAGGTTTATTGCTCGTAGAAATAAGCCATCAAAAATTTATTGTGATAATGCCGCTAATTATAAGGGTGCACACAATGTATTGAATGATCTTTATAATATGCAGGCTTCCACTGACCATCAACATAGTGTTCTTAATTACTGTAATCTAGAGAGGATTTCATTCCATTTCATACCCTCATACTCACCTGTGTTTGGTGGTCTGTGGGAGGCTGGTATAAAAAGTGTGAAATATCATATTAAGCGTGTGGTAGGCAGTTTGGTTTTAACTTATGAAGAATTGTATACAGTACTTGTCCAAGTAGAAGGCATACTTAACTCTAGGCCCCTGACCCCTATGTCAAGAGATCAGGATGACATGACATACTTGACACCTGCACACTTTCTGACAGGTGCACCTTTAATTTCCTACCCAGAGTTAAATTTATCAAATGAAAAAATAGGTAAATTAAGTTTTTGGAAACAATGTACACAAATGCAACAAAACTTTTGGAAGCAATGGCATAAACAATATTTAGTAATGTTACAAAATAGACCTAAGTGGAAGGGTGAGCAACCAAATCTAAAAGAAGGAACTATGGTACTTTTTAAGGAAAACAATGTATCCCCACTTATGTGGCCAATGGGTCGCATAGTAAAAATATTGCCAGGAAAAGATGGAAAAGTGCGGGCGTTAGATGTCAAAACTTCCAAAGGTTCTGTTGTTAGAACTAGTATAATGAAAGTGTGTCCTTTTCCTATGGATGACTGAATTAATAAATTATAAGTACTTGTTACCCTTGATCTAATGTGGTAATTAAATTTGTATAATTTAACTTCATAAATATTACTCCGAGGAGTGTTAATTAGATAGGTGCTTGTTATGGTGTAAATTCGTTAATAAAAATAAAATAAAGGTTTGAGTAAATACTCATTGTAATCTTTGTATTTGCTTAGTTTTTACCTTTATTAAAGGCTTTTATAAAACATCTCAACCATTTGTGAAAAATAAATAGATAGGTTTGTAATAATATAAAGTTGGGTGGTCTGTAGGCCCATTCGGTGACCTTTTTTGGCGGTTGGTGGTGGTGGTCGCCGGGCTGTTTAGTTGTCCATTGCTGTTTTAGTAAAGTAGTAATGGATCGGTGAATGGTTCGGCGATTATCGCTTTCAGGTGTTGGAGGGGGTTAGCGGATGGGCCTGCAGGTCTACTGTCTTGTCAAAAATAAAACAAATGTTAAAATAAGATATGTAATTAGAATTTATTTGTCAATATACAGTAAAGTGTAACTATAATTTGTAGTGGTTAGTTAAGATGAAGATTGGGGGACAATGTTTTTTATTTTTACATTCAAAAAAATTATTGTCTAAAGTTTAAGTACAGTCAGCCTAGGCCCCCAATCTGTTATAGACAAACACAATATTATTTATCTATAAGTAAAGGAATTGATAATCTATGGCGACAGTTTTTTAATATTGTATCCGTTTCCGGAATAAGTTACTCTCTCTTCTACGGTTGCCAATGGCGCCGCGTTGTTTGTAACTGAGTGGTCAAATAAATATAATATTTACAGCAACAAGTCTTTCTCTCTGTCCATAACAGTCATGAGGTTGAGAGCCTTGTTCCTAACGCCGTAATGGTGTAATTTCCTGACCAGAGTATCATGATTAACACAGTCGAAAGCTTTAGATAAATCACAAAAAACCCCAAGGGCGTCGCGTGATTCTTCCCAAGCAGCAAATACCTCCTTTAACAACTCAACTCCCGCATCAATGGTGGAGCGACCCCGAGTGAACCCGAATTGCTTTTGATGAAATATGTTGTATTTATTGAAATGCTTTAATAGTTGATTGAGCATTAGTCTTTCAAAGATCTTACTTAAAGTCGGTAGAATAGAAACAGGCCGAAAATTGGTGGGATCTGAGGTTTCGCCAGATTTAAATAACGGTATAATTTTACTATGTTTCATCAAGTCAGGAAATACACCAGAGTCAATACAATTGTTAAATACGACTACTAAATAAGGAGCTATTATAGTTATAATGGATGAGATTGTCCTGACTGACAGTCCCCAAAGATCCATAGATTTTTTCAGGTCTAGAGTTTTAAACGTATTTATAATATCTTTATAATTAACAGCTGTAAATTCAAAGTTACTATCACATGATGATACATTTTGTTTAAGCAGCTGTTCAGCTGACGTGGAAGACGACTGAAGGGATTTAGTAGTCTGTATGGGAACATCTGAGAAAAACCTTTCAAATTCCATCGCTACTTCCAAATCAGCTTTAACATTTACATTATTAATCTTTAAGTTAATATTACGGAAGCGTGTTTGACTCCTACCAGTTTCACTGTTAATAATATTCCAGGTTTCTTTAATCTTATTTGTAGAATTCTTAATTTTGTTTTTTAAGTAAACTGACTTGGCAGTGGAACAGGCTCTTTTGAAAACTTTAGAGTAGTCTCTTACATAATTAACAAATACTGGATCAAAATTAAATGATTTTTGACCATACAAATCGTACAACTTATTCCTGCTATTGTAGATACCAGGCGTTGCCCATTCACTAAAGGTTAGATGATCACAGATCGTCTTTACTTTTGGCACAAAAGTGTTGGTAAATTCATCATTTATTAAATTAAATAAAGAACTGTATAGCTTATCCGGACAATCATTATAAGGCAAACATGGTAGCTTCACAATTAATTTCGATTTAAATTTTTCAATTCGGCTTGCATTTATAGGGATAAAACTTATTTTCGTTCTTTGCACTTCAACTTTTTTTCTAGGAAACGATGCTAATTGACCACAATGATCAGAGTGCAACATATTAATAATTGACTTTTGGCTAGGTTTTCGGTTAGTAAAAATATTGTCAATGCAAGTTGCACTTGTTTCAGTAATTCTTGTGGGTTCATAAAAAACGTAGTCCAAATCATACGACTTAAATAAATTTAAAAAATTACAAGTGATTGAGTTTGTCTCTAATATGTTAATATTAAAGTCTCCACAGATAACAATTATTTTACGACATTTACTGATTTTAAATAAGACATCTTCCATAATTTTTAAAAATTGTTCAAAAGGGGCACATGGTGGTTTGTATACACTAATAACAATGAATTGTTCAAACTCTATACAAGCTATTTCAGTAACTCGCTCAACAGACATACTTACGAGGTCATTTCTTTCCTTACATATAATATTCTTTTTAGTAATTATTAATGAACCACCATGTAATATGTTTTTTCTGCTGTACGAGCTGACAACATGGTGATTACTAAAATTAAACATGAGCTGATGGCTTTTTAGCCAGTGTTCTGTAACGCACAATATATCAATATTATTACAATTCATAAATAGCTCCAATTCTAAATTTTTGCCTGACATCCCTTGAATATTTTGGTGGACAAGGTTGATAAAACTCAATCAATATTGAATTAATAATTACATACTTACATAATGCCATATCGTTAAGTATTTATATTAAATTACTTTTATTCTCATAAAAATACTTTCTTATTCTTAATTATCTATTTATAAATACATAATATCAACTCACTCACAATCCCAAAGGGGTCGAGCAGAGCCTCAGGTAACATTCGGTTACACATCTGGCAGTATAGGCCATTCAGAAATAGTGGCAGGATGCCAATTTGTCGCCAGATCTATTAAACATTTAAATATTTTAAAGGAGTAGTGACGCCTTAAGAGAGGGGTTCATACACAGAACATAGATTATATCTATGAATACTATATCTATGTTCTGTTATATATATGAACCCACAGAACATAGATTATATCTATGTTCTGTGGGTTCATATATTAGTAAACATAAATGATATATTTAATATTAGTTTTTGGTTATAATTAATGTGATCTATGAAGCATCGAGTCCATTGCTAACACCGCTGCCAAAAAAGTTGACATACTTTTTAAGGTCAGACGATATTTCACATCTGAGTAGCTCGATATCATTTAGTTAGATACATTGGACTCGGTGGAGCACCGCGCGAAGAGACTCATCAGTAATGACGCACTCGTTGAGGCAAATCTATAGAGCCTTGACCATCGAATGCGTGTGGCCTCTCGGTCTTTCATCGGTTACATTTCGGATAATTTGTTCCCCCCTGCCGCTTTCCACCACCGGACGACCAGGCGTGGCGAGGGCTTGCGACCTTATGTTGTCAACATTCCTCCAATTCGCAAGAAGCGATTTACATCCGTTTTCATTATGCGAACAGCTAAGGAGTGGAACTCCTTACCGACGTCTGTTTTGGCAGCTATGTATTATCTGGACATAGTGAACTTGCATCTTCTAGGCGAGCGTGTACCACCTTGGCGTGTAGTCAAACGCCCAGCCTACTTAACATAAAAAGCAACACCAAAAACAATTGCTTTAAAAATGTCACAACAAACGAAAGTATACGTTAAGCAGCAACCAGGGGATAGAAATAGCAGTCACTTGGAATTCAATTAGTTGCCGCGGAAAATAAATTAACTTCACTCAAGACGGGGATGAGATACTATTAGTACATTTTTTTTTCTTCCCAACTAACGGACGGGAAATACCACTCTAGACAACCTTAACAAGTGGACCATCTATAGTTAAAGAAACATTCTCTACATTATCAAAATTTCGCAACAAAGTTACAAACAGTTTTACTGAATAATATGGTGCACATTAAACGACACGGCAAACGTTGATCTGCTATTTTCTTTTTCTTTGAAGTGGTTTGAAATATACTTTACTACCTATTCTCATACCTAGCAAATATACACAAAATATTTCATAAAAATTGGTCAATCCGTTTTGGAGAAGTGCGACCACAAACGAAGTGACGCAAGATGTTTATATATTACTAGCTGTGCCCGCGCGACTTCGTCCGCGTGGATTTCCCATTTTTGCAACATTTTTCATTGATGCTCAATTCCTATTAGTCGTAGAGTGATGCTATGGAGGTATATAGGCCTACATCAGGGTTTCCCATACTGCGCGTCGCGATGCCCTGGCACTCCAGGGTTCGCTGTTCTATCCCGGGGGCGGGCGAAGTGAGACTGTGAAACGATCCACATAGACTGGCTGTCTAGCTGCTATGCGAGCTAGTAGAACGAAAATAAATGTAGAGAAAGAAATGAAAGTCGCGATTTCAAAACTTGAGCCTGGATCGACTGTCTAGGGCGGGCGAAAAAATCGAACACAGCATCTTTCGCAATCCGGGCGGCTGCGTCCGTTTTTTTTTGTTTTTGTAGGTATGTACTTAACTTTGCTGTTACTATAACAGGGGGGAGGGCTCGTAAAAATTGGAAAATTACTAAGGGCGTCACTATGAAAATAAGTTTGGGAAGTCCTGGCCTATAGTCTTCCTCGATAAATAGACAATCAAAGAATTTTTCAATTTGAATCAGTAGTTCCCCTTTTTAGGGTTCTGTACCCAAAGGGTAAAACGGGATCCTATTACTAAGACTCCGCCGTCCGTCTGTCCATCTGTCACCAGGCTGTATAAAATTAACCATGATAGTTAGACAGTCGAAATTTTCTCAGATGACGTAGTTCTGGTGCCGCTATAACAACAAATATTAATAAATAGAATAAAATAAATATTGAAGCTGCTCCCATAAAATAAACGTGACTTTTTGGTCGATTTTGATAACGGCAACAGATAGACGCTTGAAATATTCACAGAATATTTAGTTATATTATTCACTTTAAAAATAAATAATTAAATTTAAATAAAATTAATATTTAAGGGGGCTCAACAACAAACGTGATTTATTTCTCGGTCTCAATAACGATAACAGGTAGAAACTTGAAAATATTAACAAAATATTTAATTTAAAATTCAAATAATTTTCGGACAGTTTTGATAAAATCTATGGCACGGAACCCTTCGTTCATGCGTCCGACTCCTTATAGGCGGTTTTTTTTTTTTACTATTTTTACAGGATGTCTCTGATGACCTTCTTTGAGTCACCAGGGGTTTTAGTAAAGGAGAGGACCTCGGTGGGTCCTCAAGCTTTAAGGTCGAATCACTCCAGAGAGGATTCCTGACCGGTGAGCATCTCCCTCGGAGGAGTCTCTGAACCTATTAGAGTCAGTATAAGGCGTCTGAATCTGACGGGATCAGTAGTTCCTAAGATAAGCGCGATTAACCAAACAAAAACATCTCAGTATAGATGCGTGCGTAGTACTTGATCATTATTTAGCTGCGGAGTTATGTTAAAACTATGATATCTCTGAAGATATTTATTGAAATCTAATGATGTAAAGAACAATTTTGTACAAAACTAAATACTTGTGATGAGTAATGTATTCATTTTGATAAGGAATAATATTATGTTTACAAAAATACCTTCGCATCTAAAGCATTATTTTAGAACAAAATTTATTAACAAAAATAGGTTATAGCGAGTCAATCTTAAGAGATAGATAAATGTTGTCTGTAACTTGTTTTTAGAACTTTTAAAGGAGAATAGTTCCGTCATACATAATTTTTGCGTAACTTTAACCGTTTACGCAGCGCACGCAAAGAAATCTTTGAAAATCAAAATTTATTATTTTCCGTTTATTTGAAACTATGATATTTCTTAAGATATTCATTGAAATCAAATGAAGTCATGAACAATTTTGTGCAAAATTAAATACTTGTGATAAATAATGTATTTATTTTGATAAGGAATAATATCATGCATACAAAAACACCATCGCAGATAATGCATTATTTTAAAACAAATTTGATTACCAAAAAGAAAGGTTATAGTGAGCCAATCTTAAAAGATAGACATATGCTGTCGCGGACTTTTCTTTAGAAATTTTAATGGAGAATAATTCCGTCATACATGATTTTTACGTACCTTTAACCATTTACGCAGCGCACGCAGTGAAAGCTTTGAAAATAAATATTTTTCTCCCGTTTTTGCAACATTCTTCATTGATGCTCAGCTCCTATAGGACATATCGTGATGTTATATAGCCTATAGCCTTCCTAAATAAATGGGCTATCCAACGGAAAAAGAATTTTTCAATTTGAGTCAGTAGTTGCTGAGATCTTAGGGTTCAACCAAACAAACAAACAAACAAACAAACAAACTCTTCAGCTTTATTATTAGTATAGATATTAGATTTCTAAGCTTATATTTATAACTTTGTAATACATTTGTATGTAAAAAACTGATTTATACCTACCTCTGTTTTGTTATTATTACGATATTTCAGCATGCCTCATGGTCACGGATGAATGCTTAAAACTATAGGTACATGTGGGAAAAATGTAATGCCATCTGGTTTTAATTATTAGGCATACAATCGTTTCCTAATTACCAAAACTTTCCACTGCACATGGAATTTATTAGTAGATTAAATGTATTTACTTATTCATTGCTTCACTCTAAACCTTTACAAAACACTGCCATTTTTAGACAAGTACTACTGAATAATAATTGAAAAAGCATGTCCAGAAAGTGTTTTTGTTTTTTTTTAAAGTAAGTGTAACCTTTTGAAAAAAATTAGGTTTTTTTTAAAAAAAAAAAACCTTAAAAATTCCTACGTCGCGAGAGCTTAAAACACTTGTCTTTCTCTCTAAATATGCCTGGTACTTCAGGAAAATACAAAATAAATTTGAATTTAACATATCAGGTGGACCGCAAGCTTATTTGCCATCTCGTTACAAAAAAAATGTGCCTATCTATACTATTAATTGCCGTTAAGGATAAAGTCAGCGAGGCGCTCGCCGACGGCGATAGCGGAGGCAGCCGTGTTGCCCCGCGGCAGGCGCGGCAGAACGCCCAGGTCGGCCACGCGCAGCCGCTGTATGCCCAGCACGCGCAGATGCGCGTCCACCACGCGGCCCACCGCCGTCGTGCCCACCGCGTGGTACGTCGTGTGCGTCATGTGGCGGCAGTAGCACTTCCAGTACCCTTCCCTGTCCACCTCGTACTCCGGACAGCCCTCCAAGTTCAACCGTACGATCGATGCATTGTACCGGCGGTACACGTCAGTCTCCATCAGGTGTTCGATGATAGTGATCGCCCGTAACATCTCATCTATGTCACGGTCATCCGCCAAGTAGTTAGGCAGGATGGCCGGCGTCGCGAGAGGGTCTTTGCTCGCCAGCCGCACCGAGCCTTTTGAGAACGGCTGCAGGACCAGTGGTGACTTCACAATAAAAGCGTAGTGTTGACTTAGCGCCTTCAACTGCTTGACTACCGCATCGTTCAGGTCTGTCCCCTGCTGAAACAGGGGCGTTCCCAACCACGCTAAGCCTTTATCTATGTAAGCGTGTATCATTTGCAACGTTGGTAGTGCACAGTCTGTACTGTTATTCTTTAGCTGACGTGCCTCAAAGTCATAACATTTCGTGTTCAAAAAGGTGTTGACGTCTGTGAGACCATTTGAACCTAGTGGTCCCTTATTCAGCAGAAGGAGTTCCGCGAGCTGCCCAGCTTTAGCTGCGAGGTTTAAGAGATCCTGAGCTATGCTGGTACCGTTGTCCACTTTGACGAAAAGCACCGGCAGCAAATGGTCCGTCATCTCGTCGCCGACGGTCAAGTCTGATCTTACTGGGATACCAAATTGATTCAAATGTTCCGCGGGCCCCACCCCAGAAAGCATCAGTATTTGCGGAGTGGCAATAGCACCTGCACTGAGTATCACTTCTTTCCTTGCGTAAAGTCTCATCTTTATGCGGAACAGCCCGGTTACCACTGTGATCCCTTGAGCGACGTTATCATCTCCAATGATCACTCCTGTGCACGTGGTAAACCTCTTAAGTTTTAGATATTTCTTGACATCGTTTCTGCCGAGGTAGCCCCTGGCAGTGGTCATTCGTTCATTGTCATAAACGAACCCTACTACTTTAGTGACGCCTATTATAGACTTTGCGTTGACATCAGGATTAAAGGGTATATTGAGTGATTCGTACCCCTCGACGATTCGAGATTGCCATGGATTTTCCGGATCTGTGAAAAACTGCATGCGCATCGTGCCATTAGTGTTGTGGTAGGGGATGGATGACGCAGGAAGTTTGTCGAGGTCCTTTAATCCTTCGAACTTCAGGAAATAAGGTCTCATGTCTTCCCAGGTCCAGCCCGGGATGCCGAGGTCGTTGAAGTCGCTGGGCGTGCCGCGGGTGTGAATCATGGAGTTGATGCTGGTGGAGCCGCCGAGGCAGCGGCCGCGGCTGAAGCGGCACTGCTTGTTGCGGTACGACAGACATGACTTGTTGTTTGGTAAGGTATCGTATTGCCAGTCGATTGATGAACCTTGTAAACCGAGAGCTGCGCCAGGAATCTGGAATTTGAAAAAGTCTTAGGATATTTCTTTTTAAATCAGAGTATCATATTCAAATATTTACATCGGAAACAATACATAATAAAAAAATCTACGTAAGGATTTCAACACTTGCAATTAACAATGTGCGAGCGCGCTTTATACTGGATACAATACCAAAAATTGTTCGATTTGACTTTTTTTGCTTCAGTAGGAATGATAGGCTGTTTTCAAAAGATAAATCCATACAGTCTAATCCTCAAAGTTATACTCTGATCAAAACCCAAAGATTACAATTCTAGATATTATCATCTTAAAGTAACTTCACTAGCCGACCAAAGTAAACTTCTTCTTCCTTGTCATATCCCTAGACACCCAATAACTAATGTTTCCAACATTGCCTTCACTAGAACAAATGGTGAATTTTCACCGTTAATCAGGTGTATGGAAACTTACAACAGCCTGAACAATCATGACATCGACATCTTTAGTGACCCCGAAAGATTATTCAAAAGAAAGTGCAAGGAATTCCTCGCCTTGCTCAACTAATAATTGTAATTAATCAATGTAGTTTGTAGTTAAAATATTTTAATTTATTATTTTAACTTTTTTGTATACGTAGTTTAAAGGAAGTCTTGTAATCGTCAATAAATTCGACCTCGAGATTTACACGTTTTGAACCTCCCTGAGTCCAAAAATGTTGTGCGTTAGCACGATAACTCGAGTATGCTTTAACTTATTGCAACCAAATTTAACATGCATGTATGACATCAAAATATAAGGTGTCTATCAACTTTTGAGTCGTCGATCACGAAAGTTAAGCAACCAAGTGCGTGGTTGGTACTCGGAAGCGTGACCAAAATTTAATATACATGTATGACATCAAAATATAAGGTTTCTATCAACTTTTGAGTCGTCGATCACGAAAGTTAAGCAACCAAGTGCATGGTCGGTACTCGGATGGATGACAAAATAATAGGTTGGGGAAAAAGTTTCTTCGCATTTTTTAAGAAAATTCAAAACATTTTTTAATATAGTTTATTTACATTTAACTAAAGTATGTAGGTACCATTTTGTTCGATAACTTTTTGCCATCTTGTAGGTAGGGACATGATCCCATTGCTATAGAAATTTTGGGACTTCTGGTCAAAATACCGCGACAAGTGGTTTTGGCAGTCCTCTCGTGATGTTAACCTGACACTGCCTAAAGAATTCTGAAGAGACCGAAACAGGTGGAAATCTGAAGGTGCAAGGTCAGGACTATACGGCGGATGCATTAACACCTCCCAGCCAAACTCTCTTAATTTTTGCTGAGTGGCTAAAGATGTGTGAGGTCTAGCGTTATCATGATGAAAAACCACACCCCTTCTGTTGATTAATTCCGGCCGCTTTCTCTCAACTTCTTGCTTTAATCTCATCAGTTGTTCGCAGTAGAGTTCAGAATCGATGGTCCTGCCTGGTGGTAACAGCTCATAATGAATAATGCCCTTCCAATCCCACCACACACACAGCATCACCTTGTTGCGAGTTAACCCGGGTTTCGCCACAGTCTGTGAAGCCTGACCGGCCTTTGACCACGACCTTTTTCGCACGTTCTTGTCGTACGTGATCCACTTTTCATCACCAGTTATCAGCTTCTTCAAAAATGGTTCGGTTTCATTACGTCGTAATAAAGAATCACAAATGAGTACACGGTTCATTAGGTTTCTTTCAGTGAGCTCGTGAGGTACCGATGTCGAGCTTTTTTGTGTACCCAGTTTTTTCAAATGCGCCAAAACTACACATCAAAATTTCCGGATTGAAAACGCTTAAACCAAATTTGTGCTACTCTCACAGACACTGCACTAGGTCCATAAACATCGCAAATTTTTTTCGCGGCTTGCGTTGCATTTTTACCTTTTTTGTAGTAAAATTTTAAAATGTATCGAATTTCTTCATTAGATTCACTCATCTTGGCGGTACGAAAAACAAATGAAAATCACACATTTTCCTAATTTGAATTTGGAATTATGTTCTTTAAAATTTAAACTTTCAATGATACCAAAACCAGCCAGATACAAATAGTATAGCCAAAGAGATTTTATTACAAGTTTATACATACTATAATGCGAAAAGACTTTTTCCCCAACCTAATGTAAGGTTTCTATCAACTTTTGAGTCGTTTCCGGTATACAAGAAAGTCAAGGGGAGATCACTCCCGATTTTTTATTTTTGGATAATCTTTTTGTTGTTTAGTTTATTACTTTCTTGACAATGTTGTAATTTGTATATACCTGCAAAGACAATATATCTTTTATCCAAAATATTTGGACATATTTATCTTGTGAATGTATAGCTATTGATATTTTTGATGGTAATAAAATTTATTATTAATATAAATATGGGTCAAATATGCTAGACCTGCCGGCCTATTCGCTAACTTTTTGACAGATGAAGCTGGTAGCCAACGAGTTATTTACTGATTCACTACTACTTTACTATAATGCTATTATGATACTTGTCGTGTAAAACAGAAATGGATATGTAATTTTCTCGGTGGTTGATTGTCAAAATTATTAGGGCGGCTGTACAGTCAAGAGCATCAATAATGATAGTTCATCGTATCTTTTGCCTAAACATGAAATGTGGGTACATACGTGACTGTACCAGGTTAACCACTTGTCAAGAGTAAGATGATATACTGTACCCTGGAGAGTGGGCCGGGATCCCCGCCAGCTTCCACGAGCAGCACGTCCAGCCCAGCGAGCGCCAGCCGCGCGGCGACCGCCGAGCCTGCAGCGCCCGCGCCCACCACGATGTAGTCGAACGTGCGCCCGTCTGGACATTCAACGTACATCATTTACACATTCAACGTCTGGACACATTCAACGTACTATTACGAGACTCAAACTGAAAGTTCTTAGAAAATCAAAAACTGAACAAACTAGCAAGTTTTTAGTTTTATTATATCTTATCAAAATGATGTCCATTCATTTCAATACTTCGCTGCCTCTGATGGTTCACTGCACTTACTCAAAATTATTGACAAAGAGTTCCATTTTCACAAAAAGAAGCTTATATTTTTTACAAGAAGCTATAGTTATCAAAACTTTCATTGTTTTGCCT
Organism: Elophila nymphaeata; assembly: GCA_955850985.1. Lineage (NCBI taxonomy): Eukaryota > Metazoa > Arthropoda > Insecta > Lepidoptera > Crambidae > Elophila > Elophila nymphaeata. The sequence goes on along the minus strand of OY039078.1, from coordinate 25,074,080 downwards.
TTTTATGTAATAAACTGTTGTTTTTTTTATAAAAAGCTGTAGAATAAACTCCATCCCACCTAATCGTAAGCAGATAAAATATAGATTCTGAATGCAAAAGGTCGCATCTCTTTTGAATAACCGCGGATTATAAGTAGTAGGGAACACGTGTGCTGGCAAAAGAGAGAAATTTCCATTTCTTGATTGTGCTATATGGAATTGAATTGAATAAAGTTGGTGGCTACAGATTGTCGATGTCAAAACAAGTGATCATGAACTGAGGACAGTGACCTCGTGATCAAAACGTGGCACAACTCATGAACATCACAAATATATGGGTACCAGAAGCGTCCTGAAGAACATGTTTAGTAAAATTTTCGCGAGGTTTTGATGAATTCCACGACGGGGCGCGCACTCTCCGATTAATTCGAACACAAACTCCGTCCATCTATCATCCGTCGGCGGCATCAGAAACAATCACAACTGGGAATAATAGGAAGCCAAAATTTTCTCCGTAGACGTCAATAATTGATAAGTTATCCGCAAAAGATAAGATAAACAATATTGGTTTTGGAAGCAATGAAATATGAGTCTACGGTATCTAATCTTTTAGTGAAAAAGCTTTCAATAACTTCAGTAATGCGCATGCAGATCTTATTTATAACATTTTAAATTTTGACTTTATATATGCAAAAACAACAAAAAATCTGCTGAAAGTTCAAAGTACATAATTATCATAAACTTTCTTGGCTTGCGTGAAATAAAGTTCAAAATTGATTGGCAAAATTCGCTTTATCGTAACTTTCCGTACCATTTACTGCACTACGTAAGTTCCATCAGATATATCCCTTACCGAAGAGGAAAGTGTCTAGCGGCAAAGAGTACCCGCGGTCGGAGCCGCCGCCCCAGCCGTCGTCCTGGGCGGAGCCTGCGCAGGCGCACCACACCAGCGCCAGGGTGCTGCACAACCTGGATACAAATAAAACATTCTAAACAACGAATATTATGTCGAACTCATACCCATGTAATACCTACTCTTGAATAAAATATCTGGGGTCATCTCATTACCTCAATCTTCGCTTAATTTAAAATGGTACGGATCGACTCGTGGGATACAAAAAGTTCGGCGGCTATCTCTCTCAATGTTGAATGAGGATTCAGTCACCATTTCCCACACTTTTGGGATGTTAACTTCTGTTGCGGACGAGAGCGAGGCAAATCTTCCATCACATCTCGACCGCTTTAGAACGCTTTGTAGCACTCATAATCACGTGTTTTTGATAAAGTCCATTCACCTTCTGTAAGTTTTCAGTAACTTCGAACACGAAATTCCATTGGCGATGCAAAATTTCAAACTAACTTTTTGTTCGATGTTTTTGTCCATTATGAAATTCGCAATACACACTAAATATAACTAAAACAGCATAATATAAATAACAGATGCAACTCAAACTCACAGGTGCCAATCTAACAAGGTTGGAATTTGGAACCATAAACAAATAATCCATCCCCAATAGCTTTATTTCTGTTTTGTTACAGGTCGCTTTAATATTCGGCATACATAGAGCTTGTCGTAGTAACGAGCTTATAATATTAATCTTAACTGGACGTCGAATATTTGTAAAAAAATTGCGTTCGGATCTTAGAAGTGCAAATTTAGAAGATTTGATGAAACAATTTACCGTAACAACATAAGCATAGTTCAATTCCCGCCTGGGGCAGGTCGACTTTTTAATGTATCTTCTAGTTTTAAAATATTTACGCGTTTGTAAAACGCCAAAATTATCTCATAATATAAGGTAGTTTCATCTTAACTGGACGTCAAATATTTGCAAAAATATTTCGTTCGATTCTTACAAGTACAAATTTCGAAGATTTGATGAATCAATGTCTACCATAAAAACATAAGCATCAATCACTGACAAATTTTCTACAGCGAAAGCAGTGTCCCGGTGTTACAGTGTTAAATTGGTAAAAGATGATGTCATTTTATGCCAGAAAATCTCCATCGTTTCAAATCACCCCTGATCAGTGGCCGTGACGTGATGTGTTCCAAATTTAAAGAGATTCTTTAAAGATGCTCACTCTAATCTAAGAAAAACACAATTTTTATGAGTATTTTGATCAATAATTATTTTAGAAATACCGGTTTTTAGTTTTTTTGTATTCGAATTTAAAAGTAGACTACTTTTAATTACCCGTGGGTAAAAAGAATAAATTGCTACTCGGGCTATTAGCCTAACTTCGTCCTCCTATGGGAATAGATTACATTCCACCCTTGTCAAGTAATGTACTATTTCTATTAATGGATTTGTTGATATTTAAACAAAGCATGTTAGGTGGTATTGCACAATATTATTGAAAGTCTAGGGTTAATATTGAAGATCATTTGGGTTCAAAGTATATTTAAATCTTACTGTACAATATTATTGTAGGTCTAAGGGACTCCTTAGGTCGGTACAATTTAGAATATGGTCCCCTCCCCTATGACTATTTGATCCCCCAATAGGTAGTGTATCCAACGCTGTTGAACCATTGACGAGTGTACATATAAATGTATAATGTATATTGTCTCAAATGTTGTAAAAGAAAATAAGTACTATATATTTTTGTAACGTCAGGTTATTCGCATTCTTCTCTCAACTAGTCCGCCATATTAAACTTAAAATGACGTTACTTAGCTACCCACCATTGTATCTCATGTAAACTAACCATGTACGCAAAAATACATCGCAATCGGTTGAGGATAAAGAACTGCTTTAAGATTCAGTTGCAAGATTTTACTCGAACACATATACAAACCAACACTGAAAGTTAAATAATAGCTGGAAATAACATAACGACATTTGCCATAAAATAACATCTTATGTGTTCAGCTGTCAGCAGGCATCTTAATTGTTTTTATTAATATTAGTAATTTAGTTCGATTGACGTATATAGGTGTTGAACGTGATCTACAACTCAAATATTTAAATAACGTATAAGAAGTGTATAAGTAATAATTTATTAGAAAGAATGTGTGACTTCCACAAACTGAATTTCCTCAGATAAACTATACCTACGTCGTAGAAACGAAGAAAAACAATAATATAACATGTGTCCGGGGAAGTAGTAACCAAACCGTAGCACGATGCAGAGACAAGCGCTCACCTGCATTTACATAATTAAGGTGCAAAAAGTTTATGTTCTAGAGTACTCTTATACGGTGAGATTTACTAGGGACACGAAAGAATACCTACACTATTGATCCTATTTCATCAATAGTGTAGGTATTCTTTCGTTACATACGATCAAAATCATTATTAATCGCTTTATGCAAAAATGTTTGATCTCGGAGCAGTCCCCTTGAGATTAGTGAAAGCAGAGAACGTTTATCTTAGAAACATTTATTTATCTAAATGTTTTTAAAATTTACAGAAAGGATGAACTTCCTTTGAATTCATAGACTTTGAATCCTTTCAACTTGATCGTTATTTTTATCACTTCTACTGATAGTTGATCTTGTTAGCGACCGAACGAAACCAAATTGTTGCTTATCTGTGTCAAGGTGTAGAGGTATGTATGTTCCGCGATTACTCCGTCAATTATGAATCGATTTTGATAATTCTTTTTTCAAAGAATTATCAAAATCGGTCAAAAGGTTCATTTCAAAGGTCATACTTCAAAGGTGAAAATTATACCGAAATTGATTCAGTACTTTTTTCTTGAAATGATAATTTCATAGGGGATTACTTTATAAAGACAATTTTTTTGAACTAGCTATTACCTATTATGCAATAGTGAAATTTTGGTTAGTAGGTCCAATAGTCAACACAAAAACTATGACAAATTAATATTTTATGAACTTAAGTTGAATGACTAGGTTCTCTTCAAGTTTTAATGTTACATAGTTCATTAAAACTATACCATTCATGAATGTAGGCATTTGTAATGAGCTATAGGGCTGAGACGTTATATTATTTATTAACCGACTTCAAAAAAGATGAAGTTCTCTATTTGACTGTTTTTTGTGTGTTTATTACCTGGTTACTCGGTCAATTATGAGTATTATAACTCGATTTTAATGATTCTTTTTTTAGGTACGTCAAGATCAGAGGTGGCCCGTATAAATTGTATCAATATAAATTCGACCCTTTTTGAACAAATCATTAATAACAAAAAAAAGGTTTAGTTAATGTTTCCGTTAAGTTTTAATGAGCGCTTAGTAGGCCTATCTATTTTCAATAAAATATACTTAATTTTCACAAAAAGTAATAAAATAAAATATTTTTAGCAAAAAAATACGAAAACCGACTTCAAGACGTACAAATTTAAACTAAAAAGTAAGAAATAAATAATATTTTTATTAAGTAGTTGAAAAGAACGTCATAGAAAACCAAGGAAAGTATTGATACACATACACATTTATAATTCTTTATATAATTCATACTCCGATATATTTGGAGTCGGTGCCAGCCTAAGCAAAATAAACTTACCTAATCGAACTTGATAACTTGATTAACTATACATAATAAAGATGAGAAATAATCCGCCGCTTCGTGAAGTTCGAAAATTTGTTGCAAAGGCTACACTATCGTCCTTGGCTAGCTGGCACCGGCTCCAAATATATATGAGTATGAATTATATAAAGAATTATAAATGTGTATCAATACTTTCCTTGGTTTTCTAGTACGTTCTTTTCAACTAATTAATAAAGATATTATTTATTTCTTACTTTTTAGTTTAAATTTGTACGTCTTGAAGTCGGTTTTCGTATTTTTTTGCTAAAAATATTTTATTAAAGGCAAAGGTTAAAATTATTTTTATTTCGGCAAGGGAGAGTGAATATTTTAACAGAATATACGCGTGGATATTAGATAAACAAGTCTATTGGAAGTAAAATCATTGGTACCTATTAAGTTGTGAAATATAAATGTCTCAAACTATCAACATACCAAATTTCATCAAAATCAGTACATTGGTTTGGGCGTGAATACATAACAGATAGGCAGTTATTTTCGCATTAATAATACTTATTAGATGGGGATAGTAAGAAATTAATAGCTTATTTATCATTGTCACATTACACGGCCGACCAATTACAATCACCGTGACACAGGAATTATACAGAGTGTCTGGTAATTAGTGGCGGACCCGTTAAGGGGAGATAGAAGAGGACGAGAGAAGAGAGAGAGGATGATAGTTCATCCCATAGTGAAATCGACTAGTATTGTCCTCTTCTATCTCCCCTTAACTGGTCCGCCACTAATTACCAGACACTCTGTATAATTCCCGTGTCACGATGTTTGTCCAGGATGAACTCCGCAATGTTGATTTATTGTGTTTTTTTTTTCAACTTGAAAGATAGGATAGTTTTTGTCTTGATAAATCCTCATTTTTTTACTGCAAAAGTGCATACAGTAGTATGAAATTATGGACAGCAACGCGTGGCCGGGACAGCTAGTAATCATATAAAAAGTTACCCGGACTGCACAGATAATTTTGAGTGTAACACCGGTCCTGGTTGCTGCTTTTTCCGTTACATTATTTACTAAAGGATTGTTGCGAAGAGGCACTGCATGGCCCATGTATATGAACTCGTTCCGGGGCGACCGTATCTTTTCATAATCTATATAAATAAAAATCAATGTTTGAATGTTTATCCTCTATATAAAGTATAGAGTTGTAATTAAAATCTGATCAATGGTTTCAGAAAGCATAGAGGATAAACATTCAAACATTTATTTTTATTTATATAGATTATAAAAAGGTACGGCCGCCCGGGAACGAGTTATGAAACTTTCGTAGGGTGTTCTGGGGACGACGCAAGGATTCATGGCCCAAAAAAATCTGTATTTTTTTACGTGGCATTGCAACGCATGTCGGGTGCAGCTAGTAAAATATACCCGATAACAGGGACATTGACAATGAAAAAAAACCTTCACGAACCTTCAAGGTGATTTTTTGATGCAACTCGAAAAAAAAAATATTTCAAAACGAAACTACTGTACTGAAATGAAGGTGTTTTTTATTGTAAATGCCTTTAAAAACAGTTGTCTCAACAATACGTGCCTTGTAAGGACAAGCAAACAAATAGTCTCATTATCAACATACCAACGAAGATAAGGGCCGTTTTCCACCGCAGTGGAGACGAGAATAGACAAGAAATAATAGAATTTAGATATTTACGCATCTAGTCATTATGTCAGAAAAATGTACAATATGTTAATAGAAAGAAAAAAGTATGAACAAATGGTGATGAGGCGAAACTCGAAGTTTCGTACTCCGATCGAATACTCTTCCAACTGCTAAGATCATTACTTCGTTTTCTTGTTTGTAATTTTTTAAACAAATACCAATTTTCGGACAGCCTTTATTAAAAACTAATCCATCTTCGTGTTATCATAATAAATCGCCGTAGTGATTTTTATCGTGTAACAATTGTATAAAACGATATGAAATAGAAGCTTATATAAGTACTCTGGCTGGGTGTTTGACGAGGCCTAAGGTGGTACACGCTCGCCTAGAAGATGCTTGTTCACTCTGGCTTCAAAGATGTCCAGATTATACTGATCCGAGAAAACAGACTTCAGCAAAGAGTTCCACTCCTTAGCTGTTCGCATTTACTTTAAAAAGGAAAGCAAATGCTTATTCCAAATGGAAGGAATATCAACAACATAATGGTGACAAGCCCTCGCACGCCTGGTTGTGGAAAGGGGCAGGGGGGATCAAATTATGTAAAACTTCCACACACTTCCCGAAATGTAACCAATAAAATACCGAGAAGTAAGCCACACGTCTACGGTGGTCAAGGCTCTGGAGATTAGCCTCAACGAGTGCATTGCCGATGAGTCTCTTCGCACGGCGGTGTTCCACTGAGTCAAGTGCATGTAACTGATGTTGAGCGGATCCGTCATAAATCGAGACAACAGTAGTCCAAGCAGGAGCGAACTTTTTTTGTTTTTAGGCAGTGATTGTAGCATTGTATACGGACGGCGACATTTCGGAAAATCGGAATCAGATGGGATCCGTTTCGCCGAAAGGAGACAAGCCTGTATTTTGGACGGATTGAATCCAACCAAGTTGACTTACCACACAGGGAAACAGCTTCCTTGGTTGCATTCACTCCCTCCACCTACGCCTCCCTCGATAATCGGATATCTGCATCAGACAAATACCTCTCCGGGAATGCGCTGTCGTCTTCATTCCGTCGTGCGTACCCAAATATACCGGGAGCTGAGAGCAGATCGTTGATCAAGAAACGAAGAATTGATGCTTAAATCCCAAAAATAAAATATAAACTTTTACAAAGAAACAAAAAACAATACGTTAGAAGATGGCTATTCTGATAACTGCACTGAAATAAAACCAGGTGTTTTTTATTATAAAAACTTATTTATCTCCACAATGCGTGCCTTATAGGGACAAGCAAACAAATGTTTCGCATTATCTTTAATAGCGAGGAAAATACTGCTATGAATGGCACGAAGACGTCAAGGACGAGGCATACCTATAACTGAACTGCCACAACACTGAAGACATAGAACATTACAAGTACTGAAGACCTTCCTTGTTATATTAGGGGTTTCCATTTTAGTTCTCCATACAAAGGTTAGAAAACAAAACCTAACCTCGTGTCATAATCTTCGCTGTATGGTACACAATAAATTCTAATTACTCATAAAGTGTAACTATTTCAGAATTTTATAGATAGAGTAGCGTAAAATACCCGGACTGCTAAGACGATTTTGAGTGAAACATCTGTCCTGGGTCGTTGGCTTTAGTTGGTGTGTTTACTGAAGGATCTACACAAAAGAGGCACCAAACCCAAAATTATATTAAATACGTTGAAACTAAAAAACGACATAAAAAATTTTTTGGTGCATAAGTTTGTCGCTCAACATTTTGACATTTTTGTAAAATCATTTTTGCTACTTCAATAAGATGGACTATGTTCCCCAGGACTGGGACATCAATTCGATCGGCTACACCACGGAACAGAAGTGCATTATTATAAATAACGGTGATTAGTTCTGATAAAGTGGTGACATAGCGTCATTTCATTTATTAGTTGCAAGTCAGAGGTAAACAAAAGGTGTTATATAATATAGGACCAGTACAAGCGACGCCCTGCTAGGGCACAGCAAACATTAAGATCTTAGCACACTTATCAGCTCGGAAAGGAAACGCTTTTTTTACTATGCACGTAAGTAAAAAGAGGCGATACGGTTCCGAGCTACCTTTAGTCCTCATCGCTTCTCCCGTCCTTTCCCGCCAGGTGCCTTTTATCCAGAAAAAATCAACTTTTTGAGAAATTCTACGTGGAGCGCACTGGAAGTTTCCGGAATGAATAAGAAAAAAAAAACTATTAAAGGTCAAAAATTTATTTATTGTTTCTCAAAATATTCTCCCTTTGCGTAAATGCACTTTTTTATTCGATTAAACCAATTTTGAAAACTTTTGTGCCACTCCTCCGTGGTGACCTCAGAAACGTTTTTTTTTCATACTCTTCGACAGCCTCTTCTCGTTGACCGCGTAATTGGTTCTTAATTTTTGGAAACAGAAAAAAGTCACAAGGCTGGCACCTTGTCGGGACTGTATGCAGGATAGCTCATAAATTCTACATTTTTCACCTTCAAAAATTCGTTTGTCTGTCTGGCCGTGTGGGAACTGGCACTGTCGTGGTGCAAGATGATACGGCGTTTACGGTTATTTTTACGGAGTTCGTCAATAATTTCCGGCAAACAAATGGTCGTGTACCAGTCATTATTCACGGTACGACGATTCTCTAAAGCGACAGTAGGGAAGTGTCAGTTTTATTAAAATCATCCGCTTAGATGCACTTTTCACGCGCGCCGCTTTGGTTGGTTTCGGCTCATCTTGAACCATACGCTCGATTGCTGCTTTGTTTTGGGATCGCAGTATTAAATCCATGTTTTGACACCTGTTACTATGACTCCACCAAATTTGACGCCCCTTCGTTGAGTCTGGTAAGCATGGCACTGCACCAAGTGACGCGGTCCGTTTTTTGAGCCTCGGTCAAATTGTATGGGATTCACCGCGAGAACAGCTTTCTCACACCCAAATGTTTGTGTAGGATTGATTGTATTTGACTCATGCCTATGTATAGGGAAGCGCGAATCTCGTGGTAGGTCACATGCCTCTCAGTTTCAACCATACGGCGCACAGCATCGATGTTTTTGTTGTTCACAGCGGTGGACGGGCGACCATCGCGAGATTCGTCACTGAGATTGACACGACCGTGCTTGAATTCTGCAAACCAGCTATAAATAGTCGTCCTACATGGTGTTTCATCGCCAAAAGCAGATTGAAGTCGAGCGATGCTCTGTTGAGCTGTCAAATTACACTTAAAATTGTAGAAAATCATACTACGATAATTTTCCCGAGTTTAATCCATGTTAATATAGACACGCAATTTTTAAAACGGCGCCACTATGTGAAAAGAATTGACAGTCAGATGAAACAAACTGCATTGTACAGCTAAAGAGTTCCATTTTTAAATGTTGTAATTACTTTTTTTTATTGTTTATGTAAGTGGCCAGTTCCGGAAACTTTATGTGTGACCCTCAGACCAATGATTTTATAGACGGAGTCATAACACGTTGCCGCTCTTCATAGGTGTATATGTCAAATATCTTATATCTCTGTCTGTCTTATGTCACACTAATTATAACAACCAGCTTAATGCCAATGTTATACATTGTAAAAATTTAATATTTAGAAGTATAATTTTGTATGTGTTTTAAAAGAAATAAAGGGAATAATAATATATTTCCACGTGAATATAGGTTTGACATCGACGCTCTATCGGTGATCGTGATGAAACGTGTCATGTCGTGACAGCCTAGGAAATCAAAACATTGCGTTATTGTGCAATATTATTTTATTTTACCAAGCAAGCTCAGTTTAGAAGTTTATTTAAAATGAAAAATATAAATATTGTCTTGTGCAACTGTTTATTGTTTGTCAAGAACAACGAGTGAAAGTCCCGGAATTATCATTTCATAGGTAAGTTATTGACAATATTATTTTATGCTTTACGATGATTTTTATTTCATAAAAACAGCAAACCATTTAATTTTACTTCTTGCAAGACGTTTTAACCTTTAAATAAACATAATTCAAAGACTTTGTTTTTGATATAATGGGGTCATCCATAAATTACGTCACACGTTAAAGGGGGGAGGGTATCACCAGAATGTGCAGAATGTGACATTGTGTGACACGGGGCACGGGGTCAAAAGCTTTGTGACGTTACATGTTAAAATTTAAAGTACTAAAACTGGGTGAAGGCCGTAAGACATGATAACAGGGAACCGACAAAGTAGGTACTCAAGACTATGTTCCAAACATTTTGAAAAAAACATGCTATATTGACGGTTTATTGATAAAAAAAAATGAAAAAAGATGCAGTGCCAACCATTTTTGAAGGATACCCAGTTTACTATCAATCGGTAAGATATCGAATAGAAATAAGTGGAAACCAATCACTTTATCGTAATTATCTTGAACGATTTTCATTCCCCATATTCGCAAATGATTTTATACAATATTTAATAACTCTTAGAATAGTCCTCGAAAAGTCATTATCTAGAAACTCAGTCCATCGTTATTTATTTTCATAATTTATGTGTTTTATCGAAATAATCTTAGATCAATGTTTTGCTTCCTTTTTTCGTTTCCACTTTTCAGTTTCAGTTTACTAAATAGTTAAATCATTAATTTTTACTTCATGAAACTCTGTGTACAACTATACATACATCGAAAATACGATTTTCAAGTGACTAATTAAGGACCTACTTTTGTTTCCTTGTAAATAAAACCTATTAATGGGTTACTTTAGCTTAGATTTTTGTCCGCTCATAGGCAGCGGTGAAACCGAAGCTAACGGAGATTACTTGTTAGCTTGCTGTATTCTTGCTTACTTGTATACTTACGCTTGTATGCTGTATGCATGCTTGCATTGCATGTATAAGCTTAACCTTTATGTTTGCTTGTATGTAACCGAATACATTATATAACCGAACTTTATAGACTTATCAAATAACCGAACTTTATAGACTTATCAAAGACCGATGACATTACAATAATTCGACAAGAATATCCCATTATCCTGATTAGAGTCGCCAGCCCGCCTAGCATGACCACCGAAACACGATATGATATAGCCATTTATCGCTTTGAACTGTCAAAAATCGTTGGATGTAACCGCCAACTTGAAATTTTATCGAAACTGTGAACATTTATAAATCTTATACATGTTCGCAGTATCGATAAAATTTCAAGATTACGGTTATATCCAATGATTTTTGACAATTCAAAGCGATAAATGGCTATATCATATCGTGTTTCGGTGGTCATGCTAGGCGGGCAGGACTGATAAATTAAACGTTTGAAATGTTAGTTCAGTTATACGTCACTGGATGGTGTTGTCATTGTTAAGTTGGCGGTGTTAAGAGTTGTTTTTTAATAATATAAGTAGGTACATTCATCGGCGGTTATAATTCGCACTAAAAAGTAGAAAATAAAATAATAGTCTAAAAAAACAAAAAAAAAACACGCTTTTGTGTTATCGAATATTTTTAAGAACTAATTTTATAATTCTCTAAATAGATACTAATTATACTTTTCGTTCATCATTTAGTTTAAGTATATACTAAAAAGGTATTTTTAACTTTTTAGTCCGATTTAACATAAAAGCGGGTTTATTTTTTTGTTTTTTTTTATATTATTTTTAATTTATTTCCTATACATTATTATAAAACATACATAATACATAACCCGCACATTGAAGGTTTATCTGTGTATGAGGAGTCACTAACATAAACTCAGATTTTATTATAGGTACTATTATAGCAGTTGCACGACCAAGCCAATAATTTTCCAAAAAGAATTTCTAAGTAATAGTATTTGTTTACCTACATGTTCTGTATGTGTATGTAATATTGTCAGAATTGCACAGTTTTTATAAATATGTAAATCTTTACCAGCTTCTAAGCGGATGTCCTACGTAGTCTCGAAAGCCGTTGTTGCGACAAACGCTGTTGCGAATTTTGTTTCCACTGCCTCATAGCTTCGAAAGCTTATAGACTCGAATGATGTAGTCGCGAACGACGCTGTTTCGAAAAACATTTGCGCATTTTATCATAAAGGCAATGTCTACTCACAATCATGCTCCTGAACCAGGTACGTAGATTTTACTTTTTCGTATAATCCTGCGTATATGTAACCTGCTTGAGATAGTAAATGCGGCGTCAGTTCAAAATAAATCATCAAAAAAAGACGTTTAATCAAAGAACATAATAAGAATATATCACATTTGAATTTAGACCTTATTTATATATATTTTTTTATATATATTTTTAACCTACTGCTTCTTTTTAACCGACTTCAAAATAAAAACAGAGGTACGTGGTATAAATCCCGTTTTCTCACATTTAATTGATAGTGACCACGTAAGTTTAAAACAATACATTAAAAAAAATAGGTTTTCAAGTCGACCTGTTTGTATGTAATGTTGTAAGAATTGCACAACGTAGTTTGTTCAATTACTACATGAATGTTTTTATACACATTATAACTAATAAACCGAAATCCCAAGCATTCGGGACTATGAGGCAGTGCAAACGTTTTTCGAAACAGCGTCGTTCGCGACTACATCATTCGAGTCTATAAGCTTTCGAAGCAATGAGGCAGTGGAAACAAAATTCGCAACAGCGTTTGTCGCAACAACGGCTTTCGATACTACGTACGACACCCCTTCTAAACAACGGGTGCTAAATTTTCTGAGTGTACTGTATGTATGTGTGTATATCTGTATGTCTGTCCACGCATATCTCAAAAACTATAAGTCGACTTTCAAAACCTATTTTTTTTTGTTAGACTAGGTTTAGTCCAACTTAGGGATCTGTGCAAGTTGCGTCAAAATCAGTCACTAAGAAAACGAGTCATTGGATAAACAGCGTAATTCTTAAAAAAAAACTTGTAATTATGCATTTATAATTATGTTGACTTTGCAGGTATATTGACATTTTTTCAGTTTTGAAGTCGGTTTAATTTTTCTTAATTATTTTACGTTATTCTTGTTTCTTGACTAAAATTGGCTTGTATAAAATTGTGAATGTGCGATGGTGAATACCGGTGTGCGGACAAACCAGAATTGATTTAAGTTACCCCGTTTAATGTAATAAACATCTTTGTCAATATTTTGTTTAAGTTTATAAATAAATAAAAATACAGAAATAATTTTTTAGTTCTATTTGGTATTTTGTGTTTTATTTGCTCTTGACAGCATAAACAAATTAGAATAGCAAAATATATACTTATCGATACTCAGATGATTATAAAGATACATTAGTCTCATCCCTAGTCACGCACTTTAATGCATATCGACAAATGTCAAATAACAAAAAACGGCACGCTTCAAAATGCAAATGATGCGTCTATAGAATCATTGGTCTGAGACCTATGTACTAACTTGTGACCTATGACCTATGTACTAACTTTTCGATGGTTGATTGAATATCCTCTCCTCCTTCAGCTTATCAACCAGTTTAAGTAGGTATATAGTGGTAATAAGTGTCTCATATTAAAAAATACGGGATTGCCCACAACACGCGGAAATGTCAATAAAACTTTTGTGGAAAAAAATACTACTAAAATACTACATTAACCAGTACATAGAGAAAAAAAATTAAATTTGTTCTATTTTTTTCTCGTATTTTTTTCTCGTCTTCCTTAGAATAAATCCATAGGTCTATAATACAATGACAAATCCATTTCAACCTTTATCCATCCAATTCGTCCTGAACTGGAGATTGTCAATAAATTGACGATAAAGTGTGACTTGACTTTCAGTGACACCGCAGGTAGATCTTTATGAACGGACTATATAAAAGTCCCCGGACCAAAAGAGAACAACAAAATAAATAAAAATCTAATTGAAATTTATACTAAATTAAATAAAAAAAAAAAAACTAAAAACACGGAAAACCCAGGAAAACCCTGTCCTGGATTAGTGCTGAGACTTTGACGTTTTCTATTTAATTTGGTATAAATTTCTATCATATCTAAGCATTTCAAATAAAAATTAGAAAACCAAATCTGTTTCAAATGAAACTCTTTTAAAACTATTTTATCAACGCCGAACTTCGTGCTTCCCTGTAGGCAGTGGTTGTGACTCAGGAATTCATAAAACATTTTCTTTAAAAAAATCAGTTTTGTAGAATTAATTTTAAAACATAGAAAATTGATGCGTATTCCCTGCACAATACGAGAGAGATTTTAATAAAATTTTGGTGGTAGCTGGCTAACAACCTCCATCTTATTTAATTTGCCGGACTCTACCGCTACAAGATCGTGTCTCAACAATTGTGTGCGAGCGCAAAAATGATAAAATGTAGTTTTAAAAATAACTGATATTATTAAACTGACATACCTTAATGTATTTCCACCCATTGATACCTCTGCAGAGTGTCAACTAAACAAATCGACGCTAGATGAGCCTTTATGTACTATACACCTTATACACACAACCTTTTAAGCTGCTCTAGTTGACTCTAACCACTTCCGAATACATCTGCCACCTTGACGAAAATAATTAAACAATATGTACACAAAACAATGGCGGTTACGGCTATTAGGTATCTACTCGTATAAATTGTTCGTGAATTTCATTTTGTAATAAATTGACGGCGCTAAACTGTGGTATAGTCGAGCTGAAGAGAAATTTAGTACCAACAAAATTGTTACATAGTTTCCATAACGTACGATAAAAAACGTTAGCAATATTTTAATCAGTATAAAAATAAATTTATTAATAAGTACCTACCTGCATTATTGTACTTGTTACGTTTATGACGCGCTGTCTTGGCGTTTTCATATTTTTATTTCAATAAGGGCCTCATCACACTGGCGATTTGCGAGCGAGTTCAAAGCAAGACGTATTCACCGCGTGCTCACTGCGCACTTGCCTCGCTGGAACTCGTAGAGTGGGCCCTAATAAAACCCTAAATCAAACACTAATTAATTGCTTGAGAGCCCGGGATAAAATGAGATAATATGAGATGAATGAGAGGAGACAAAAGATAAGAATCTTATCTTTTTATCTCATCTCGCCTGGAAGACGTATCTCTTGATAGCTCTTCCTTCTGCCACAACTCACCTGGATACTCACGACAACTCTAACGCTTGAGGTACCGATTGACTAGAACTCCTCTAGAGGAAGTTCGCTATACAGGTCCACATAATCAGGTAAACATCATCTGCAGCCAATAGCTATGTAATACATAATGCCTATACGGTGGTATAATATTATTGACCATGATTGACACGATGTGTTACATTACAATACTTGTAGGTACAGTCAAACAGTACATCAGGTTTTTTGTTATTAAAAAGGTTAAGCAAATGACTCCATTCCACCTGATGGTAGCCAGAAGTGTAGTCCAAATGCGAAGATAGCTGGTGCGAGAGATAAACCGCGCTAGCACCCTCGCCTTGCTGACCTGCAAGGTGCTTCTAACCGCCTGTTTTGAATTACCCAGGATTGTAGGAAGGAGAGAACACGAACGTTATCACGAACTGTAAAATTTTCCTAATCTAATTTTCGCTTTTTAATTCATGCGTTTAGGGTTTAAAACCAATTGAAGAAATTTAACAGTTTTTCATTAAACTCTATTGTTTTTTAAAAACCGGTTCCAGCAAAGCCCTCGTCTACTTTTACTTCTTCTTCGAGTGGTTAACCTGGTACGGGTTAAATTGGTGTCAGAGTTTTACGAGTCGACATTTGTGACTTCTGACGTTACACGACAGCCATCTTTCGACATGCTCGAAAGTACTGCTAGGGCCATTTTAGAGTCACGCAGGTCGGGCTAGGCAAAGACTCCGTGGGCTAGGCTTACATACATTCGTGCCGCCCGCAACCCGATAGTTAACCTTTCTTGAAATTATTTAGACCAGTAATTTTATTCGAATTACCATCTCAGAGATGAACATAAAATGACATAGGTACTTTTTAACACAAAGAAAATCTATAAACCTGTACTTAGTGACCATTATCCGTGCATTTTTACATGATTGGTAAAAATGATATGATAGAATTTTATCATTTATTGATATGCTAGCTAGACAGCCATTTTATGTGGATCGTCTCAGGACGCCCGCCCTCGGGATAGAACCGCGACACCCCAGGGCGGGAAACCCTGATATAGGCTTATATACCTCCATAACATCACTCTACGACTAATAGGAGTTGAGCATCAATGAAAAATGTTGCAAAAACGGGAAATACACGCAGACGAAGTCGCGGGCACAGCTATTATTATATATAATGTGATAGTTACCTATTTTACGGTCATTTGAGGTTCTTCCTAGCAAAGTAGGGACATGCACAATACCGCGGTTACCGCGGGTAGAAATATAAAATAACTGGCCTGCACGCGAGCGCAAACTCGCGTAACTCTAAAAGAGCCCTATTTTGTTTACTATACATCAGCTGTGTAACCTTAACCTACCAGAGAAGCCAGTACCCACCTTATCTTTTATTACCTTCAATACTCCTATCATGTGGGATTAAGTAGGCATACGTTATATAATATTTTGTATTTGTTAGTACCTAAATTATTTTATTTGCGTGAATAAAACTATGTCGGATCTAGATATCACGCCTCAGACACCCATGATAAGTAGGTGTGGTACTTGTTAAAAATGTAGTTAGATACGTAGGTATCTAACTACATTTTTAACTCCAGACCTTTAAATCCGGCCCTGTAGGTAGCTATAGGGCCGGATTTAAAGGTCTGGAGGCCTCGGGGCAACAAACGAGTGGAGGCCCCTTAGCCCCAAATTATTTTCTAAATAAAATGAACAATTTTTTCAATCGAGTTTTCGGTTAAAAAATAGGCATACTTCTTTACGACCTTTAATCAACGAACAAAATAGAAAGATATTATTATTATTCATGTAATCATGTTTGTACAAAGTACCGTAGGTAAAGGTAAAACGCGAAATAAAATATGTAAGGAAAAGTTTTTTACTGGTGTTTACTAGTCTGAATTTGAATTTTTTTTTCCGAAGTCTCTATTGTGGGGCCCCTCTTTTGTGGAGGCCCTGGGCTGTAGCCCCGCTTGCCCTCCCCTAAATCCGGCCCTGCCTACCTACTATTGTACCATGGCCATGGTACAATAGTAAGTAGGTATCTAGTTATACCGGAAACCTATGTTATACCGGAAAGTACCTGGACTTAACATAGTTGCGGCCTCAACAAAAAACAAAGGTTAAACTTTAATTACTCTAAATTAAATTTAAAAAAACATACATCGTTGTTACTACCTACCTACTGAAATTTTGCCTATCATTATTTCGCATAGATTATAAAATCTTTATCAAGCTTTTTTATTTCTTTTACCTTTACGTAACTATTATGTAAAATTAAATTGTCCATAGAAATACAAAACTATTTAGGTAGAGGTAGGTACCTACGCATTCTTCTTCTTCTTTTAAATTAATGGCGATCGCGACACATAAAGATTACGCATTGCGCCAATATCAAGTGGTAGATTGAGTTTAAAATGGAGTCTCTCAACACGTGTTTTTGAAGAACTCGGGAGAAACTCTACGCATTCTATAATATAGGCCAAATAATGTCATGTAGGCGAAATTAAGTCATTGTACAGTAGGTACCTACATAATTATCTACCTACTTTTACAAAAGTTTTATGTTTGTTTATACACGATAGCTGACAATTCATTTGCATAAATTCTTAAAATTTTAAGTAGGTATTACCTATATATTTTAAATTAAAATGTTATAATTATAACAAAACATGCAATGTTTGCGAAATCATAATTTATGCAATATTTATTTTGCATTCATTATGTGTACGTAAGTAGGTACCTTACTTATTGTAACCGCGAAATAACTTAGCTACGACACACATGTCATTTCATTATTACTTATTTAGTTAAAAATTAAAAGTATTTTAAATAAAACATAAATAGGTACTACTTACTAGAGAGTAAGATGAAGTATTAGGTACTATTACCTCCATACTTCATCGCTACATATGTTATACAGAGTGTAAAAGACATGAACAGTAATATTTCAACAGTTGGTGCGCGATGAACTTTTAAACACATCATCCTATTCTGCAGATCGGGCTCGTCTCTTGGCTGTGGAGGAGTGGGTATCTGGGCTTTGGCTACAGGCTTTACCATCGGCTAATATAGGGATACTACTCGACCGCACTGCATTTCGGATTGCAATATGCTTGCGCCTAGGTATCGCCTGTAATGTCCGCCATCAATGCCACTGTGGTGTAATGGTACACTTCCTGTCTCATAGGACACAAGCAAAGTCATTTATCTGTAATATAGTAGTATATATGCTACATTAACATAATCACTTTTTTATATTTTATCTTCTTACAAACATAGTGTAATAAAATATGGCGTTAAGTCATAGATTTATAATTACTGAATGATTAAAGTATAACTGTGAAGAAGCGCCTAATAAACTAGAACAGCAATCATTTTTAAGCTTCTTGTTAATATTGCGTGTAGGAGTTCATTTTAAATATTAGGTACCTAGGTATATTCGTATTTTGCGAGTTTGCTGGTTTACAGTTATGAATCTACTTTCAATAACAGAATCCTACTTGGCTTAATACCTACCTATTATAAACGTGAAAGTTTGTATGGATGGATGTGTGTTTCTTACTCTTTCATGCAAAATCTACTAAACAGTACCCTTAATGTAAGTTTTTTAGTATGCAAAGCGCACCGATTCTAGTTGCGTTAAGAGCTCAATTTGTATGGGAAACATGATTTGCGCTTCTCTCCGCTAGGGGCGCTGTTCGCGTTTCCTATACAAATCTCTCTTAACGCAACTAAAGTAGTTGCGTTTTTTTATACTAAAAAACTTACACTACGGGTAGGTACAGATTTTAATTAAAGATACTTTACAACAATACTCATACATCGGAACAACAAACTAGTTAAAATTGGAAGCCATACTATACTACCAATAAATAAGTACTTAAAGACAACTTTTTTGACCCAAGTAACCTCTGAATGTTTCTTACCTGTCTCTTTCGTACAAGTAAATTATGATGACGTACGTATGACGTAGTAGATGGTCACGTGACACGTGCTCTAGTGGTCAGAAAGAGACAGTTTCAAAGTATTTTTTTTTTGTCTTCACTTTTCCAGTTTTGCATCGGAATAACATATGGCTATAATTTATTATAGGTACTAAACCTGCACAGATGAAGTCGTGGGCAGAAGCTAGTATTTACTAGTATCACAGTATCTGTCTATCTGCTGTAGCAAAGATAGAATGCAATCAAGTAATTTATAGGTTTCTTGAATGCAATATTCCCTTTTCAATTCTATAAATTTATCGTAGTCAACCAGCCATTCTGACGATGATTCTGACTTTACGGTCCGAACTATTTTACATATATGGAAAAAAATATTTTTCTCTTTTCAATTTTTAATTACGTGTCGGTTACGTTGAATAAATTCATCGTAATCTCACTGTCCTATGTCACGGTAATATTATCTATACCTATGTAATGTAGCTTAGTTTGAAGAGCATGCCTTTCTGCTGCTGCTCTTCCGAGTTCTTCTGGGTATAGAGGTAGGTATCAGCATTTTATGACAGGATTTTTTTATCGTTTTATATCATACAGTAGGTACATATCTGTGGGAGGTCGTGTGGCGAGAATTAAAGAAAAACTTGAAAAATAATCACTTTGTTTTATTTAATGCACGCACCGTTACAATCGTCGTAAGCACAAATCCGCCATCATTTTCTTGCATACGTCCCTCTTCCCCTCTCCTGTCATACCGTAGCTATCCCGTTCATTCCTCACGCTTTCACTCACACATTTAACGTTTCTTTCCCACATCCGGTCATCCTGACAATAAGACTGTCCTCAGTCTTACATCAATCTCTCTTACTTATACACTTTTTACATAAAATTTTACTTATTTACTACATCTTTAACTTAAGTTTAATAATACAATCTTAACACTTTTTTTCGCTACAACTTATAAATTCTTTACAGTTTAACACTATAACTATCATCCAACAGTAACTTGACTTTAATGTTAATTTTACTATTACAAGCAAATGAACCTTTAACTTTACAACATTTTACTTTTACATTTTAATAACACAAACATTTGAATTGAACTACAAGTTATATACCTACTTAGAAAAATTTAATAATCTTATCTATAGCAAACTAAAATTAACACTTAAATTGAATGACATCCACAATGCTCATTGGAATAACAACTATTAAACAAAATAATATTATCTACGAATTTAACAAAGTAGCTTTACTGACTAAAATAATTGTCTTTTTTAATTAGGTATCAGTCACAATACAGGCCACCTTTTCATAAAATCAGCTGCAGAATAAGTATGGTTTGGGCCCTCAGAGCTCACACTCACCTTTTCAACTTCATAGCGATCATTTCCCATGCAAGTCTTCACGCGATATGGTCCAAGAAACTTAGGCTTAAGCTTCATGCCTGTACCAAATTGTGTCCTCTTAATGGCTACTAAATCGCCTGTACTGTACTTAATACTTTCTTTTCTCTTCTGGTTATAATATTTCCTATTTTCCTCTTGTATTTGCAAAATTTGTTCTTTAGCTTTCTGACGTAACTTTTCTCTTTCCTCTGTATAAACATCTCTTCCCTCCTGCATAAGCAATTCATGTATTTTTATATCTTCTTTAATTCTCATTCTGCTACCAATCATGAGTTCAAATGGGGTGCAGTTGACACTACGCTGAAAGGTACTATTTAAAGCCCGTTGAACCCTACTCACATGACGATACCAAAGGTCTGCCTGTTCTATACACAATTTAGTAAGGACTGAAATTATAGTTCGATGAATCCGTTCGACCTGGCCATTCCCTCTTGGTATACCCGTGGTTATCTTAGCATGCTGGATCGATTCTTCCTTACAATATTGCTCAAACTCTAGACTTGTGAATGCGGTGCCTCGGTCACTAATGATCCTGCTTGGGTTGCCAAAGTGTTGTTGATGTATTTGAAGCTTCTCCAAAGTTTCTTTTGTTGTTGTGCTTTTGGTAGGAAAAATCCAAACAAATTTTGTGAATGCATCTACAATTGTGAGCAAATAATTATACTGTTTCTTTGTCTCTGTCATCGGCCCAACATGGTCAATGTGAATGGTATGTAGAGGTGAATTTTCCTTCTCAATAGGGTGTAGGAAACCCTCTTGCTTACCTTCTTTTTTCATTGCCAAAATACAAGGTATGCAAGTTACTATAAATTCTTCTATCTTTTTACTTAAATCTTTTATGTAATAATCCTTATTTATCAAATCCATTAACTTTCTTTTACCAAAGTGTCCGATATTATGTACTCTTCTTATTATTTCAATTTCCATTGCTGCCGGAATCACAAGTAATTTCTGATGTGTTTTATATAATAAACCATTTTCTGTGAAATAATCCGAATATTGTCTTTCCTTCAGAATATCAAGAATAGCTCTCAAACCTTCATCATTTTCTTGTGCTGTCTTTATTTGGTCATGGATGTGCCTGGTTACTACTCCTATATACTGGGGACTTCTACTAAGAGCGTCAACATGTCTCATCTTTGTTCCCGATCTGTGCTCCACAGTATAATTGTATTCTTGAAGAAGTAATGCCCAACGTGCTACTCGTGTAACCAAATCCTTTTTCCTTAACGTCATCTCAAAAGCTGCACAGTCAGTTATGATCTTGAAAGGTATTCCAAGCAAATACTTTCTAAATTTTTTCACACCTATTATAGCCAAAGCTTCTAATTCATAACTTGAATACTTTTTCTCACTCGGTGTTGTCTTTGTACTAGAATAATGAACTGGGTGCAACTCACCATCATCGGGGCTTCTTTGCATAAGTATAGCAGAGTAGGCATGCATGGATGCATCTGTGTGCAACTCGGTTGGTAACGATGGATGGTATATCCTCAAGACTGGGCCTTCACACAGCTTTTGTTTCAATATATTAAATGCTTCTCTTTCAACCTCAGTAAACTGGAATGCAAAATTCTTTTTAAGTAAGTTTGTTAATGGTGTAGCAATCGATGCATAATCCTTTATATATTTTCTGAAATAAGAGGTAAGACCAACAAAAGAATGCAATTGCTTTATCGTTTTGGGTTCTGGGAAATTCATAACTGCGGTAATCTTATCGGCAGTAGGTCTCACCGTTCCATTTTCTATAGTATGACCCAAATATTCTACTCTACGAGTCAAAAACTCACACTTTTTCCAATTGATCTCAAGTCCATACTCACCAGAAATTTTTAATACTTCTTTTAATCTATTCAAACCTTCTTTATAATCCGAGGACATTAACAGCAAGTCATCGATGAAAATTAATAAAAATCCTTTCTGAATTAAATCATTAAACACAATATTAATGTACCTAGTAAAATATTTTGGGCATATTGAAAGACTAAATGGGGCTTTCAAGAATTCATATTGCCCTGCATGTGTAACAAACGATGTATACTTAACAGATGACTCATTAACCTTCAAGTGAAAAAATGCGTTTTTTAAATCAATTTTGGGAAATACTTTAGCTTCTGATAATTTATCTATATGGTCTTCTATGATAGGCAAAGGAAATTCGTCCTTAACCATCTTCTTATTTATTTTACGATAGTCAACACAAATCCTTGTACTACCATCTTTTTTCTTGACAAGTACTAATGGGCTAGAATATTCAGAGAAACTAGGTCTGATAATATCGTTACTAAGCCACTCACCAATTTGTTTATCAACTTCCCTTTGTTCCACAATTGATAATCGCCTTGGTCGTTGAGCCACAGGTATGTCATCGGTAAGTATTATCCTCATCTCTATTGGTACCTCGCGCACTTTCATGGGAACATAATTATCAACCAACTCTTGAACTTGTTGTTTAATTGTAGGATCTGCAACAAAACAATTAGCCTCTCTACTACTAGTACAACACATGTTGTTTATCCATGAACTATCATTATTATGTGGCATTACTGTGACTGAACCCTTATTAATAATTATTACAGTATTACACAAAAATTCTTGTCCTAACAGTAAATCGTATGGAATCACATCGTTGGGAACAATATGAAAAACAGAACTATAACACTGTCCATCTAATTCGAAACTTGTTTGAAATCTTCCGAGTGAACATACTTTCTTATCGCCAAGTCCAGTCATGATCACGTTTTCCGTATCGAATGACGTAATACCGGTTTCGAAGAATAATTTTACGCTTATTAGGTTCATATCACTACCACTATCAATTAAACTAACTACATTTTTGCCGCACATTATCACACTTTTTATCGATCTATTTTTGTTTACGTTTTCACTGATAACATTTTTGACAGCCGTCATGACATCATTCGAAGATGGGTGACGAAAGCTGCGTTCCGATTGGTCGTTGCTGCTACCGGTGCTGCCCTCTACAATGGCGTCCGTCGCCGCCTTCACGCAGAACTGTTTGCCCGAGCTGCGAGCTGTTGCGCCGCCATGCTCGAACTGCTTTGCCGACCTTGCATCGCTGCCATAATGACGTTGTTCACGTTGTTGTGTATTGCGACACTGTGTACCTATGTGCCCAAATTCGTTACAACGGAAACATTTTAAGCCTTTTTCTTTATGCGGGCATGCTGTTGCTGCATGGTTTCTTTCTCCACAGCTAAAACATCGGACTTCTACACGACTCTGGCGTCTGTTGTCGCTGAACTTTACTGCATGGCTGTGATGACGTGTTGACCTTTGCTTAAATGTTTCATAGATTTTAAGTTTTTCCTTCAACTCCGTAAACGTTGTCAGTCCGTATAACATTATCTTATTTTGCTCGTGGTCAATAATGCCTTCCAAAATATACTGGATAGTAACATAATCGGCTAATTTCCCGCGTCTTCCTAGTGCTTTCATTTCCAACATATACTCGTAACAACTTTCATCTCGTCGTTTCTTTCTTTGAGACATGATTTCATGTATTTCCTTGGCATTGATGGCGTCAGGAAATTCTTTACATAATGCCGTCTTGAGGTCTTCGTAGCTTTTGAACGGTTTCTCAGAGCGGAGCCACGCTGCGGCCGTTGCTGTTAGCGAACGCCGTGCAATCAGCAGTATCTGAGCCGTGGTGAGGCAGAAAATCTCTGCGTTCTCTTCTATATTTTGACACCACTTTGCCGCCGTATAAGTAGCATCAGTACCGGAGAATTTGGGTATGGCCTCCTCCACAAACATCAGGTTATTTTGAGTGAGTTTACTTCCGCTGGCATCAGTCATGTTTTCGTTTACAGGGTCGTCTTCTTTCGTGGTGGTGGTGGTGCCGTGCACGTGGTCGTCGTATGTTACGTAGTCGAAAATCACCGTAATCAGTGCGTTTCGATGAAAATCCGTGCTGATGTCAACGTAACTCGCGCCGGTGAATATTCAATATCGTCGTTAGCGTCGTAGTCTTCGTAATTTTGAATATTTCAACGGAGCTTCGGTCACGCCGACAACGTGGTTCTTGCGCACACGTACTCCTATGGTTTTACCGGTTTTTTTCACTATCCCGGACGAGTCCCCCAAATTTGTGGGAGGTCGTGTGGCGAGAATTAAAGAAAAACTTGAAAAATAATCACTTTGTTTTATTTAATGCACGCACCGTTACAATCGTCGTAAGCACAAATCCGCCATCTTTTTCTTGCATACGTCCCTCTTCCCCTCTCCTGTCATACCGTAGCTATCCCGTTCATTCCTCACGCTTTCACTCACACATTTAACGTTTCGTTCCCACATATCTATCTAAGTTAATAAGTACCAAAGTAAAACAGCACTTAATGTAAGTTTTAATGTGAGGAGGTCGATGGCTCCGTGGTTGTGCGTTCTTAGTAACAATCACCAAAGTTAAGCAACCGAGTGCGCGGTCGGTACTCGGATGGGTGACCGAGATTTTTCTAATTGATTTTTCTTTGTGCTTCGGAAGGTACGTTAAACTGGTGGTCCCTGGTCCTGTCGAAAGAGCAGTCATTCCCTTACGCATCACTTACAAGCATACAACATTACCTACGCATTACCTACAAGGATACAACCTTACCTACGCATTACCTACAAGGATACAACCTTACCTACGCATTACCTACAAGGATACAACCTTACCTACGCATCACCTACAAGGATACAACCTTACCTACGCATCACCTACAAGGATACAACCTTACCTACGCATTACCTACAAGGATACAACCTTACCTACGCATCACCTACAAGGATACAACCTTACCTACGCATTACCTACAAGGATACAACCTTACCTACGCATCACCTACAAGGATACAACCCTGTAACGTGGTACTATAACATTGCCATGTTATAGTACCATCGTCATCTTAATTACTGGCTGTATTTATAAAAAACAACAATCAAATTCAAAATTATCATTCATCATGACATTTGGTTCATTTTTGACTCATTCCATTGCTGACCGTGTCCTAGAACACAATTATTACTAATTACTAACGTACCTAAGGGTCTCGCTCTGACCTCGGTTTGGCCTATATTTCATTAATACTTACATACATTATATCAAGGCACTAAAATTGTGAGTACCTTTGTTAAACCTTTTTATATTCTTGTATCAGTTTTAAGTGTTTTATTATTTAGTTTCTACAGTGTATTTTATATTATTTTCAGAGTGCCTTTTATATACCATTTTAACATATTCAATAAACGAAATAAATAGTGACGGAAAAAGTGTTTGATTGGTGGACCATACTGCCAGAGTTGGACCAGCTGCCCACGTACCTTGTAACGTGGTACTATAACATTGCCATGTTATAGTACCATCGTCATCTTAATTACTGGCTGTATTTATAAAAAACAACAATCAAATTCAAAATTATCATTCATCATGACATTTGGTTCATTTTTGACTCATTCCATTGCTGACCGTGTCCTAGAACACAATTATTACTAATTACTAACGTACCTAAGGGTCTCGCTCTGACCTCGGTTTGGCCTATATTTCATTAATACTTACATACATTATATCAAGGCACTAAAATTGTGAGTACCTTTGTTAAACCTTTTTATATTCTTGTATCAGTTTTAAGTGTTTTATTATTTAGTTTCTACAGTGTATTTTATATTATTTTCAGAGTGCCTTTTATATACCATTTTAACATATTCAATAAACGAAATAAATAGTGACGGAAAAAGTGTTTGATTGGTGGACCATACTGCCAGAGTTGGACCAGCTGCCCACGTACCTTGTAACGTGGTACTATAACATTGCCATGTTATAGTACCATCGTCATCTTAATTACTGGCTGTATTTATAAAAAACAACAATCAAATTCAAAATTATCATTCATCATGACATTTGGTTCATTTTTGACTCATTCCATTGCTGACCGTGTCCTAGAACACAATTATTACTAATTACTAACGTACCTAAGGGTCTCGCTCTGACCTCGGTTTGGCCTATATTTCATTAATACTTACATACATTATATCAAGGCACTAAAATTGTGAGTACCTTTGTTAAACCTTTTTATATTCTTGTATCAGTTTTAAGTGTTTTATTATTTAGTTTCTACAGTGTATTTTATATTATTTTCAGAGTGCCTTTTATATACCATTTGAAGCTGTTTAACTAACTCAATAAAATAAAATAGTGACGGAAACGTGTTTGATTAGTGGACCATACTGCCAGAGTTGGACCATAGGGCACGTACCGTTACAACCCTACCTACGCATTACCTACAAGGATACAACCTCACCTACGCATTACCTACAAGGATACAACCTTACCTACGCATTACCTACAAGGATACAACCTTACCTACGCATCACCTACAAGGATACAACCTTACCTACGCATCACCTACAAGGATACAACCTTACCTACGCATCACCTACAAGGATACAACCTTACCTACGCTTCACCTACAAGGATACAACCTACCTACGCATCACCTACAAAG
Organism: Elophila nymphaeata; assembly: GCA_955850985.1. Taxonomy (NCBI): domain Eukaryota; kingdom Metazoa; phylum Arthropoda; class Insecta; order Lepidoptera; family Crambidae; genus Elophila; species Elophila nymphaeata. The sequence goes on along the minus strand of OY039078.1, from coordinate 25,047,095 downwards.
ATAGGTACAACATTACCTACGCATCACCTACAAGGATACAACCTTACCTACGCATCACCTACAAGGATACAACTTTACCTACGCATCACCTACAAGGATACAACCTTACCTACGCAGCACCTACAAGGATACAAAATAAAACACAGGTTCACGTTCCTACATTTATTGTATGTTACAACATATAAAACATTAACAACAATGTTCTCCACGGCGCTGCGCCGTCCTCAGCGCCGGCTCTCACAATACATCTCACTATTTATTGCATACTTTGGTATAACTCGACACATTAGTACACATAGATACACAAGCTAAATTTGTCTCTTAGAATAAATTAAAACAAGGATAAATATGTTTTAAATTTAAACTGAGCAGATTGTTGCATAGTTGCATTATCGGTTATTTTGAGTCATTTACTAAAACATTTCGAGAGGTCCTTTTAATATTAACTTATTGCTTGCATATTTAACTGTCAAATAAGACCTTTTAAGTTCTTAAGGGGCCTATACATCAGATGATATTAAAAAAATACCATACACATCCATATCTTGTTGACAACTTTTTTGTTTATGAAGTGTTTTTAAACTATCATAACTCTTGAACTACTAAAGTTAGAGCTTAAATTTTGATGTCGATTTAAAGAAAATATGTTGTACCTACTCTTAACTAAATAGATAAAAATGCCGTGCCGTTGCCCTAGATTTTTCAAAAAAAAACCTACATACTTAATTTGTTATTAAAAAAAATGTTTGGTGTTTTATTAATTCTTGGGTTAAATCTTTTTCACTATTTTATTGCTTACATTTTTAGCTTTCAAATGAGACCTCTTTTGTTTTTAAAGGGCCAGTACACCAGTTCATATTACAAAATTAAAACGCGCGCCCGAACTGGATTAACAAAAAAATTAAATGGGTGCTATATTATTATAGTTGTGTGATGTATCGATGAAATTGATTGTACTTCATAGCATTAAAAGCTACGACCTCGATACACAAACAAATTGTATAATAAATAAGGTTGAGCCTCATGGTGACAAGCCTACTCCCCAATCAGCAATGGCGGCTAAATAACAGATAACTACATTAAAAAAATACTGATTTAGATGAGAGTTCGTAAGGTAAGTCATGCCATATGCAACAATCTTTTTTCTCATGTCGAATACAATGAAGCTGTTAGCATCATACAGTTTATATTATAACAATAAGTCTAGTTTATTATCATAATAAACAATAAATTATAATTAATGGAATACGTTTTACTTTACTCAAAACTTTTCTGCCCGATCCGTACTTTTCTGTTCAGACGAGCGAGACCCTCAAAACTAAGTGAGGGTCTCGCTCAGAGAACTACTAAATTGGAGTATAATCACCAAAACTGTTTGGTCGATGTGGTAGAAGAAAACAAACGCCCTGAAATCCATCGAATAATTCAAGACAAAAATTTAACAGTCAAAAGAACCATAAACTGTACTTTGTGCAGTATCGCCTCCGACGCTAATGGTGTAATGTCGAAAATAATAGGGATTGATTAAATTCCACCTTTTTTCGGTGCCTCCATTGTCCTCAGTCTCTCCACTACGATACTGTTTATTCATTTAAAATTCTTCCACAAAATGTGTAACTACTATGTAATATGAAAAACCTACTAATTATGGCAAATCTCGATTTAAAATGTATATAATTTATAACCGTTACATAAAATTACTTTTTATTTTAATCTATTACATGGCGTTTACTTTCTGTAACGGGAAGCTCAACTTGATTAACATCTAATTTTAAAGCTTTTTATGGAGTTTATACGGAGAACTAGCGTATAAAATTAACATTTGATGAATATCTACGTACTCATCAAAACGGGATTAATTACTACAAAATTAACTCTGTTTTGTAGAACAAATTTAAGCAGTCATTTCTTTAATAACAGGTAAAAGTAACTAAATGTAAAATCTTTTAACATTTAAAAATATTAATCAACCAACATGTCTTGAAAAACGGGGCACACACATCATTGGAAGTTCAAACAAGTAAATAATTAAATTTATTATGCATAAGTATAATGAATTGGAAGTCAAAAAAGGACGTAATATTATTTCATAGAGATAAGTGACTTTCCAGCGAACATACGTTCTTACGCAGTTGGCATATATTATGGCCGATTTTACAACATCACCACAATGCTCCGAACAGCAATGGTCTACAAATGCATTCTTACAAATTATTAATACATCAATTTCAAATAATGCGGAGTTTTCATTCGGCTCTTAACTTATATGGTGCATCTAAATAGGCCATATAACACTTACATTATGGGAACACGTATAAAACATTACATATACATTTAATTCTCAATTCCATTTGGTTTTCGTTACAGATATTTTTACTCACGTTAATCTACTTATTCTACGTGATACATAACTTGTGGCTACGGAACTGGTGAACAGTTCTATGCGGTGTTGCCGAAATATCGACTTTATCACGTTTGTTATAAGAATCATGTTTGATGCTTGCTTGATCTTGTTGTTTTTTATATTTTATGCTCAAAGTGTACCTTAAGAGTACCAATATTTAAAGAGCTGATCAAGAACAGCAAAAACATTCATAAGGTATCGATAAATTGATGTAACAGCATTCTAGATGATTGTTTATGGGTTTTCTAAAATAGTACTCGCCAGGTGGCAGCACTATGACTAAATTGTCAAGTTTTATTTCATTAATCCTATTTTGGCTATCTTACCATATTTTTGGGAGCGTGAAATGTATTGTCTCATGTATTGTTTTGTTCTGACACAAAGTCCTCTTGCTAAAGTGGCGCCAACTAGTGGCGTGAATGTTCATGATATCCCCCATTGGTTCCCATGTACGTTTCAATTCGGGAGGTAGGAATAACAATTATAGTTTATTTCAAATTTCTTGCCAGCTTAGCTCCGGCTACGCTTAGTCAAAAGAGTAACTTTGCCATGGGATATTTTACTATTTTATTGAAGACGCCAAGTACATCGTTTCATAATTTAAATGTTACACGTTACCTCAAGGACCACGTCTACTAAGACATGCGTAGTATCGTAATAATCAATATTCCGCCAACACCCAATTACACGCTCTATAAACTACAATAATAATTTGTTATTTATCCTCTTTGAAATTTGCTTTAATTTTGTAAAACTTCAATTATCAGCCTTAATTGTGAAAATATGGTATCAGCAATGCTAGGCGCGAGGTGTACATTTTATTGTTGGGTGTCTGGATTTGATACAAATCTCGAACTAGAAGTTGAATCAATTTCATGGACACAAAAATTATTTGTAATACATACATACGATCACGCTAAATCCCATGAGGGGTTGAGCAGAGCGTTAGGCAACATTTTGTTACACATAAATCCATATCTGGCAGTATGGGCCACGCAGTGCCTGCAAATAGTGACAGGTTGCCAGCCTGTCCCAACTAAAGCCAACGACCAGGACAGATGTTACACTCAAAATCATCTCAACAGTCCGGGTGGGTCCTATCCTATGTAATACTTTCCAATTATTCCCAAATTCTATTATTAAAAACATTTAATTACTCAACCAATAGCTGATAACGTTAAAAAACGCTGTTATTATCCAATCATCAGTATTATTTGTTGGCAGATGTAATCATTGGGTTCTGAATAAAATGGTAGATATTATCTTTCTTTCTCCAACATAGTAGACATTCTCTTTCTTTCTCTTTCACAAACATAGCAAATATTATCTTTCTTTCTCCAACATAGTAGATATTCTCTTTCTTTCTCTTTCACAAACATAGCAAATATTATCTTTCTTTCTCCAACATAGTAGATATTCTCTTTCTTTCTCTTTCACAAACATAGCAAATATTATCTTTCTTTCTCCAACATAGTAGATATTCTCTTTCTTTCTCTTTCACAAACATAGCAAATATTATCTTTCTTTCTCCAACATAGTAGATATTCTCTTTCTTTCTCTTTCACAAACATAGCAAATATTATCTTTCTTTCCCCAATGTAGTAGACATTCTCATTCTCCAACATAGTAGATATTCTCTTTCTTTTTCCAACTCTGCTCCCAATTTATTTGGGGTCGGTGTAATAAATTTATACTTTATAAAAACTTTATAACGTCGGTAGAAGTCGGTACAGGTACCTTTTATTGCGTACTATAAATATGTAATACAACTCCTACATATTCATTGTATATAATTAATTTATATTCGAGAAATATATGATTCAAATGATCGGACGAAATTGACTCACATCCAACATTCTTAATTTCTTATAGCTACATAGTATCTAGCTATATTGAAATCGAGTTATATTAGGTATACATTGCTTTCAATATATACCTAATCAAATCTTATGAAATGATTCAACATTCTAGTTCTCGCGCTATTCTACATATTTTTTTATATTATATTTCGATATATAAACTATATTATTATATGACTCGCCACGGGCAACACTAGAACAGCTAGCCAACTAATTCGCAGAAAAATATTGTTTTCCTCATTATGTAATAGGTATATTTTTTCAAATGCGGTCAACTATAACATCGCTATATAACATTAACTACGCAACTGCTTGGCATGTCATACAATTATTATACTTTGGTCTGTTATGTACTTACACTAACAAATATGGAATTATTTTAAAGCATTTTTGTTTTATTTGAGATCGATAAGTTACAACGTTAACATTAAATTCTCTTCACGCTGTCTTCACTGAGCTTCAACCTACATTATTATATGAAAGAGCGGTCAAAACTTACACTTCATAACCCTTGAAAACGCAAATAAACAATTATGATTGAATATTAAGCCTTATCTCAAAGAAATAAAGTTTCAAATTTAGATGGCAGAAATTATGCCACGATCTTATAATGGTTAAGGAAAAAAGCAACTACGAAATTTTGACATAAGTAATATAAAAAACAAGTCATTATTATTATTGTTATATTATATTATACTGGGTGTAAAAGACATGAACAGTCAAACGAGAACCATGTATTCTATACATCAAAATAAGACATATTTCAAAAAAAATATTGCTGGGAAATGATTTTGATTTTTTGGTGTTAATAAAAATTGCAAATTGTACCGCGCAATGTAAAGGGCTCAACTCGCACGCAACTCGCAAAACCGCGATAAGTTTGCCAGACGGCGGCCGTTCGTTAGTGTCCGTGCGCATCGAGTGAGCTACATTTGAACGCTTACGTTTTGAAGCCATTTTTTGTTATGAAATACTAAAAAAAAGATAATGATTCTTTGGACAATAATTAAGAAATAACGTATAGAATACGTTTTCTTAAAAAATTTAAAAAAAAAATTATGACTTTGACCTTCAATAAAATTGTAACTATCAATTTCCCAGGTATAGTCTAAAGGAAAAAAAATGTTATGATGGTGAGCAGAATACATGGTTCTCGTTTGACTGTTCATGTCTTTTACACCCTGTATATCATTATTATGCCAAAATTGTACAGGTAGCAAGGGAAATCAAACGTGTACATTCCGTCGTTCCAAAAAGCGTTTTTTTTTATCTTTGAGGCTAAGTTTATTCATTGTGCATAGACAAAAAGCCGCTAAACACCTTGTATCAAAACTTGTACCAAACGCATTTAGTGGCGTCAAAATTGCACGATTTTCACAGTTCTTTAACATAATTTTGACAGTTCTTCGCTTTTTTATAACTATTAAAAAAAATCCTAATTCATGAAATAGTGGTAATAAAAACATTGTACAAAAATGTTTGAACTTGACTACATTCGGGAAGCTAAATAATATTATGTTGTATAAAAATCAGCAGAGCTTCTGATTCATTCTAAAACTTAAACATATCTAAAATAAATGCTCTGATTATATGACTAAATACATCAATAAAATATGCTTGTCTTTATAAACGTGTATACTACACTACCATAATTATAATATAATTTGTGCGAACGTACACAATCATATACAGCTTACAGCTCGCGCAATTAATATTCATATCAATTTATCACTCTACGTCAATTTCCCATAACACACCAAACTTCAGTATAAATTGTCAAGGACAATAAGCGTCATAAGGAAAAAATTTAAGAACATCCTAGTAACTGTATAAATGAAGCACTCATATTGTAACAATGAATACCCTATATTAACAATGCCCCATACAGACAACAGCAGATCAGACGGGCATAAACTGGCAAATTTTTTCAACGGGCTTTGAACTCTATGGTCTTGGAATAAGGTTGAAAAATTGGAGAAAGAAGAACAACCAAATTGATACTGACTTGTACATTTCTAGATTTTTGATACTATATAAAGCGTTATACAAGGAATATAATAAAAACTGAGAGCCGTAGATAGCGGGATAAGTCATTGACTACGTAAAATGGAATGTGTGAGGTAATTGATTTTAAACGATATTTTACTAAAATAAAAGTAAATGCATAAATAATTATGTTATTATTGATATACACATTTAAACAAACAACATAAAATTATGAAATTATAATTATATATTTATTTAATTGTTTTTATCAATAAATTGTCTTGAAGTGGCCCTAAGATACAAGCTAATAAATCATTAGGTTGTCTTTCAAAAGTTACAATGACTCGTACCTATCACTAGATATGTTATTAATTAACCAAAAGAACGTATTTTTGTACCATAGAAAGTGGTTGATCTCCTTTGATAGTTTTGGGTATTGATTTTGCTTCCAAATTGGCATCATTTTCAATCATAGTTTTGGGTATCCAGGGCCCGTACACAAACGATAACGAAGTCCAATAACATCAAATATATATGACTGACTTAAGCCGTCGTTAAATCACGTGTCCAATCGTAGATCTACGTAAGTTGGTAGCGCAAGCTAACACGCTGTAGATAACAATCAATATGGCCGATGAAGACGAATTTCGATATCTTATCGTTATTAAACGATTGCCATTTGTATAAGGCCCTGATCTGCTGTCGTTTGTACATATTATGTGTCCAGGATATTCCCACCTTTGACGATGGTTAAACAATTTAACTGATTGCGACAAATTACACAAATGAGTGCTTAATTGACTAATTCATAAAATATTTTCAACAAAATAAATAACTTAAATAATAAAATTAATAGAAATTGTGCCCAAAGGTAAATGCTATTTTGAGTATGAGTTTAAATCTGAGAATTACCACGGAATGATTAAGTGGATAGAATCAGCACATACAAACAAAACAAAACAAATTTTACGTTGTATCACACAAGATATCTTTAGAAATGTTTTATAGCCCAATTAAGTGACAATGTTGTAATAGTAGCTAATCTTTGGTTTTGTAAAGAGATTTCTAGTGACCTTAGAACAATAGTTTATGGTCAAAAGGATTTTATAAAAATAATATTTAAAATCAAACTTATTTAAACTCCGTCAGATTTTAACTCAATTTGACATCGGGGTACATACTGTAGTTGTATCCCTTTTTTACACAAGAAAGAATATCCGCTCTATGGTCAGCAGGTACCGAAGCCAATAGGCTAGCAACACTGACGCACGTTGCCAGCTACAAAAATGATATCGTAGCGGATATTAGAAAGCAAGGAGATCCGACCGTCGTGTTGTGATGTGAGGTGTGAGGTGGCGGCCCTAGAGCAGCGCGCAGGGCAGGCGGCGCCGGCGGCGCGCCTTGTCTTGCTGCTGCGGGTGCTTGCGGATTATACGCACTAGCTGGAACACAACACACCTGCATTACTTATTTATATTTCTTTTATTTATAAGGCTGACCAACTAAATACTTACAGAAAAATTATCGTAAAACTACTTTAAACAAGGAAATACAGGGTGAATTTGTCAAGTAGGCCTTCAGGGCCAAATCCTAAACTATAGGGAATATCGAAAAATGCTCAAAGGAGTCACGAGCCCGATTTTGATGAAAACAAAAACTGCATCATTGGATTGTTTGATAAAACAATGATCATCACTTTGATAGTAGGCCTATTCGCTAACTTTCGCTAACTAAAATTTTCGCTAACTTACATATCCATTACTGTTTAACACGACATGTAATTCACTCGGTGATTATCACTTTCATCTGTCAAAAAAGTTAGCGAATATGCCGGCAGTAATGGTGAACAAAAGACTAGTAAAGACTAGTAAGTAAGTAGTTTTCTTAATTTATGATTAAAAATTGGACTGGAGTATGGACCTTTAGATATTCCTCCTACGAAGGCGTCTTTATACATCAAAGGTCCCAATGGATGGTGCGACAGTCTAGCTTGAGGAACAACCTCGTGGACCGCCGTGTTACCTCTTGGACCGCTGTGCTACCTCGTGGATCGCTGTGTTACCTCGTGGACTGCTGCGTTACCTTGTGAACCTCTGTGCTACCTCGTGGACCGCTGCGTTACCTCGTGAAAGGCCGCGTCCACGTTGAGCGGCGGCTCCTTGGCGCTGGTCTCGATGTAGGGCGCCGCCAAGGCCCGCGCCAGCTCTCGTCCCGCCTCCTCGCTGACGACCCTCACGTGCACCAAGTCCACCTTGTTGGCCGCCACCAGCATCGGGTACGACTCCCTACCCACACAGGACACGCACAATGCAAATATCTCGTGCCAACTACAAAAACCAGAGCGCAAATCCAGAAATGGATTGATTGAATTCATCAGATGTAAGTGGGGCCCTTTAAAGTAAGTAGGAACCATAGATATAGGAACCGTAGATCGGCAATGTAAAAGAGAAAGAGCATACTAACGCATATATTAGAGCGAGAGAGATAGACGAGACCATTTCACATACATGCAGGTGGCCTAGGTAGGCCTGTCAGTCACGTAGAAAAAACAGCAACTGTCAGACTCAGACTTCAGTACTACATTTCACGCACACATGCGCATTACTCACACATTGGTGCACTTTTTGGTTTCTCCCTAGTCGATTCATTGCCAATTTATAAACGTCATTACCTAATTATTATAAATCTATAGTAGGAACTAAATCCAGCCTGGGAATTTCTCCCGAGTTCTTGTTAAAAAAACACGTCTTGAACTGTTGAGAGACTCCATTTTGAACTAATTCTACCGTACAATTTTCTGTTACTATAAGACTAAAGTCGAATTTTTAATTAGACGAAGTAAACTGACAGCAGCTAATGTCACTTTGTGAAATAATGTTGCCATCTTTTATGTAATAGTGATGGGTTCAGTTTTCGTTCACTCTCAGGAATGAATGATGATATGAATGAGTACATTGTTAATCTTATCTTACTATACGAAAAAAAGAAACTATTTCTATTTTACTGTATAAAAGTAGGTCGATATCTGCTGGTATTTAATTATAATCACTTTTTTTACTACCTTCTTAAAAATAAGACAAATTCAGACGCGTCGGTCGCCATTTTGTTTGTGTCATGCTTCTTCTAACCTCTGGTCTGACTGCTCGAATATTTTCTCTGCGCATACGGTGTTTACTTGTTGTTTTTGTTAAGTTTTTTTGGCTATAAATGCACCAGCGTGTAAACACGTCGCAAGCGCTAACCGCACCCTTCCTTTGATCTGTGTTAAGAAACCGACACTAGTCCAGATCGGCGCAAGCCGAGCTAACCTCAGCCAAACACCCCTGGCACTTGTGGAGGCTTGCGAAGCTTCGGCAAGCGTGTAAATGTAGCATTAGAGCACTCTGTAATGGTAAATGTAGGTACCTACTATACGCAGTCGTCGAAAAGTACGAAAACTCTTTCGTACCTACCTACTTACATGGCACGACTAGGATTGGAACCCGGTACCCGATATCGGCAGCGCAGCGTTCTAACCACTCACTAGGCTACTTTGTACATACAATGTTCTCTTAGATTTGCGCGAGCACTACACATTATAAATAAAATTATTGCCCGACATTTCGTAACACTTTTCAGCGTTCGTGGTCACGGGATGACCGTCATCCCGTGACCACGAACGCTGAAAAGTGTTACGAAACGTCGGGCAATAATAATAACATGTAAAATCTAATTAAACGCGAGTTAAATTCGTAAAAGTTGTTTAACTTATAAATGTACATACATACATGTTATTATTTCTTTATTTGCATTATGCATAATTGCATACATATGTCTTAATGCTATGTTTTACAAAACATTACCTACACATGTACCCTGTTAGGGCATAGCAAAGGATAAAATATAGAATTATAATTAAAATCGTTAATAGTTATAAATATTAGTCATCATGAGAATAATTTTATACCGAGTTGCGATTTTTTCATTCATTCACTTTGTCACAACACTATTTTTGTTTTATCAAAACCTGACAACCCAGTAAACGTCACTTGACTTCGTCTAATTATAAATACGACTTTAGTATAGTATTATATTATCTGTGCTATAAGTAAATTTTCACTTGACATTGGCGAAATGCGTAATCTTTGTGTCGCGAACGCCATCCAAATAAAAGAAACAAACAGCCTGCTATTGGTGGCCTTTGAATGGCGAGTTCCTTATGATTTAAAACTGCTGTGACCTGCCTCCCTATTAATTACATAACTATGTCATTAATGCAGAAGCATCACGCTAGACTTTACCTAGCCGTGATATTAGTTCAACCAGAAGATCTTTGGTTTGATACTGATAACGACTCGCAATCCTCCAGCTGTATATATACTTTTGTATTATATTAAGACGGACAATCTACTCCAGATCCATCCTGTTGGTAATTATACAAATGGCGATATTTAAAAGAGATGTAGACCTGTCTTTGACGCGCAGTATCTGCGTGTGGAAGTGGCGGATGTTCTCGTAGCTCTGCTGGTCGGTGACGGAGTAGACGAGCAGGAAGCCGTCCCCCTTGCGCATGTACTGCTCACGCATCGCGCTGAACTCCTCCTGGCCCGCCGTGTCCAGCACTGGAACGGACCAACACACATTAGCTGCCAATACACTTTTGTTTTGGAGAGGCCAGATAACATAGGTTTTAAGGATAGTGTATTTAGTAGACATAGAGTCCAATATGTCAACCACTACACTAAGCTATTAGTTGCCAACATATGCAGTAATTCTTACTTATATTTGCTCGCTTTCTTTCATCTCCAATACCTACTACAACAATGACATTGTAAATTACCTTTCATAGGCGCTCTTCTTCATCTGCTGCCTTAACCACAGTTGGCAACGAGAGGTCATTATTTGCTAGAACCGAATTTGTGTAATTTTCATTCTCATAAAATTCTTTGGATACAAACAAAGGACTGCTCCAGACATCATTGTCCATAAGATGTTGGGATAAGTACTTATAAGACTTTCATTTGAATGTGCTATGTATGCTTAAACATTATCTAGACCATAGGTTCTCAAAGTGAGAAATAACGCCCCCTTGTGGGCGTCAGACACTTTCAGGGGGCAGTAGAAGACCCAGAGAAGGTTAAGGGCATTGAGATAGCGTATAATCGTGGTAATAGCCGTTTTAAATTCGTGGTAGATGGTAAGTAAAATTAAGCTGGGGGCTGTAGAAAGAAAATGTGTAAGTAGACGGTGCTCAAAATAAGTTTGAGAAACTATGTTTTAGATTCATTCTGGATTAGATAAAAATCATATAATAAAATGCTGGACACTCCCAGTTTGAGCTAATATTCTGTACTCTGTCTATCTTAACCACAGAACTCACCGTCAAGTATACACCACTGCCCATCAACCTCTGTGTGTTGGATGTACGAGTCCTCGATGGTGGGGTCATAGTCTGTCACAAACAGCTTCTGGAAGAACTGAATCGTGATCGCGCTCTTTCCCACGCCGCCATCGCCCACAACCACCAGCTTCACCTGCAAAATAATTGACATTGCAATTTAATCCTAATCTTATTAGAATACAACACATTTTTCAAAGGGTTTCGGGTCTGCTATTGTGTGCAGAGAGTTTGTCTTGTGAATTGTGAAAGATAAGGAGTTTATAACACTTAGCCGCATAACATAACTACTTTCAGAACAGTAATTACCTACTATGTAGTAAAGTAAAGAATTCCAGCTAGAAGGTAGTCTTGGCACAGAGTAAAGAAATGTACTAAGCTTAAGCTTCATACAACTGAGCTAGTACACTACTACAAGCATAAGACGCGTGTGTGCGTGATCTTGCGCCGATTGTCACATACAGGAGAAACCGGTTTATAGGTACTGGCTTGGCGCATGCTCAGAAACCGGTTTATAGGTACTGGTTTGGCACATGCTCAAACTCACTACGCGTCGTATTTGATATTCTTTTACGATTTAAAAGTATTTGTAATGAGTAAAAAAGTACAAATAGGTATACTTTACAGTGTGTCTGAACAATAATAGAAAAATTAAAAATGTATCATATTTTTAGTCGAGATAGGACACAGCGGATTAGCCGCTTGAATTTAGAGCAGACCTAACTGCGGTAGTACCTCTACCTTACAGAAGACCACAGTCAAATAACACTACATTTTTGTGGTATTATTTCTGTTGTTGTGACTAAGGTTGCCAGAGCTCCGATGGATAGGGAAGGAGTCTATGGTTGGCAACGCGCGAGTTTTACGTCAGTGTTGTAACCTATGGTGGCTTCTTAGGGTAACTACGCAACTATACCATGTGGAGCATTTCACCATCCATGAGACCCAATAGCTACGCCACTGGGGTAGACCTTCTTATATAAATTGTGGTGGTGCAACAAAATAGATAAACTTTTTGGCCGCTCCTTAAAAGTTAAACTATGTATGTTTCTTTACTCTGTGGTATTATGGACCCACTAGCTTCTAGCCCTCAAACATAAATAAAAAAATCTTATTATTTGTTGGATAACTATTATTTTAAAATATAATAATTATATACTGCATCAAGAGTTTTATAATATATCATTTAAAAATAATAAGAAACCCTATTATATATCATATTTTAAATACTTGTTTTAATATAAATAGAAAAACTATAGTGTAAATATCAGGTTGTAATCCATTTGTTTTATAAACATAGGTGCAAAAAAATATTGTAAATATGTTTTGTGTTGTCAGGCAAATGTAGAAGATATTTGTTAAATCATAATAAATCGAGCGGGATAAATATAATTGTCACACATATCTTTCATTACATTCACATAATATCAATCATTTAAATAAGTTAAAATTGCAAAACTAAAAAACTATGGGTGACAAGTGCAAGGATGCATTCAGAAACTATTATCCCAATCATGCACACATACACAAAAAAGCACATACACTGTCACAATCTTTGAATATCGACATAGCGCTTCAAATACTAGCGGTTAGCTCTGAAAACATAAATAATAACAACTTAATAATGATTTTTGCGTTTACAAACGTGTAAATATTTTTTAGACTAGAAAAAGTCAACTATCATGAATGCAGTGACACAAAATGAACATCAACTAATCAGTGCAGAGACCACCTAGGCAATGAAACTCAATTTGGGAGAACAAAGAATAATAATTCAGTTTATAGTGCCCCACACATTAGTCTAGCACTTAATGTTTTAAGCACTTGCATGCTAAGTTATGTTAATTATAATACAAAAATATGTGGAATAATTTTATTTTTGCGTTTACAAACGCGTAAATTTCAACGCTGAAAAGCTGAACAAACTGAAAAAAATCTGAAAAAAAGATTTTTTTCAGTGTATTTTTCTAGTATTTACAAAAATATGTATTTCAAATGAGGCAATTTGTAATCTCTCTCTCTCTCTGTACCTGTCACTTACAGAATATTGAAATGAGAAAGTTTTTTTTTCATATAAGTAATTTAAAATTATGTCCCTGCTTACTATTAGGGAATTTATTAAAAATTATAATATTCTATCTAATAGTACAAAAAGTCCACTAAAAATTAAGCCTCTCTTTTCATATCAACTCTCAACTCCTACAGTGAAAAGCTTGTTAGGATTGGGCCACTGGTACCTACATATTTCAGTGGTGTTTATGGTAGTCTACATGAAATCTATAAAGATATTAGTTCTAAATATATCTTATTGTTATGATAAATCTTTACGGAAATTACCTAAAGGGAAGCTATTTTTTGTATTAGTAAACAATAAATGATTATTACATATATGATAAGCGAACCAAAATATAACAGCCCAGCACAGGAAGACGTCGATTTTTAACCTTACCGTGGGCAGATTCTCATTGGGAGGCCCTGGTCTCGTCATCGTCCCACCAGCCTGCCGGGCTCCGCCACCGCAATATAACCCAAGAACTCCTCACCACAATCATGAGCTATATTATCTGAAATATCACCAGCCAAATCGCGATAACAAAAGTCGTAGTGGTCAGAAATTTCGCACAAAATTTATTTTTGTGTTGGTAGCAGAGCAGTATTATGACGCCCGTCAGCAACCACAGCTGATCGCAGGCGTACTCCGCGAATAAATCGATACAACTTACCTCGATATTATTATTTACACTGTTTGTGTTGCACTGGGACGGAATGGTTAATATACAAATAAAAAAATCAATAACAAATACAGTGATTACGCGAAATATTAATGAAATTACAAGTACAAGTATTTCGGAAGTAAAATGAAATTTTGACTTTTTGACGTTTGTGCTATGACAGTACAGATGATACACAATACGCGTTCGTGTCATGTGATATTTTTTTTCTATTGGATATCATTAAAATGTGGAGCAATATGTGGGGTTGGGGTAAGTTTATATTTTGTGTATTTTATATATTTCTGAAGAATGTGGCGATAAAAATATTTCAAATCAAGTCATTATTGTAACTGTATTATTTAAATGCACATCAAAGAACTTGTCATCAATTAATTTCATCATCATAACAGCCTTTAGAACTATTTTTTACTTTATTCGTTGTCTTTAATTTCCTAATTTTATTTTATCTTGATTTTTTATGTGATATTTTTATCTATGTTTACCTATATGTGGAAACTTGTAGGAGTTTCTCCCGAGTTCTTGTTGTAAAAACACGTGTTGAGAGACTCCATTTTTAAGTCAAATCAACCGTACAATTTTTATTACTTTAGTTACATTTTCACTTGACATTGGCAAAATGCTTACGTTTAATGCATCACAATGCCATTAACTAAGAATAGAATAGAATACCTAGACCTAGACGTTAACACTTGGGTGTACCGATAGTCTATGTGGCACCTCTGGAGTAACTGGAACACGGCCCAGGTCTCAGCAATCTCGTTCTCATAGTTCACAAACGTTAAGCATAATGGCAGATTATATTCTTTGGTCTTCTGTATAATTTGACTCTTGGATCGGCGGCCTGAGTAACAGGTGTGTGTGATGTCGCGTAAAGCTGTCCATAAAAGTTTTCAATCGCGGCCAAAGGCTCAGGTCGCGATGCAACGATTCTGCCGTCCTCTCTTCAGCTTCGTCAGCAAGCTCTCTCCAAGTCACTCTCCTACGTTCCGTATTAAATTGGCATATGTCTCGATTTAGGTGAGGGAGGTTACTTGGACATCTGTTTAGTGAGCTGCCGACGCCGACGGGCGTCTTCATAGGACTGCAGAACTTGTAACGCTTCGAGTTAAGTCGCACAGTCAAACTTAGACTCGCTCGCAGCTATTTTTGTTTAATTTGATGTTGATGAAAGCCGATACATGAATTACTTTGATAAGAGCGCCAGATACTAAGTATTCTCATATTTTAGAGTCAGTATATTTGCAAAAAAGATGCATGACGACATTCTACTGACTCTTAATGTACAGATAAATTCGATTCCAAAAGACCACATCAATAAAAAATCACCGTGTATAAATATAGCATAAAAAATTGCCTTGTTTCTTCAACTTGTTTTGCTGTAAGCTGAATTAATATTAATATTAGGTACATACATACATAAAATCAGGTTCACAATCCCAAACGGGGTCGAGCAGAGCTTCAGGTAAAATTCAGTTACACACAAAACCACATCTGGCAGTATGAGCCATACAGCACCCCCAAAATAGTTACAGGTTGAAAGCTTGTCGCATTAATATTTAGGCTTAAACACGTAGTGGATAAACCAGAAATCTATAGGAAGACAACTAACACAATCAGGTGCACCTGATACATCTTAAGTCGGCTATGCATCACTTATACGCTATGAATCACCCTCCCCAATCACATAAATCAGATCGCCTTAAGTATGTACTTACACGTAACGTATTTCAAAGTAAACATCGAGATATTTCATGACCCGTTGATATGCTATCGGGGGCATAAATGTCCGCATTATTTTCACAAGACTTGTTCAAATTTAATCTTAAAAAGAAATTTGTTTTAAAAGAGTTATTTGTTTATTTTACGTTTAGTAAAATGTAACAGTAAACAGTCGAAAGGAAGAAAGTTATCAGTATAAAGAATAATAATTATACCTATGAGTGTCAAATATTTTAATATTTGACACTCATAGGTAAAATATTATTAGGTATAATTATAGCAACTTTAATTTAACGGCGTTTTTAAACGACGTTAAATTAAAGTTGCTATCGAGAATAACCGACTGTATGTACTACGAGACGTAGAGGAAAATTAAAAAGCATATATTCGACAGAGAACATCTAAAATACGAGTGAATATTATGTAAGTAATCATCCTAATTAGAGATAAAGCTAATATTTCCTTTTTCAAAAATCCACCTACCCCTATACTTTCGAATAAAAGACACGTTTTTATTGCTTTGACGGTGTCAAATTTAGCACACCACCTAAACATACAGGAATGCATTTTTTCGACCAATAACTTAAAGCGTTGTAATGAATAAAGTAAAGAATCCGGCAATTGCCTGACTTTTTCGATGCCATTCTCGAGTATACTTTTTAAACATCTTAGTACTTTGTGCTAATTGATGGCCAATTTCACTAAGTAGTACCATTGTGTTAATTTAAAGACTACAGCACTGTCCACCACCATTTTAGGATATTGGCACAACATAATGTTCCTCAGCTTTGAACAAGCTAGCGGTAGAGCATAGCACTAATTGCACTTCGAATAATATATAAGCAATACCATTGCAATGTAATAAAATATCACCGGCCTTTATAAACCGCACAAGTACAAAATATACGTTCTACGACTAAAAACACTGCACATTAACGTCCCAACTGAAACAGCGTTGATTTGATTACTGTCCGTTCTCGTCACTGATACAAAATAACTGCGTAAAATATCACATGATGCAGCCACAAATTTCTACCGTGATACCGATGTGTTGTATTCATTCATCCGAGCGAGTGCATGGCATCAAAGATTCAATGAGATGACCTCGTCCTCGTTATGAATGTATAAATGATACCATTGAGCACCGGCTTTGCTCTTATAACTTATAACACAGAATATATTTATACACTATAAAATATAGCCTTACGATTACCCAGTAGGTACTTTCTGTAGGAAATATACCTACCTATTAGTTTAATTAAATTAAAGGTACCAGTAATGCTTGGATGCGACTTAAGTGTTGGGACGAGCCAACTTAAAAAAAAGAGTTAGTAACCACCGACATAAAATAGCTAAGAATTATCTCGATCACGTCAGCTTTGAAATAAAATGATCGCGGAGGTACGCGTATTTACAAGCTTGAAAGCTGTCATATGTCAAAACATATCAGCCGGCGGACAGAGAAGTGTCTTCACTTCTTTGTCTTACGTCAGCCGGCCTATTCGCTAACTTTTTTGACAGATAAAAGTGATATTCACCGAGTGAATTACTTACATCTTTTTACACGACAAGTGTCATAAAGATGCTTCTCCTGTTAAACAGATTCACTCGAAGCTCGGTGATTAACACTTTTATATGTCAAAACAAGTTTGCGAATATCCCGACAGAATTACCTAGTAGGTACCTACCTATCAGAGGGCCTAGACAAATGACAAACTATTCTTTGTCTAAGTGGCAAAGGATATAAATCATTTCTAATTTCTACGAGTAACAAAGTCAACTCTAATATTTGACACGACGGTCACCATGGTTTTCTCTCAGTATTATAATATAATGAGAGAAAACCATGGTGACCGTCGTGTCAAATATTAGAGACAGTATGACACATGACACTAATAATATCAGTGTCATACATTATATCCTTTTCGTTTGTCTAAGTTTTCGTTAGGCGTTCAAGGGAATCGACTGGCCACTTGTCTATGCCCTCTGGAACGTGAACGATTTGGTTTTTATTATAACGATCGTAAATAGCGGCATAGACCATATTCTTTCTAATACATGTGCTGGGGCATAGGCTAGGCTCCTGACATAGATTAATATTAACGGCTCTTGAGTAGGACCCTTTGCCTGTTTGTCACCCTTGTGAATAAATAATGCACCACCATTTAAATTGGACACTTTTTAAATCAACTTACAGGTGTGGCGGCGGCTCCTGCCCCATCCCGGTGACCTATAAAGCTCCCCTTTCATTCTACAACGACAGGAAGAAATATTTTTGTGCACGCAAGTTATGGTTGCCGCACTCGTGCACACAATCATGCCGTAAACTCCGGGATAACTGAAAACTATGACTTTGTAACTTATCAATGAAGTGATACCTGAATTAGAAAGCTAGTTGGTTATTTTTGTTTGTTTCACTTTCACGGCTAAACTTCTCAACCAATCATCATATTTTGTAGTTATAGAAATGATAGGGTAGATACAGGTCAATTCAGGTACTTTCACCCAGAGTCTGCCCCCCGATAGCGCTATTTAAAACGTTTTAACCAAAACCAAATCGAAATCGTTTTCATCATACTTTTTAACAGCGGACAGCTGTCAAACTGTTGTCAAAATGTTTGAAAACGATAACGATTTGGTTTTGTAAAATCATTGTAAATAGCGCGTTAAGAAATATGCAATGCAAATAAATAAATAATAAATAAATATATTTTCACGCTCACACCAATTATCTAGCCCGAAGTAAGTATCATTAAGAACTTGTGTTACGGATACTAGATAACGGACATTTTTTTTTTATTATATACATATTACATAATATTTTTTTTTTAGATATTTTTATAAATAAACTTAAATAAATATATAAACAACCATGACTTGCAAACAAATGTTCGTGTTCATCACACATATCGCACACCTAGATAAAGACTAGCTCAACTCTAAATATCACTTTTTTCAGGAATCGAAAAAAACGTTTTACTTCATTTCATTTTCGTATATTATAAACATTCTTATAGGTTCTTGTATATAATTATACGTAGATATTTACTGTGCTAAATGGTCTTCCATAAAATAACAGTAACACCTTATAATTTCAGTTTTTTGAGTTAGGTTGGTATTCATGACAAAATCATTGTTTAATATTTTTACTAAATCGAATTATGCTCATATTACTGACTTTTTTTTAATTAGTCCACTATTAATCTGTATTTATTTATCAAGCCAAAAACAAAATTAACCAAAAATAGTAGTGTATCTACATTACATTTCATTTATTTTCTGTACAAATATCATAATAATACAAAAAAATCGTAAAAATTAGAAATTACCTTTATTTAGGTCACAAAGAAATAAAGAAAACTGGAAATAAAACTTTTAAAAATCTCTAGAAATATCCTATAAACCTAAAAATAGTCTTTTTTTAAAACATAATCATATATTGTTTTATTTTCAACCGACTTCAAAAAAGGAGGAGGTTCTCTATTCGACTGTATGTTTTTTTTTTTTTTTTTTTTTTTTTTTTTTTTTTTGTATGTATGTTCCGCGATTATTCCGTCAATTATGAATCGATTTTGAAAATTCTTTTTTCGTTAGGAAGGACATACTCCAAAGGTGGTCCCGTATAAATTATACCGAAATTGGTTCAGTACTTTTTAGTTAAAGTGATAATTTCATTGGGGATGAAATAATAATATCGTCCACGAACACAAAAATAATGTAATTTTTTTTTTCGAACTTGCCATTACCTAATATGCAATAGTGAAATTTTGGTTAGTAGGTCCAATAGTCAACACATAAACTATGACAAATTATTTTATGAACTTAAGTTAAATAACTAGGTTCATAGTTCATTAACTTACCATTCATTTTGAATGAATGGCAGGCATTTGTAATGAGATATAGGTCTGAGACGTGATATTATTTGTTAACCGACTTAAAAAAAGAGGAAGTTCTCTATCCGACTGTTTTTTTGTGTTTGTTACCTGATTACTTCGTCAATTATGAGTATTACGACTCGATTTTAATGATTCTTTTTTAGGTACGTCAAGATCAGAGATGGCCCGTATAAATTTTATCTATATAAATTCGACCCTTTTTGAACAAATCAGTAATAGCAAAAAAAACGTTTTAGTTAAAGTTTCCATTAAGTTTTAATGAGCGCCTAGTAGGCCTATCCGTTTTCAATAAAATATACTTTATTTCCACTAAAAATAATAAAATAAAATATTTTTAGCAAAAAAATAGGCCAACCGACTTCAATGCGTACAAATTTAAACTAAAAAGTAAGAAATAAATAATATTTTTATGAATTAGTTGAAAAGAGCGTCATAGAAAACCAAGGAAAGTAATGATACACATTTATAATTCTTTATTTATAATTCATACTCCGATATATTTGGAGTCGGTGCGAGCCTAAGCAAAATAAACTTACCTAATAGATACGAACTTGATTAATCCATTAACTATACATAATAATGAATGATGAAGATAAGAAATAATCCGCCGCTCCGTGAAGTTCGAAAATTGCAAACACTATCCTCCTTGGCTAGCTGGCACCGGCTCCAAATATATCGGAGTATGAATTATAAATAAAGAATTATAAATGTGTATCATTACTTTCCTTGGTTTTCTATGACGCTCTTTTCAACTAATTCATAAAAATATTATTTATTTCTTACTTTTTAGTTTAAATTTGTACGCATTGAAGTCGGTTGGCCTATTTTTTTGCTAAAAATATTTTATTAACATATATTTTTAATATATATAAACATAAATAGATATTTTTTTATATAATTAAAGGATTCCTTTTAACAACATATTTAAGGTATGTCTGTGTCTGCTTTGATACAAAAACGCTTATGACTAATTCAACTAGTATTATTGCTCATTATCTTTCAAGTCAGTACAAAAAGTCATTCTTCTTCATCAATAGAAATAAATAAAACATCTTAAGTAATTTGTTTAAATTGGTATGTCTATCAAGAATACTTAACAACAATCAGGCTGACTTTGGTACTTAATCTATAAAATAGTTAAGTTTCGAATGTTGCTGGAAAGTGCCGACCTACTCCGAATAGCGCTGTTTTTCCAGGCTACTGTAGAGAGGCAGCCCATTTCTTAATCAGCTTGATAAGCACCAATAAGTGCTCGTGGATCAACGTTGGAAACCAGCTTTCTATATAACGCCCAGTGAAATCAGCCTTATAAATGGGTTTTTACCAGGTGTTAGGCCTATATGTAGGGTCGTCTGGATAGGTACCATCACCATTCCTACTTCAGCCATTAAACAGTTTCCTGTGTTTCGGATCGAAGGGAAAGGTAGCCAGTGGCATGGAAGGCATTTCATCTTAGGCCTCAGGACGACAACGTACCTGTAAAACCAAGTGGTTTTTTCCTTATTATTGCAGGTGTTTATAGGCGACGATATCCACTTACCAACGGGTGGGCCGTCAGCTTGTTTGTCATCTAGTTGTATAAAAAAGAAAGTATGAAAGACGGTGAGTTCTCATCTTGGAGTCATTAAAATCGCTACCCTCGCTGGTGACTAGTAAAATAAAGTATTCGGGTTTCACCTGAAATCGGGCTGACGTAGAATGTGGCGATTTCAGTTCTCTCCTAACTCCCCATTGTGATTCGCTAAGATCTCTTCAAATAATTTAGTGTTTGTTGACGATGTTGGTGTGTACTGTTGCGGCTCCATTTCCCTATCGGTGCCCTCAGGTTCGTCTGGTAAAATTTCTCTCATAATCGTGGAAGGTGTTAGTGTACTCGGTGTATTCTCGTGAAGCTCCAGCTCGTTATCATTGTCCACTGGTTCATTTCTTTGGGCGATGGTGTGCCCTCTTGAGGCTTCAATTCAACATCATTGCACTCAGACTCAATTGAACAAGCTGACATAGCCTTTTTAAGGAATAGTAGACCACAACCCTTCATCTTCTGAAATATAAATCATAAAATTGATTTAGCCACAAAGACTACACTAACTCAAAAAACACCCACAACTGGAAGTCGACAATTCTTATAATATTTTTTGATACACTGGTACAAATACAACTACAATACAAAATATTCCTGTATTCAAACAAACCGTAGCAGCTATAGTTACAATAATAAGGGCGATTTTCATTTAACCATCAATACTCGACTAACTCAAATATTATGAAATATTTTCAACAATAATAAACCATTTTCAGTTAGTAAAAAAAATATACTTACATTTGTAAACAAACACTCCACTAAGTCAAAATAGTCAAAGACTCGGCCTTAGTTCATCACTAGTTCAACCACGAAGACCAGTCTAACTAAAAATAATTTACTTAATCTAAACGCGGTTAATCACGAATACATGCCCAACTCGAAATAATCCTGTCTTTACGTGTACTAACACCACCCATCCCTTCGCCTAACATGTCGTAACTGGTAATGCGTTAGTATTGTTGGCGCGGGTGTGGCCCAAGCGAGTCAGCAATACTAACTTACAGCACCATCTTCATTTTATTTATGGAGCTATTTCTGCAGGTGTCTTTGGAGATTATGTAGTTTTGAACGCAGATTCCCGTAATGATAATAAGTCATTTTGGAATTATTTCGAGTTACGCGAGTCTTTATCTAGGTGTGCGATATATTTGCCGCTACCAGGATTCGAACCCGGACCGCTTGATGTGTAGGCAGGCCGCTATACTGACCACTCCACCACGACGGCGTCACGCGTGACGAAATCGTCACTTCAGCCCCCCTAGCACGGGACGTGGACAAATAGAAGAACGGGAAGAAATACTGTCAAGTGGTGGAGAGAGATTTTGTCCACGCCCCGGGCGTGACGTGACTTGTTTATCTTCCGACGACAGCACCCCGGATAATGAATTTAGGCGCAAGAAAAAATCGATTCCAAATCTCAGACCAATAAATGGTCTGAGTTCCAAATATTGACCAATGATCCTAGTACAGTCGGTCTCTGAAGAACATTAACACCTACTAAATCATGTCGTAGATAATAATCATTTATACATAACGGTGGTAGCCCTCAGGCTTCGTTAGCTTCAATCAATGTACCTAGGTTATCCCACCAAGAAGTATCCTATGTCCTTCCCAGGATCTCAAATTATCTCCATTCATCAAAATAGGTTCAGTGGTAAGCGTGAAAGTCTAACAAGACAGACAACCGACAGACAGAGTTGTTTTCGCATTTATGATATTAGGGGGGACTATTATTTTTTTACTTTACCAAATTCTTCAAAATCAAACCTCCTTCGCGGCTCTTACAAAAAGCTTCAATATCGCTGGTGCCGCGTGCTCGCGCGCCGTTCTGCCGTGATTCAGCAAAACCGACAATCCCTTCCATTCGCCCTACTTTCAGCCCTTTGAAAAAATGTCTGATTACTTAGATATTTTCTATCGCTCCTTTTCATAACAAAGTTGATGCGTCACGGCTATTGTCCAAACGTTTACGTCTTCGGTCATTTCGTTAAGTAAACTGATTTTGGCTGTTGTGGGTGTCAAATATCAATGATTTGAACCTTTAACAAAGAAGCTTGTTACTAACATAAAAGTACTAGTGGCAGCTCGCGGCTCCGCCTGCGTCGATGTCGTCTTATTATGAAAAGTTATTGATTCCCCATAAAAAAAAACACATGTGGGTACCGTAAAAGCAGACTGAAGGTGATTGGGTGAGCCTCGTGCAGACCATATTGTTGCAGGACTTGCAGGTGCTGGTGAAGGGGTCCCTCGCGCGGTGTCAGTCAACCATCCACACTCTGATAATAACACTATTGCAGTATTGTGACATGTTTCTTTCACCGACCCCAAATAAATTATATAGGACCAGGGTAGGAAGAAAAATAAGACATACTCCCACCACCCTTTCTCACCATTAAGGTAGTAGCGTACTTATCAGCTCGAAAAGAGGCGGTACGAGCCTCTTTTTAACACGCTTCACTCACCTGTATGTTTGCTTGTATGTAACAGACTCCTTTGTACGCAATTGTGACCCACTTTAAACGGTCAGATTTCATTTATACTTTATAGACTTATCAAAGACCGATGACATTACAATAATTTGATAACAATATCCCATTATCCTGATTAGAATCGCCAGGACTAATAAATTAAACGTTTGGAATGTTTGTTCCGTTATACGTCACTAGATGGCGTTGTCATTGTTAAGTTGGCAGTGTTAAGTTTTTTTTAAATAATATAAGTACTTTCATCGGCGGTTATAATTCGCACTAAAAAAGTGGAAATTAAAATAACAGTTAAAAAAATTAAAAAAAAACATTCTTCTATCTATATTAAATTGGACTAAAAAGTGAATAATAACTTTTTAGTAGGTAAGTATAGAAACTAAATGATGAACGAAAAGTTTAATCATTATTTAGGGAAAAGCGTGGGGTGCTCAATTTAATTGTACCGATCGAAAATTTTAAGAACTAATGTAATTGAGCACCCCACGCTTTTCTATAAATAGGTAACAATTATACTTTTCGTTCAACATTTAGTTTCTATACTAAAAAGTTACTTTCCACTTTTTTTAGGCCGATTTAACATAAGAGTGTGTTTTTTTAATTTTTTTGAAACTATCTATTTTTACTATGAAAAAGATGCGATGCGCTACTACGGTTCGAAACTGTTCGAAGCGTTCATAGTACCTAATTACGGAGTACTAAACCATAATCTTTGATAGTAAATAAATTATTTTTAAATAAAAAAAAACGCCTTCAAAGCTAAAAACCGAGAAATAAAAATCCTGCTTATAAAAACCTAAATGTTTTTTTGAGGTCGGTCCCAAATACATACATACGATTATTCCAAATGTTGAGGTTGGCAGCACCTGAAAAAACATTTAGGTTTTTATTTAAAAAAAAATATTTCTCCGTTTTTAGTTTTAAATGCGGTGTTTTTTATTTAAAAATAATTTAAATTTTGCTTTTTTGAGGTCTTTTAGACACAACAACTCAAAAGTTACTCGTCAGATATGGATAAAATTTAAATGGGACCAAATGGCAAGCACTAATAGCTTCCAAAGGCTTAAAGCAACTATTAAAGTATAAACCCCCATTCTCATACAGCATAAAAGAAAATAAAACAAAGAATCTTTAAAATCGGTACACCCAGTAAAGAGTTATGAGGTAACACACATAAAAAGAAAAAAAAACATAGTCGAATTGATAACTTCTCCTTTTTTAAGAGCCATTTCACGTTTTTGCACGAATTTCGGAGATTTTGGAGTCCAGTCACAAGCGTGCTCCGATTAGTCTGACGCGAGCGTCCGTCCAGGTAGGACCTGTGCTATTTTTTCCCGCGTCCCGATATGCGTTCGCTCGTATCGAGTAGTCATAATCATA
Source organism: Elophila nymphaeata (assembly GCA_955850985.1). Classification (NCBI taxonomy): domain Eukaryota; kingdom Metazoa; phylum Arthropoda; class Insecta; order Lepidoptera; family Crambidae; genus Elophila; species Elophila nymphaeata. The sequence goes on along the minus strand of OY039078.1, from coordinate 25,021,674 downwards.
CTGCGACAAATAGTTTTGATCTATTTTGAGTTTTGTTTTTGGATTTAAGTTTTGTTACTTATTAAATATGTTGGTATGAATTATACTAGTAGTTTGTATAATAATAACATTCTTTTTATTTATTTATTTTTAGCTATGGGTCGCAAGGATAGTTATTACCGTTGCGTTAAAAAAAGGAAACGCGATAATTCTGCAGCCTTAAAAAAAGCAAATAATTTATTTTTCAACTTGGCCGAAATAACGATATACTTGAGCAATATTATGATGTCCTGAAGCTGATTTGATGACGAAGCTGGTTATAAACATACACATAAACATATCATCACGCTTTTATCCCCGAAGGCATAGGCAGAGGTGTTAACACCCACATTTCGCCAGATATGATTAGGTCCCCATGTATAGGTGGCGAGCCTGTTGCCATGCACCGGGCACAATGTAAGGCAAGCAATATTCACAATCCTTACTTCCTTATAATATTATAAATGCGAAAGTAACTCTGTCTGTCTGTCTGTTAAGCTTTCACGTCTAAACCACTAAACCGTTTTTGATGAAATTTAGTCCTAATATAGATTTGATCTCGGGAAAGGACATAGGCTACTTTTTATCTCGAAAAAAAGGTTGAATGTATTGAAATAGGGGATGAAAGTATGTAGAAATAGCTAAGTGGTTTTCTTGTTACAATCGAAATCAAAAATATTGAACGAAGAAAAAGCGAAGCTATATGACACTGTGATTTTATATTATTATTTTATTTTACTGGTATTTGTTATGTTTGCACTAAAACTAATAAATGAACGTAACTCAAAAATATATATAATCCCGAAATCCTAGGCAATTTGTCTATTAAATTAAATCATAAAACCACTAAAATATCACGGGATCGCAATGATATGCGTGGATGTATTATGGATAACGAAATTTAGTGAAAATTCCCTTGATAGAAAACGCGACAACAAACTGATTTGAATATTAAATCACTGATATTTGTTAGGTTTGCACTAAAACTAATAAATGAACGTAACTCAAAAATATATATAATCCCGAAATCCTTGGTAATTTGTCTATTAAATTAAATCGTAAAACCACTAAAATATCACGGGATCGCAATGATATGCGTGGATGTATTATGGATAACGAAATTTAGTGAAAATTCCCTTGATACAAAACGCGACAACCAACTGATTTGAATATTAAATCACTGATATTTGCTTTATTTGTTGCACATATAAAACACAAATACATAACTATCCCGAAATCCACGATAATTCGTCATTAAAATGAACTCTTAAAATCACTAAAATATCACAGGATTGCATGGATATACGTGGATGTATTGTGAAGTAGTTTGACGTGATAACGTCTTATAAATCAACGAAAGCCGACTGCACAAAAAGACATGATTCTTTGTCACGTTCCGCCTGAGGAGAGTATGCAATCGAGAACGCGGAATAGGCGATAGAGAAGCACGATGGGTATTTACGTTAACACGTAAAATTATCGTCCGTAAACAGACTTTAAAGACAACCATTTTTTTCAAAAATATTCACCATTATGGAATAATTTTATTTTTGCGTTTACAAACGCGTAAATATAATACTAGAAAAATGCACTGAAAAAAATCGACTTGCCTCAGGCGGGACTCGAACCCACACCTTCCACAATCCGGGTGGTTTTTTTTTTCTAGTATAATATTCACCATATCAAAGCCTTTCGTAATATCTGTTTAAGATTAAATCTTTAGAAATCAAAAATATCTACAGATCAAGTAGATATCCGTGGATATAGGTACGTGAAATCACAAACGTCATTTAATACTAAAGGGTAACGGCTTTTTTTTAAGCAAGTGGTTATTTTAAAAATACATATCATCTCACTTTTTTTTGTAATATAGCTTTAAGAATAGAGCGATAAGTCATTGAAATATCTTGGGATCACCCCGATATCCATGGATGTAATATGGAATCAAAAAATTCACATTAGTTACCATAGCCATTTAACCAATAAAAAAAAAAGTATCGGAGGAATATATAAAAAAATATGGTTAGTTATACTGACCGCTCCACCAACGGCATCTTCGATGTGTGTCAATGTGTGTGACGCTGTATGATATTTTTTTATTCTTATTTTATTCAGAGTTCCCTACCCATAGGGAACTCTGAATAAAACAGGATGCCAACGGGACCCGATTAATATGCCTCCGCTATGTGTCTGTCTCTCTGTCATATGGCTATATTACCATAATAGGTAGGCACTTGAAATATTCACAGAATACCTTTATGCTTTTGTGGCCGCCATAACAATACCACCTTCACCCATCTCTCATTGATCAATAACTATTGTGCTGTAATACGTTCTTTAGTATGAGTATCATGAAACACGGACAGTAGATAGGTATCTATAAAAAATATCTTTAAAACACATTAAATATGTACTAACCAATACAAAAAAATACATTAAGGATCAAGATTATTTCGCAGAATATAGTTCTACTCACGCTGCCAAGTACGCGCACACAAGCGTACAGCGCGTAAAAAACCTAAAGTCGAGCGTGTTAGATTATACTTACAGAAATACGTTGAAAGAAACGGGTAGAGAGAATTATGTGTTACTTCTTACCCAAAAGTAAAGAATACTTATATTTTATCCAGCAAATAGGTACTCAGAATCAGATAACACTGACAGGAGGCAGAGTAGTGTTCACTGTGACGGCTCGAACGAGAATGCCGCTACTACGCGGAAGCGGGTCGTTTTATGTGAACAACCCACCCTACTCCGCCTCGCCTCTGACTACCGGTAACGCTTGTACCAAAGCTTCGTAATAAATATAGTTTTATTATATAAAACTATTTGTAAATTCATGATTAATCAATTATTAAATAAAAATGATATTATTATTATTTTACCAAACTATTCCAACATAAATAGATTCTCAACGTCCTATAACCGAAACATTTATGTCGGTCACCACGACAACTACTTTTTATCATAGAAATCTATTTCTAATTCATAACAAATCATTATTATCATTGTATAAGTTAACAAATATTATTAGAATAATTATTATCTTGGGCTTAATGTACAAATTAAAGCCCGAGATCTCACACGGCCATTCTGCAGAGCACTTCGTTCTCGAAGTGATTTCTGGTTACTCGTCAAGTAGGTGTATAACTAGTCATCTTTTGAAATATTGATTTATCAAGATTTAACTAATAAGCAATTATCTAACCAATAACCATGTTCAACTGTCGTGCTTTGTCCCACCACGTGCTGCATCGTGATGTCCAGACATTACACCAGTTTAACAATCAGCAGCATCATACTTAAATCTCATCGGGCTGTCGTGATCAATCCCATTACATACTGCCTTGTAATGTCCAGACTTTCACCAGGCCGATCAAGCAGTAACAACTATGTCCAACTGTCGTGCTTTGTCCCACCACGTGCTGCATCGTGATGTCCAGACATTACACCAGTTTAACAATCAGCAGCAATTGAACTATCTCACACGGCCTTCCATACCTGTCGTCATAGATTAGTCATATTATGTCAGGCAATCACTATTTGCCAAGCGTTTCTATCTTTAAAACATGATAATAACCATAAAAACATACATATTTTTATCACATATTCAATTGTTAAAGCATCTTCTAATTAAGTCAATCATTGTTATAAACATTAAAACTATACCTACATAATAGTTCGCTATAACATCTTCTAAGACAATATTCTCATGTATCATTTCTCAAGGTCAAAATCGCATATTTTTTTTTGCGATTACCATATTCCGTAAATTACCTTTTTGACAGAAAGCCAGTAGACTTTCGAATATACGTTCGGCCAATCTGACCAGAAATTTGACGAAAACTATTTTTAATGCCGACTCAATGACTTGACATTTGAAGCTATCGTCAACTTATTAGTTCTCATAATGTATTAGTTTCTTTTTGTCGAGAATTGCAGCCAATGGAACATTAAAGCGTTATTTATTTTACTTAAACTACGTAAAACGTGTAGGCATCGCCATCTAGCGAAAGTTGCCCAAACTACCTAAGGTTGTCAGCAAACTTAGTATATAAAATTTCCCAATTTATCATCATCATCAACAGCTCACAATGTCCCCACCGAGGGGCTTGAGCCCACCCCACACTAGGGGCGATTAGGCCTTAGTCAACCACGCTGGCCAAGTGCGGGTTGGTTGACTTCACACACATCCTAAGAATTTCTTCATAGGTGTGTGCAGGTTTCCTCACGATGTTTTCCTTCACCGTAAAAAGTCGATCAAACCACATATGAATCCAAAATCTGAAAACACATTGGTAGGCGGCGGGGCTCAAACCGGTGCCTCCCGGGCGGAAGACAACGCTCCCACGCACCACGCCACCGACGCTTTTATATATCCCAATTTATACAATAACCGAAAATAGATTTAACCAATCATATTCAGTTAAACAAATATATTTTTTTTTAAAAATACAAAAATGTATAAACCTTTTTTTTTGCTTCATACAACAATCTAAAGAAAGCTATAAAAAGATAGCTAGCAAAATTGTCATTTTTCTAAATGAAGGTGGCAGGACACTTTCATTATTCTTGTTACTTACTGTCGATTATACTACATCTCCAGAGCCAAAGTACAAAGGTATTGCACTTTATTACACCACTACTATAAACATAAACATCGGGTAGACAAAATTTTCAAAGTGCTATTTAATTTATTTAAAGATTTATTGCAAACTTTACAGCATTTTTAAATCTATAAATACAAACTTAGAAGTACCAACGTGTATAGCCAATTATAAAGCTTGACATATTAAATTTTTTTTTTTACACAACACTCTCGTTAATATAATATTAAACTAATTTAACCCAAGCAAAAATCCAAGCTAAGCAAAACAGTACAATATGCTTCACTCAAACTATACGCATGCATGCAACTGTATATATAAAACTGTTGAGGTGTCGGTGTTAGTATGTGTGATGTTTGTGTAATGTGTATTGTGTGCGTGATACCAATGCAAATCTGCTCCGCGCCGCCAACGTCAAACCAGTCATGTCACATTGTGAACTTGGTGAAGGGACTTCAGCACCACATTACTGAAGGCTTTACGGGTCAAGAAAAAGATATCGACATCTCTGAACTTGTCCTCATATGTACGCACTATTCGCTGCAGCACCGAGTGTCTAGCATAATTTGTACGAGCCGGGCCAACAGCCAGGCAATGCATTCGCCTAGTGCGCACCGTAGATGCCCGCACACCAATACGCTCTGTGAGCTCCGGACAGTCGACGACACCATTGACCACATCAAACAGGAGTTTCATATCTGTGAGTAGTCGCCGGTTCTCGAGGGAGAGCAAATGGAAGAAGCGGAGTCTGTCGGTGTAATCTCCGCGTCTTCTGACGCGATAATATAAGCGGCGAGTAAAAGTTCGCTGCACAGATTCTAGCCGCGCAATGGGCGTTATATATGATGGTGACCAGATTGGCGAGGCGTACTCCATTATACTTCGAACATATGCATAGTACAGAATTTTCAAAGATTTTACGTTTTTAAAGTATTTGGTACTTCTGTGCAAGAAACCTAGCATCTTGCTGGCTTTCTGAGTTACATATTGAAAATGAGACGAATATACTAATTTACTATCGAGCAAAACGCCAAGGTCACGCACAATTTCTGTCCTGGGAATTAAGATTCCATTAAGGTTATAATTATGGGATATAAAGTTAGGCTTCCTAGTAAAAGTAATTAGCTGACATTTTTTGATATTCAAATCCAGTCGGTTGCGAACACAGTATTCAGAGAGCCTGTCAAGGTCCATCTGAAGGTTATTGCAATCATCGACAGATTGTACCGGCATAAAAATTTTGTTATCATCTGCGTACATTAGAACCTTTGAATGTCGGAAGCAGGATTCTATATCATGCAGATAAATGTTAAATAGGAGAGGTCCCAAGTGGGATCCCTGAGGTACGCCTGATGGAATAAGTTCAAAGTTGGACTTAAAAGTACCAATCCTGACCGCCTGAAGACGATTTTTAAGATAAGACGTAAGCCACCTCAAGAGGTCGCCGTGTATGCCGACGTTAGACAATTTGGATATCAAAATATCGTGGTTGATGCGATCGAAGCACTTGGAATAATCGGTGTAAATGACATCCATCTGTGAGCCTTTGCCCATTTGTAGGGTGATATAATCAGTAAAAACTGAGAGATTTGTTACGGTTGACCTTTTTCGCATAAATCCGTGTTGTGAGGTAGGAATGTATGTTGCGACGATAGGGTACATTTGGTCGTGAACAATTGATTCAAAAACTTTCCCGAAAACTGACAATATTGAAATAGGTCTGTAATTCTCTACGTTTTGTTTTGAGCCGCTTTTGTGTACTGGAATGATATATGCTTCCTTCCATTTTTGTGGAAAGACACCCGCGTGTAAAGATTGATGGAAAATAATAGATAAAGGCAGAGCAAGCTCTTTTGCGCATAATTTTACAAAAATGGAGGGAATCCCGTCACTTCCAGCGCCTTTATTTATGTCTAATTGCTCTAGATATTTCTCCACAAGCGATTGTGATATTTCTATAGAATTTATAGTGTTAATTAAGTTAAGTGACGACGATATATCGCTTGCGGGAAAATCTGAAGAGTGTGAATCCCTATAGACAGATACGAAGTACTCCAAGAATGCTTCGCAAATCTCCGGGCCGCTATTGGCTTCACGGTTCCGGAAGCATACCCGAGTGGGGATGCCGCGGTCCCTGCGCAGCGAATTAGTATAACGCCAGAAGCACTTAGGATTGGTCGAAATTGAGTCTTCACATTTATTAATATATCGAGACCAGCACTCCCTCTGCTCAGCCTTCTGACGTTTTCTAAGCAATTCAAAAGTATCATAATCTAATTTATTTCCAAAACGTTTCCATAAACTGTGGTATTTAGATTTTTCTTTAATGATTTTGATAAGCGACTTCGAAAACCATATTGGATATTTATTATTACTGCTAAGAAAGCTGGGAACATCTTTTTTTATTATATTATGAAGTTCATTATTAAAAATAGACAACATGTTGTCGATATTACTGCTAATAAGTTTAGTTTTCCAGTCAATAGAATTCAAATGCGATTTTATATCGTTATAATTGGCTTTTTTGAAATTATAGACTATGCTATTTGTACCTTTAATAGTCCTTCCTAAACTAAGATTACATATTTCTATATCTATCGCAGGATGATGAGGCATATCCTCGCGAGTAATGGGAAGGGTGCAGCGGGTCGTAATTAATTCCAGAGTGCTAAACGCAAGGTCAAGGTATCGGTTATTGCCATTAATCACGGTATTATACTGGCCTAGGCAAAAATCAGACAACGTGTTCAAAAAGGTATGCTGGTAATCGTTAGCTACACCACACGGCAAGCGCGATGAACTATCGGGATCGCTCATCCAATCAATATTAGGAAAATTAAAGTCTCCAAGTAGAAGATAGTCATCACTTGGGTGCTTATCGAAAAGTGCGCTAAGATAGACAGTTAGATGTGTTACCTGTGTGTCGTGAAGAGCGCCAGAGCCGGGCAAGTAAACGCAAATTATACGGAGGTCACGAGTGGCTCGCATTGCTCGAGCCTGCACCACGACGTGAACCAGCTCGTAGGGAGCGTCACCCGGCGGCGCGAGGCAGCGCGCGCCGAGCTCGCGGCGGGTCAGCAGCATGACGCCGCCGCCCACCGCGCCCGCGCCGCCGCCGCCGCCCCTCCGCGCCGCGCCTCGGCTCGTCGGCCGGTCGTGTCTGTGAACGTCGTATCTACTGTCCGCCACCTCGGAGTCCGAGACACTGTCTAGGAGCCAAGTTTCACAGATCGCTACTATGTGATATTCATGTAGAAGAAGCCCTTGATTGAAATCCGTCAGTTTACCGCGAATGCTACGGGAATTTTGAAAATATACTTTAAAAGACGTTTTAATTAAAAAAATAATTTACTATTAAATAGTATTCTAGATGATTCCCGCAGCAGTAGCGGCCAATGACGGTTAAGATATAGTATGTTATCGACGCTAACGGAACAGAACAGATGTGCATTAATGTTGTTTGCGTTGTGTGTTATGTAGTGTATGTATATGTTTAACGTACAGTAAAAGTGAAGCAAAATACTGCATATAAATTGTACATGAAATAAATTTAAGTATATAATGTAATCTACTTTTTCCTTAAATCTTCCAATTGTTCCATATTGAAGATACGAAAAGCCGGAGCCTTGCTGTGCTGTCGTATATATATTTTTGCATTTCGTGTCCACACATTTTGAAACCCCAGTTCTTTGCATTTTATTCTTGTTGCCTTAAGCAAAGATTTATTTTTGGCAGTAAGGTGTTCGTTTAAGTAGATGGGTTTACTTTCGCCTGGAATCCCAATATCAGATGAAGCTAGACTGCGTTTTTTTCGAGCCGCACTTAACAGGTTGTCCTTGGTTCGGATAGATTTAAATCTCACAATCGTTGTCCTCGGTAAGCCTTCGAGTCTATTACGAGAGGGAAGTCGGGCGGTGTAGTCAATGTCGTCCTTAGTTACAGCCACGTCGAGCACTGTAGCGATTTTACATACGATGGTCTCTAGAGACTCGGTCTTCTTTTCCGGTATTCCAAAGATTTCTAAGTTGTTCAAACGGGCACGCTGTTGGACATCATTGAGGTTTTGTTGTAACGTATCAAATTCAGTTAACTTTGATTGGAGTAATGCATTTTCGCTCTCCAGGTTAGTGAATTTAGATTGCAAGTTAGAAAATTCTGTTGATAATGATTCATATTGACGATTAATCTGGTGGACCGAATCCTCATAAGTGCTCATTCTGTTAAGCATTTCTTCCAATATTTCTTTTTTAATCGTGTCCAATTTTGAGTCAATGTAACTTTTGAGGTCAAGAAACTGTTTGGTAATGTCATGTTGAGGTGGCGAAAGTGAAGCTTCGGTGCTTTTGATTTTTTTTGCTTGCAGCTCACTACCTCGCTTCGTATTGATATTACTTAAGTCTGTTTTCACAAAAGTATTATTTAAGGGACTTTGAGAGCGCACCGGAGTGGAAGAATTATCATTTTTAGGCCGCGAGCAAACACAAGAAGGGCAAGACCACCTGGTTTTGGATTCGTCACTTAGGGCGTTAAATACCTCTCGTGCCATATTAATACACAGCAGATCGTATGTTTTATTGCATTCAATACATTCCATATAGTCCAAAGTCTTAATTTTCTCGTTGCATGCAGCGCAATTTGTTGCCATGGCTAGCGGATAAAACGGCAGGGTAGATGTATTCCAAACAGCAGTAAACAATTTTGTACCTTATTATGAGTCGCAGTGCAGTCAGAGTCGCTTACGCTTTTCAAGTGTTGAGAATTAAGTCACAAACACGGCACTTGTTATAACGAAGTAGGTGATTGATAGTTTGATTGTTTAGATATTTATGCTGTAAAAACCACTTTTTGGCACTATCTTGTTTATCAGGAATGTCACATTTAAGTTATATTATATTCTTGTGAACTTTACTTGTATATAACTTCACAGTTACGGAAGATTTTTATTAAAATATAAGAGCGCGATATGGAGGTGTCAGCTGACAGATACAGTATAGTGCTATCTAACTATCCATTTTTTTTGCCAGTTCATATCAAAGAAATCAATTTTTAATAATTAGATTCCTTACTTACTTAGTTCACTTACCTCTAAAATAACAACCATTCATGAAAACAATATGACTAAAAAATATTATCAATTACAAAATGTAATTGCAACTACCATTTTAATTTCTTTTAAAGCTGTGGGAATTTTCAATAAAAATGCCCATAAGATCAGTATTATGTTCTGTTCTCTCTGAAATCTCCATAGATCAGTATTGTGTTCTGTTCGCTATAGGTTTGTGTTGTGGCTAGCCAATGAACAAAGGATCTGCCGTCAGTGCAATCCAGTTATTTGAATAACGGGTATGCTGTTAAAATTAACAATTACAATGTTATTAGAACACTCACCAGAGAGATTCAATGCTTCGACCTCTATATCTAGAGTACACATATCGCAATTTTTCTGGAACGGGATAAAAACTTAAATATCTCTAAAACGGTGCTTCGTAGCCCAAAAATAATGAATTTTTCACCCCCGTAGACCCCAAACGGCCACGTGGTACATCCAATAAAAAAATTTTTTTTTTTTTGGACTACCCTCATTAACAAAAAAGATACTTTGAAATTAATTCAAACTCCCCCGTAGACCCCAATTGGCCACGTGGGACATCCAATGCAATAAAAATGTTTGCACTACCCACATTAATAAAAAAGATAACTTCATAATTTATGCTCATCTTCAAGTTCTGCACTTTTGATCAAAATAAACTAATAATTTAACGAACAACAGAATTAAATTAAAAGAAAAACACAGAATTACCTTGCTTTATTCCTTCAAGTTGAATTGTAAGAATCCTTCATTTTTATAATGTTATTTCTATATTCTTACAAAATGGTTGGTAACAAATAATACAAAACACTGGTAATTCAACCGTACACGGCGACAGTCATCAAAAAAGTGACTCGATCCGGCAACATGCCTCGCTTTAGTTCATTCGAACTTCCGGTGTTGCCAGTAGAAATATTTAATTCGCTTGGAAAGCGATAATTAATTCCAAATATCATCAAACCTTACAATTATCATAAAAAGTATGATACCATCTTTTAAAAAAAAAACTTTATCAAGCACTATAAAAAATGCTTTTTTATAAATAACAATAAATTGTAAAGTAGTTAAGAGTCAAAAAAAAATGAAATCTCTCAACAAGCGATTCCGTAACAAAAACTCTGGAGAAACTCTTTTTATAAAAGAGTTGTAGGCAGAATAAAATTGTTAATTTATCAAGCTGGTTTTTACACACCCGTAGTTACAGCTGCAAGATATTTGTGATGGCGGTAGAGCGAGAAAATTTTGCGAGTTTTTTTTCGCAATACCTTATTTTGTTAGATACGAATTTATTCTCCACGTACGTTCACTAGCTCACATGTAAAATTTCTCAGCAAGTGAATTCCTATGTAATCTAATGATTTCTCATTCTTTAATTGTAATAAACACACCAACGCTCGAAGAGAACCAAAGTGCTTCAAGCTCAAATCTTTTTAGTAGGCTTCAATATTA